>LPNX011062323.1:14598-32193 GCA_001517045.1 Pseudotsuga menziesii | reverse complement strand
GCAATTGCCTCTTGGTACGTTTTAAGTTAATGTGAAATATGAGTTGATTAAAATTAGGTGAAGGGGTGGACTCCAGATATACCCGAGAGTACTTGGAGTAGGTCCAAAACTAAACCTTCACAGCTACCCGCAAGGAATATGTGGGCTGAATGGAGTCTCTGGGGCTATTGTTCATAGTGCACCCGTTAGGGTGTGACAGAGATCGGCGCATCGAGGTCACTTTTCAGGAGTTCCCGCTTCCTTTGGGTATTTTTCCACAGTAATGGTTTGATCTAGGTGTTGGATTTTCACCTGATGGTTTGTCAATTTGGGAGAGTGAATCCTAATTATTCTAGTCACTCAAGTGCTTTTGATACAGCTTGATTGATCGGACGAA
This sequence comes from Pseudotsuga menziesii, assembly GCA_001517045.1. NCBI lineage: Eukaryota > Viridiplantae > Streptophyta > Pinopsida > Pinales > Pinaceae > Pseudotsuga > Pseudotsuga menziesii. The sequence goes on along the minus strand of LPNX011062323.1, from coordinate 31,817 downwards.
CCGTAGCCAAGTGCAGAGCATACACACCGGAGTCTTGTCAATTTTAGTAAATTTTGAGATGGGTGTTCTTGTTAAAAAGAAAACCCTCCAGGAACCTCTTTCGATCCAAGTGGATCTCAATCGGGGAATCAAGGAGGGGTTAATTTTATAATAGCTGATGAAACAAATGATGAAAAAGAAAACACAGACACACAATTCCGGTTTTGTAATTAGTCCTACCGCGCATCTCTTTCCCCTTTCGGGTCAATCGGGAAGTCGTGGGGTAAGTATTAAGATTACTTTGAAATCTCAAATATGGAATATGAAACTGATAATAAATCTAAGTATACTATCCTGCAGATTATAACTACGCTAGTTTGCAAAAAAAAAAAGGAAACTCGGACATAAATCCCCCCCGAGCCTATTCGAAAGGACCTTTTCTTTTTATTAGTAGCGATTTACAATATCAGCAAATTCAAATTGATGCACTTTGGTCCTTGTTATCTAGGATCCAAAGGCTTACAACAAACTTGTAACAAGCCAGAATTAAAACACAGTGGTGGGGGAAGCTTCCGGGAAGCTTCGGTTCGTCCAAGTGTCGGAAATTGGGTAGAGTCTCCTTCTCTTTTTTGTTAGACCTACTAAAAAACAACGAGCAATCTGAATCAAATGTGCCCAAACACACTTTGAAAGTGTTTTGGGTCACTACACTAGTTATCGAAAAAAACTTAAGTAAAATTTTGTTAAGTTGGGGTAATCTAGTTTTGCAAAAAGGAACCAAGGAAAGCAAGCAAGATTTCCTTGGGATCTTGGTTTGCTGTTTGGACAGCCAATGAGATGTGCACTTTTATTGCAGAATATGAAACTTTAAAGTACAGCAAAGGAAACTACCTTAAAAGCAAGCTACAATTTTTCATTAAAATGCTTGCAAAAAGAGAATAATTTCAGCTAGATCTCTTAAAATATAACTTTATATGCAAAACAGAATTGAGATCTAGACTTAAGAAAGGATCTTACTGACTAGATCTATATGTAATTTTCTTAACGAGACAGATTTAAGCAATAAGACTCTTTAAAAGTAACCAATTTGAAGAGAATTTAAGATTTTGAAGGAGGAAGAGAGAGAAAGAGTGTTTGAAGCCTGGGAATGTTGGGCTTTGGATTCTGCTTCGGTGGAACACCGAGGGACTATGTCATTCAAAAGATCTCGAAGATGAGGAAGATGCAAACCAGCTCAACCTCTTCTACAAGCGAGATCACCTACAACTTAGAAATCCTTGCACAAACAGATGGTTAAAACATAGGTGCTGCTGGAAGAGATAATTGGAAAGCATGCAATTAAACTTAAAATACATACAAATTCAATAGATCTGAAACAAGCAGCAGTAAGAGCATAAATCAAACTAGAATAAACTCTTACCCTAATAGGAGGGAGCTCTCTTCTTCAACGACAACAATTAACCAACAAAAGCAATGATAAATAAAACAGATTATACCTCATAAGCATTTGACAATCAACATCCACACATGAAGAGCATTACACCATAGATCTTGCCTCCAAAGCTTCTTTATTCCAGAATAATAAACAATACAGTACAAGAGCAACAACACCTCAATCCCAGTTCTAACTGGCTTGGAAGAGGAGGCTTATGCCTTGATTTATACAAAAACCAGGAGATCCAGCCCAGGGGGGGCGCAAATCCCAAGGAGACAGATCAAATCAGCTGATGGAGAGTCAATCAATGCAGATCTGAAGGTGAACTGAGCCTACTTGTCAACCGGGGGGCTGATTGAGTTGACACATCAACCCATAAATCGACACATCAGTCCACAGAGCATCCAGGAGAGTCCACACGTGTGGAGGAGAGAGAGAGGGCGCAATTCCCCATAAACACTGCTGAAGATCAACTCTGGATCTGATTTGATCACCTCCTTCAGTCAAGGATTTGTCAGATCCAGTCAATCTGGTTCAGATCTGACTGATTTCAATCAAATTAGCTGAGGATCCACTGATCTATGATTTTGGATTTGCTCCATTATTCATCAATTTATTAATTAAAATAATCAATAATTGATTTTTGGGGCTTTTTGACCTGAGTGATGGAAAATCACTCAAAACTAGGAAATAGTGGGTCCATGGGTTTACATGGTGCTCTTAGCTTGAAAATGAGCACCTACATGACTGAAACTGATTATTTGGCCCACTTTTATTACAAAATCAATTTTTCCAATTAAACTATTAAAAAATAGCATAAGTTTTTGGAAAAATTAAATTTTAATAAAAAACACTGAAAAAACTAAAAAAATGAAAAATTGAAAAAACCTGGGGGGACTTAGACATGTTCATATGATTCGACCATGATGTCTAGCATGTTTATACATTGACACATAGACTCTAATAACCTCAATAGGCATAAATGCCAAGCCGACCACTCCAACTTTGGAGGTATGGAGTGAAAAACTCAGAAATTATCAGTCGTTTATTCAACAACCAATAACAACCAAGGGAAAAAACACCCTGGGCTGATCGGATTGACAAATAAAGTTTAAGAGATCGAGTCTTTTATAGACACTATCATGCTGAACATTTATTACAATTCCCCCATGGGGTATGAACATGTGATATAGTGCAACAAGCACTTCCCAGAAGTATTTCCAAAGGTCTTCTTAAGTCCGAACAAGTTATCCTTGTCCGGTTCACCAGGTTCACTTGATCAAAAACCACTAAGTACAACTTAGGTGGTAAGACAGTTTCTTTCTTTTAGGCATTCAGGAATCTCAAAGGTACAAGCAGTGTTCGATAAAGCATCAACAAGAGTGTTTTCTTCTCTAGGAATTTGCTTTAATTGAAAAGGCATCAAACATCTCGATAGCATCCCATAGTGCATTCTGGTAATTATGCAATCTATCATTTTTAGTTGCAAATTTATTTATAACTTGAGAAACTACTAAATCAGAATCACTGATAACACTTACATTAGAGGAATTTTGATGTCTAAAATGGGCCTCCTAAGGAAAATAATAAAATAATAGTTAAAATAATAAAAAAATATTTATTAATTTTGAAGGAAGAAAGAAAAAAACTACTTTTTGTGTTCGTATTTTCGACATATTTCCTTGTGTTTTTACTCAAATTTCGATCGGGAGAGCTCGTTGGATGCGGAATTTGATTCTGCATCCAACAAGTACCCACATTGCATACTTTTGACGGACCTCGCTACCCCAAAAACAAGAAATACCTAAAAAAACGTGATGAGGATGTCGGTACCCCAAAAACAAGAAATACCTGAAAAAACGTCGCTACCCCAAAAACAAGAAATACCTGAAAAAACGTGATGATGACATCATCATCACGTTTTTTCAGGTATTTCTTGTTTTTGGGGTAGTGGAGTCCGTCCAAAGTATGCAGTGTGGGTACTCGGATGCAAAATCAAATTCCGCATCCAACAAGCTCTCCCGATCGAAATTTGAGTAAAAACACATGGAGATATGCCGAAAATACAAACACAAAAAGTATTTTTTTTTATGACAAATTTGTCAATTCAACCATTATGGTTGACTCATTTTATTGAAATTCTATTGGTTCTTGAATTCCAACTCACAAGAACTTATTGTTGGCACGTTTTCTTATAAGGCCCATTTTCCTCTAATGAGCATATGATCTTGAGATCTCTAGCAATTTATAGCCCTAGAAGCAAAGCTTCATATTCAACCACATTGTTAGTGCAGTCAAATTCTAATCGGAAAGAGTATATACTTTCTTCCTCTGCATGCGAGATCAAAACAACACCAACTCCAACACCATGTCTAGACCTAGCCCCATCAAAACGCATTTTCCAAATATTACTGGAGGGGAAAAGGATGTTGTCTAACTTCTTCCCAGTAATTTGCCAAAACCACAAAATTTTCAACATTTTTAACACGCATGGCTTCATCAAATAAACGATCAGGAGTTTCTACATGTTCAATCATGGGTGGCTCATTCATTGGTTTGATTGACACGTTTTGACTAATTGGGACTGTTGCATAAGTGAGATCTAACTGTAATATGTATGCTACCTCCCAGCTTTAATGCCTATTCTTTAGATAGAAGCATTCCCCAAAGTTCAAACATCAACAATATCTACAACTAGAACAGTCATGGTTATCTCGACATTAGGGTAAGCAGCCAATTTCATTTTTAGGTTTTCAATTACCCCTTTGGATTTTACTAGACGTGAATCCATGCCACAAACATTTCCAAAATGTCAAGTTGTAGTTAACACTAATTGGTTCATACCTTGTATGGCATAACATTGACCTCGACCCCTAAGTCTAACATACGGTTACAGAGAATCAACTGATTTATTTCTAAGGCAACATAAAAAGGAGGATACCCATCTCCGTTATTCATCACACTTTGAATCATGATGGGAAGATCCCTTATTCTTGGAGAAGGTTTAGGCATACTCATTTTAGGTTGTATTCCTAAGAATTTGGTAGCTTTATCATTCATTGATGGTATCTTTAGAATCTCTCTGAGGGAAATGGGCGTGCTAACCTTAGTAAGAAGTGGTGATACATCAATGTTCAGGCCTAATGGGTTAGTGTTATCAATCTTCTTTGTTTCTAACCCTAAAATTTTTATGACTTGAGCTTTAACGATTGGGATTTTCACCAATTGCTTTAACGATACCGAGACCATCAAATTTGAGAGTTTGCTTGAAAGGTCTATTTTTATTGGTTCTTGAGTGACATTTTTTTCTTGAGGAGAATTCCTTTTTAAAATCTTGGCATCAGGTGGTGGTTTCCACATATATCCTTTGACTATTGTAGGTTTAGGAGTTGGGGTGAGTTCAATTGTTTTCCTAGGAAGTGCCACTACTTTTTTGGTCTCAATGCTTCTTTGTGGAGCATTTCCCTTAGTTGAGATGGAATCCTTTGTTTTTATGACAAGAGCACCCCCAATGTGAGGAGTGTCACTTGCAAGTGGTTTCCTAGGTTTGGTAGTTTTACCACCTAAGTTGTACTTGGTGGTTTTTTCAAGTGAGCCAACGAAGTACAACAAGTACACTTGTTCATGATCAGAGTTCAGAAGTCCGCCAGCCTTTTTCTGCGAGTCTGTTCAAAATTTTTTGTAACACATGTTCATACCCCCTTGGGGAAATTGTAAAAACTGTCCTAACATTTAATTTTTTATAAAAGGCTCGGCTTCCCTGACTTAAGCCTCAAGCTAACTAGCCCAGAGTGTTTTTTCCCTTGGTTATTATTGGTTGTTGAACAAACGACTAATAATTTCTGAGTTTTTCACTCACACTCCAAAGTTGGGGTAGTCCTCTTGGTGTTTCGGCGTTAGGAGGTTATTAGAGCCTTCGTGTCAGTGTTTTTTAACATGCTAGGCATTGCAATTGAGTAGTATGGACATGTGCTAGGTACCCCTAGTGTTTCGTCTGATTCCGAGAAAAATAATTTTTCCCGTAAACTTGGGCTATTTTTTAATAGTTTAATTGGAAAAATTATGGATGTAATAAAAGTGTGGTTAGGGATCGGATTTTTCCATGGGGGTGCTCGTTTTCTAACTTAGAGCACCCATTTAACCCAAAAACCCACTTTTCCTAAGTTTTAAGTGACAAATTTATCACTGAAGTAAAAAAATCCAAAAATTCAAATTTATTAATTAAAAAATCAAAATAATTAATAAATGGAGAATATTTCCAATTTCATAAATCAGTGAAAATGCTCCAGTTTGACTGAAATCAGTTCCTATCGACTTCCCTGATTTAAGGCAAGACATCTCCTTGATTAAAGCGTCAACTTCAGTGTTGATTGAGGCTGCTACGAGTTTGCTAGATGAAGGGGACGTTTTTCTCCTTAGAAGGGGGCATAATTGCTCATGTGGCACTCATCTGGCATGTTTTGGAGATCCCAAAGAGGGGTTGTGCCTACCTCTTGAAAGGTGGCACATTTTTCTTGAGTGTAACTCCCTCTAACTCGCCCAAATCAAGGGATTAACTCACTCTCAATCTCAAATTCGCCCTCAGTCTTCTTCAGTTGGCAGAGGCGCCCTCTGGGCCTCTTCGACTATAAATAAAGCCTCTACCTCTCTCAAAAATAGAGTTTGGTTTGGAGTAAGAGAGTGCAAGCTATTGTAAATTGTAATGCTATTTTCTATTTTGCTTGGAATAAAATAAAGCTTTGGAGGCTAGTGGTGGTGTCCCCTATTGTGTGGATCAAGATTGTCATGTATTATTGGGGTAAAAAACTGTATTTTTCCAATTTTTATGCATTACTTGTCGCTTAGATCTTGCCTATGATGGTTTCTCCAAACTGGTAGGAATAGGGATTGAAAATAAGGTTACATTAATTTCTATATTATCATTGTATGCTTAGAGGTCAAACATTGCATGCTAAATAAGTTTATTTTCATGCGTTATTGACCTTTTTTTATATGTGATTTCAAGATCTCACGGGTATTGTTTGAGTTTTGGCTGAGTTTCAGGTTGCCTAGCTTCGAAGCGGTGTGGATCTAGCTTGATGCTACCCCTTTCAAAGCAAATACAAAAGACATAGTCTCTCGGCATCTCACTACAAAGTGTTTCAAAGCGAAACCCCTCGACACCAAAAAAATACTCTTTTCTTTCCTTTCTCCTTTTTTCAAAATCATTTTCCCCCCTTGTTACCCAACTTGTTTACTTAAGATCTTTGCATTAAAAAGTATAAATCTTGCACTTAGATCTAGTTCTCAAGTTTTTATCAGATCTATTAAGCATTGTTCATCCATTTTGAATAGATCTGACATAAAGGAATAAGTTTTTGCATGGCATTTTCAGTAAAATCGTTATCTTGCATGCAATAGTTTTTCCTTTCAAGTATTAAAGTTATATTTAGCATAGAAGTGCAAATCATATTGGCTGCACAAAAGGCAAGCCAAGTTGATTTTTGCACTGTTTTTTAACTTAGATTATTTGGGTAATTTTTGTGTTGTCCAAAGACAAAGTATTTTTGGCACTTTTTACTAAACTTTGCTTGCTGGTTTTTAGCAGGTCTGTTTGAAACGAGGAGGATATGCTTCCCAAAAAGCAAATTTTGGGCCATCCAGAGCTTCCGGGAAGTTCCCCCCTTAGTCGGCCTTCTTTTCTTACTGTTTTGTAAGCCTTTGGATCCCAGATAACAAGGACCAAAGTGCATTGATTCTAAATTTTTGTAACCAATTAATAAAAGAGATTCAGAGTAGGCTCTTTCGAGCCCACTCCCCATCCCCCCAGGGGGGATTCTGCGTTTTGTGGTTTTTTGCATTTTTTCACCTTTTTTCAGTTTAATTGTGTTTTGTAGCATTGTATAGTTTGAATTTTCATTACAAGCTTTCAATATTCATAAATTCAAAGTAATCATACTACTTACCCCACGACTTCCCGATTGACTCGATAGAGGAAAGAGATGCGTGGTAGGGCTAATTAGACAATTCATGAATTTTTCTGGTATTTTCTTTTATCTAAAATAAACCCCTCCTCGCTTTCTCGATTGAGGTCCATTTGGACCGAAAGAGATTCCTGGAGGGTTTTCTTTTTAATAAAGAACACATGTTTAAAATCCTTAAAATCTACCGAGACTCCGTTGTGTATGCTTTGCACTGGCTGCGGTTTGTTCGAGCAACCAGATACATCAAAAGTAGCGTGGGTGACTAGAATAATTAGTTTGCACATTTTTCAATAAACCTCCCCAGGCGAAAATCCAACGCCTCGATTTAAGCCGCCGCGGTGGCAAATTACCCAAAGGAAGCAGGAGCAACTGGTCAGTGACCTCGAGACATAGTAAGGCTACACCCTTGCGGTGTAGTGTTGAACATCGTCTCAGAGACTCCAACCAACCTACATATTCCTTGCGGGTAGCCGTATCAGTTAAGGTTTTTGGACATACCCCATGTACCCCTTCGGTATATTTCCCCTTCCCCCCTAAGTAATCAACTCATCCCACATTAACTTAAAATTTGACCAAGAGCACTTGCAACATTTCTTTCTGCAATTCAACAACAATTTCATTTGTGGACTCGATTATTGGCACTAGTCTCTTGTTGATATCATCATATGTTTTTGCATGCTTTGCTTATCATTTATTAATCTTTATGTTGTTGTGATTTAATCAATATTGCAAATATCTTGTGTTAAATTTATTTATCAAAACTCCAAAGTAACTCATGCATCACCGTAAAACACTAAAGCCTTAGCAACCTTAGCAATTAATAGGGTCTACCCCCCTTGGCTTCGTTAGGAGTTGGCCTAAACAGAGGAGTCAAAAAGAAGGTGACAGCCTTGACTCGAGACTTGCCCCCAAGGACACATCGAGTGGCTTGAAGATTTCTGCCACGTCCCCCCCTAGGTGTGTGAAAGGTGGCAACAGGTAGTTGTGACCTCTTGTTTCTTGTACATGTTTTAGATTGAGACTGAGTTGTGTAATTACTGTTATCCACCAAGTTGCATTTAGGTAGATTTCCAATGAGTAGTCAAAGACCTGAACAATTCAATTGTTCATCACATGTGTTTTGAAGTTCGTCAGGCCAATCTACGACCCTTATTTTTTAATTTTATTTTTTACATGTACATATTGTTAACCACCTATCCAACTAGGTGGGAAACCATGTACCATGCACCTTGAAGACGAGAAAGATGTATCTCGCAAATTTTTTTCAAGCAAGGCAGTTTGTTTTCTTTCTCCTCTTATCTTTTCTCCATGAAATTTTTGCACCCCTGCAGGGCAATTTTGTAAAGATGTGTTAGCATGAGGGTCATTTTTTGTAAAACTTGATTACCTAGGACTTTATCATTAGGGAAGTCCTTTCATCGAGCGTTTTTTTCCTTGGATAATTAAAATTCATTTTCAATGATTTTAATTATCTAAGTTTTTCACTCAAAATTTGCCCCAAAGTGGTGAAAGGCGTTCTAATGATTGATTCCATGGGGTGATTAAGGTCTAGGAATGTTGTATATTACCATGCTAGACATTATCAAGAGTCTTGCGCAATTTCGTTTGTTTTTTCCTAGCATTTTTTAATATTTGGCTATTGAAAAATGTCTTTTAGCATAAAGAAGTTGTAACGTAAAGAGGGATAAGTGGCTCTTAATGCCCATAAATAGGGGTATGGGTACTCAAATCAATGGCACGAGACCCCCTACACCTTGGGCCAAGTTTGAAAGAATTTGGACGAGTTTTGCTAAGTTTTTGGGCATGTTTTCCTAAGTCAGTCCAAAAATTTAGGAAAATTGGCTATATTAATTAGAATGACAAAATTTTGTAAATGGACTAAAGTCACCTGGGGAGGGAAAATTAAGTTTTGAAATGTTATACTATGTTCCTAATGTGACATTAGAGGCAAAGAAGCCCCCCCATGCAAGTGTTTCTTAAATTTGAAGTTGCCCTCTCTAGGAAGTGTGCCTCCCTCTCCGTGGGCCCTCCCCACTCTCATTTGACAAGTGGCAAGCATGCACATGGGGTCCCCTCTCACTCTTTTCTTGTTTAAGGAGGCTTCCCCTCCTCATTTGGGCTACAATCCCTCTTTTTTCTCAAGCTCTCTTGCCATTCTTACTCTCTTGCTCTCATCTTTGAGACACAATTTGTAATTTCCAGCCATTGTGATTAATGAAGAAAATTCTTTGGGGGCGATTGGGTGTGGCTCATTGTGGATAGTTACTCTTGTTTTGCATTGCTTTCATATGCCATTGAAGGCTAGGAAGCAAATTGTTTTGCTTGGTGAGATCTGTTGCATTTTTGTAGTAGATTTTATGAGTTTTTCTTGTATTTGAAAAGTTCATGCAATTCTTGGTTGAATAGTATTATTTTTCAAGTCATTGTTAGGAACTCATCTCTCTTGTCTACGTGAAGAAAAATCTTTCAAGTTGCAGGTTATCCAGATTTGAGAGTGGGATTCTTTGGTTAGACGCCCCACTTCTTCAAATTGAAGAACAAAGAGCACTGTTTCCTCACCCATTTTCTCATATAAAATTTTGCACTGTATTTTATCTCTTTAAGCACCATTAGATCTTGTTAAAACCTTTATCTGTACAAGTTATTTGAAGTTATTCACTCTGTAAATTTTTTGTACAAATTTTCATGCTTGTATGCAAGGTGTCCCAAAGTGATTTTAGGTATCTTTTACTGTTTTTATGCTTGCTATTTTTTGCAGGATTTTAGTAGCACAAGAGGAAACACTGTCAAAATTTGGGCAGAAAATTGTGCAAAGGACTCCCAAAAGCCACCACTTGAAAGTCCATAGCTCAAAGGGGTCAAATCTCTTCTCTTTCTCTCATTTCCCTAAATTATCGAGTGCTGAAATTTCATATTTTGTAACAAGTTCAAGAGAGACTCAACCCCTTTAAGTCTCAAAGAGAAAGAAACTTCAATACTCTTGAAATAAAAGAAAAATATGAACTTGTGCCAAAAGGAAGTGATTACCTTCAACAAACTTTGGGAAGAGTGCACACAAGAAGAAGCTCGACTCATAATAAGAGAAGAGAAGATGGGAGCAACTGAAAATCAAGCTCTCATGATTCAAAGAAGATCCCTCAAGTGATGTGGAATATGAAGGACTCAATTCTTGAAGAACCTCGTATCCATCTTAGCATTTGGATAAGAAATGATGTTTTTATGAATAAAGAAGATGATGAAGCTGAAGGCTCAAGAAGGAGTCTACCCACGAAACAAATAAATATAAGTATTCAATTGTCATTTCATGATATTGTTTGGTTATGCATTTGTTTATATTCAGTTGATGTGTTATGCATGTTTGAGTATTTACATTTATACTACTGAATTGCACATGATGGGTAAGAAGTCAATGATGTTGTACAACATTCCATTACTACTTATCTAGACTAAAACCTCTTTGTTGGCATATTAGGAGTAGTACACACTCTTAATAACATTAGGGTAGAATGCATCTAGAAGTTATTGTATGTATACATGATATGGATGAATGTAACATTGGCTAAAATAGTCGCATGGCTATGTGACATATATTTGTCACTATTAATATGTTTTGGAAATTATGATATGTTTCTAATCATGCAAATGAACTTGACTTGTAGATCATTCCAAAGAACAAGTAACGATAGTTCAGAAGAGGAACCTAAAGCTTCCCGGGTCAAAGACCCCATAGCAAAAGAAAGAGCTTCAGAAGAATATAAAGAGAACGGTAGATCCACCTCGAGAGATGAAGACCACCTTGGGCACGAGAAATAATACAATATGAAGAATAGTATGACGAGACTTCCAAAGAAAGCAAGAGGCCTCAGACACACTCTAGTTATGTGACACTGTTGAGTGAAATCATTGATGTAGAGCCTTCCAAGCTATAAAGAAGTAGACAAGAAGAGAGGGAAGGAGACTATGATCAAAGAATACCAGTTCAAGAAGAATGATGTCTAGGATGCGGTGTCGAGACCTGAAGGGAAGTCCGTAGTGTCTTCCATATGGATCTACAAGATCCAACATGCAGTAGATGGCAACATCGTGGGATACAAGGAAAGATTCGTAGCACGAGGCTTCTCACAAAAAGAAGGCATAGACTACGAAGAGACATTTGCACCAATGACGAGTTAAGTTTACGCAGAGTAGCCACTGGGAGATGAGACACATGACAGGCACACTCATGTGTGCAAATTAAAGAAGGCCTTGTACGAGCTCAGAAGGCACCCATGGGATAGGACATACAGTTACATAAGGAGCTTGAAGATCACCTAGAGTGATGAAGATCTTAACCTTTGCTACAAGGTTGAAGATGAAAGCTTGTATAGGATGACAAGCTCACAGATGGGTGCGAGAAGAACTTTTCAACAAAGTTCAATATAGAGGATCTTGGTATCTAGTGATCCTAGATAGATACATAGAATATTAGTAGCATAGGAAGCTACTTGTCACTCCATTACATAATGTTTCAATACATAGAGTATGAAAGGCAGAGGGAGAATGATGCTTCGCTTCAGAGGGAATGACTGCAGAAGATCCTGAGGTTCGACATGGTACGACAGGATGGACAGCTTACTGATGGCTCTAGGATTTACTGGGAGTAAAGCGGATTCAAGGTTGAAGGCAGAAGACCAATGACGCTCCTGTTATATGTCGATGACCTGTTCTTGATAGGAAAAGAGGAACTCATTAAAGATGCAAGGAGACTTGCTACCGAGTTTGAGATGAAGGACTTGGGTATGATGCACTACTTTCTAGGCATGGAGGTGTGGCAAAGTACGAATGGAATCTTCCTTGGATAAGGGAAGTATGCAGTGGAGATCTTGAAGAGGTTCGGGATGATGGACTGCAAGGCCATGGCCACACCTATGGCATCGAACTTGAAGCTATTGAGTGATGCTTCATCTGAGACGGTTAATGCCACGATGTATCGTCAAATGATTTGTTCATTGATATGTATGACGAATACAAGACCAGACACATGCTTTGCTGTGAACGACCTGAGCCAGTTCCTGACAGATCCGAGACATGCTCACCTGGTTGCAAAGCATGCAGTGAGGTACCTGAAGGGTACAATTGAGTATGGGCTCAAGTATGATACGAATTAGAAGGCTAACTTGCATGTTTATGTTGATTCGGATTAGTAGCGCCACTGAGAAGAAGAGCACCTTGGGTTGCTTCTTCAGTTTGAGATCCAGTATGGGCTACTGATTTGGCAGGATGCAGTCTTGCATGGCGCTGAGTACAACCGAGGAAAAATATGTTGCCACTTGCTTAACTATTTGTGAGGTAGTATGTTTCTTTTGAAAGCTACTATTTGATTTGATTGATATGACTTGCATTTTTTGTATGATGCAGAGAGGTGTAGTGAAGCTCCAGTATGTGATCTAGATCGAGATCTCTCGAAAGAGGGACTTATGAGTTCTAGCATAGCCGGCGAGACAGGTTGTCTGAGCATAAAATCTTGGCGAAGCTTGTAGGTTGCTCAGACGTAATCAGTCCTATAGGTTGTCCTCAGATGTAATCAGTACTGGCGAAGCTCGCAGGTTATCCTTGGATATAATCAGTCCGGATGTGATTCTATGCTAGAAATGGTCAGAGTGAAGTTCGAGTACTTCAGAGAGAAGCATGGTGTTCTTCAGATCGAGGTTCCCTTCAAAGGGAAGTGATGAGTCCGGAAGATGTAGATACACATGAGCCTTTTTGACATGGTGGTAGGTTGGGCCTTGCTACCACCTAAGTTGTACTTAGTGGTTTTTTATCAAGTGAGCCTGGTGAACCGGACTAAGATGATTTGTTTGGACTTCAGAAGACCTTCGGAAGTGCTTCTGGGAAGTGCTTCTTGTACTATATCACATGTTCATACCCCATAGGGGAGTTGTAATAAAATGTTCTAGCATGATAGTGTCTGTAAAAGAATCGGTCTCTTAGACTTTATTTGTCAATCTGATCAGCCCAGGGTGTTTTTTCCTTTGGTTATTATTGGTTGTTGAATAAAGGACTGATAATTTCTGAATTTTTCACTCAATACCTCCAAAGTTGGGGTGGTCGGCTTGGCATTTAGGCCTATTGAGGTTATTAGAATCTATGTGTCAATGTATAAACATGCTAGGTATCATGGTCGAGTCATATGAACATGTCTAAGGCCCCCTAGGTTTTTATTTTTTTTAATTTTAATTTTTCCACAAAACTTGGGCTATCTTTTAATAGTCTAATTGGAAAATTTGGTTTTGTAATAAAAGTGGGCTCAATAATCAATTTCAGTCATGGGGGTGCTCATTTTCAAGCTTAGAGCACCATGTAAACCCATAGACCCACTTTTTATAAGTTTTGAGTGATTTGTCCATCACTCAGGTCAAAAATCCCTAAAAATCAAATATTGATTATTTAATTGATAAATTAATTAAAGAATGGAGAAAACCCCAAATCCTAAATCATTGGGATTTGCTCCGATTTGACTGAAATCAGTCTCATCGGCTTGGGATTGACTGGATCTGACAATTCCTTGACTGTAGGAGGTGATCTGGGATGAGCTGGGAATGCATTATTGCATGCAATCTTGGGAATTGCGCCCTCCGTCTCTCCTCCACACGTGTGGGCCTCTTTGGTTGAGTTTTGGTGGATGCTTCAGTTAGCAGGTTGAGGTGTCAGACAGATCAGCTCTCCGATTGATAGTTGCACTCAATGAGACTCAGATCAGGCTCAGTTAGACACAGATCAGGCCCAGATTCACTCCACATGCAGCTGCAGTTTCTCTCTCCTTGGGATTTGCGCCCCCCTTGGGCTAGATCTCCTGTTTTTGCTATAAATAAAGCACATGTTACCTCTTCCAAGCTAGTTAGAAGTGGGATTGAGGTGCTGTTGCTATTGTACTGTTGTTATTGTTCATTTGAAATAAAGAGAAGCTTTGGAGGCAAGACGGTGTCATGTTATTGTATGTGTGGATGAGCATTGCCATGTTTTACTGAGGTAACCTGTATCTATGTTCATAATTTGCTGATTGTTTGTAGATCCATTGCTAAAGATTGATAATAAGTTTATTATGATCTTGATAGGAAAGGAGTTTGTTAATAAGTTTATTGGCTATCTCTTTCCTTTTGATGCATGTTTAGAGATCTAGATTCAACATATTTTATAAGTTTATATGCATGCTTTTCTGAAATCTCTGTTTATGTATTAACCAGATCTCACAAGCATTTTGGCAAGTCTTTGGATTCAGTTGCAGGTTCCTAGCTTGGAGAGGGTGCTGATCTAGCTTGCTTCCTCACTTTCTCCAAACTTTCTCAAAGGCATAGTCCCTCGACATTCCACCAGAAAGCTCCACGGTTGATCTTCAAGACTTTCAACACTCTTTCTCTCTCTTCCTCCTTGTAAAAATCCAAATCTTACCTGGTTACTTTGGTTACAAGCTTTGTTATCATTTAGATCTGTCATATTAAAGTAAAAGTTACATAGATCTATTATTTCAAAGCTCATAATCTAGATCTCATTTCTAAAAGGTCTCATTAAGCATTCTAGATCTAGTTCACCAAAATCGTCTGTTTTGCATGGCAATTTAAAGAAAATCCATAGGTTGCATGCGTTAGATTTCTGTTTCTGTTTTAAAAAGATTAAATCCAGCAATCAGTGCATATATTATTGGCTTCCCAAACAGCAAGCCAAGATCCCAAGGAAAGCTTGCTTTCCTTGGTTCTTTTTTCACCGTTTTAGCTAGTTTTAACTCAGTTTTGTTTGGTTTAAAGTAGGCTGACCCAAAGGTACTTTCAAAGTGCTTTTGGGCATATTTCATTCTAACATGCCCGTTGTCTTTTAGCAGGAATAACAGAAAGAAAATAAGCTGTTGTTCGAAAGTGGCTTTGGGATCGTTCGTTCAAATCCCCCCAAGGGGCTCCCCCTTTTACTGTAAATTTTAAATTTTGGGAAAGTTGTAAGATCTTGGTTTCATCCTATATAAGAACCAAGAGGATTCAGATCATTTTACTGATATTGTAATAGCAAATAATAAAAGTTTTCTCCGAATAGGCTCTTTTGAGCCCATTCCCCACCCCCCTTGGGGGGATTCACGCATTTTTTGTCATTTTTCGCATTGTCTTACTTCTTTTTGCTTTAGATTAGTTTCATTCATGCAGAATAACATGCTTTGATTACTTTATCATATATTCCATATTTCGTTATCAAAGTAACTTGAATACTTACCCCACGACTTCTCGATTGACCCGCAAGGGGAAAGAGATGCGTGGTAGGAATAATTATAAAACTTGTGATTTGTTTTGTTTGCTGCTTATCTTTAATTTCTGTAAGTAATAGTTCTAAAATCAACCCCCTCCTTGATTCGCTGATTGAGGTTCACTTGGACCGAAAGAGGTTCCTGGAGGGTTTTTCTTTCTAAGAAAACACATCCTTTAAAACTCACTAAAATTGACAAGACTTCGGTGTGTATGCTCTGTACTTGGCTGCGGTTCGTCCGATCAGTCAAGCTGCATCAAAAGCAATGTGAGTGACTAGTTTAATTAGTCTTCACCTTCCTCAATCAACCACCATCAGGCGAAAATCCAACGCCTCGATCAAGCCGTAAGCGGTGGCAAAATACCCAAAGGAAGCGGGAACTCCTGAAAAGTGACCTCGAGGCGCCGATCTCTATTACACCTTCGGGTGCATTATGAACAACAGTCTTAGAGACTCCATTTAGCCCACATATTCCTTGCGGGTAGCCGTGAAGGTTTAGTTTTGGACATACTCCAAGTACTCTCGGGTATATCTGGAGTCCCCCCCTCGCCTAATTTTAATCAACTCATATTTCACATTAACTTAAAACGTACCAAGAGGCAATCGCAAAACATTCACTCCAAGCACATGCAAGTACATTGATTATTTTATGACTCCATTTTAAGGCACTGGCTATTTTCTTTCTATATATATATTGTGTCTCAGCATTGTGCTTTCGTGTGCTCATTTTTTATCTTGTCATCTATGGTTGTTTATGGTTAAATTTCAAACTCCTAAGTAACTCATTCAGTTTAACATCACCATACTAAATAATTTTTCCTTAGTAACTTAATAGGGTCTACCCCCCTTGGCTTCGTTAGGAGTTGATCCTAAACGGAGGAGTCAAGAACAAGATGACAGCCTTGACTCAAGACTTGCCCCCAAGGACACACCGAGTAGCTTGAATATTTCTGCCACATCCCCCCCACGTGCGTGAAAGGTGGCAACAGGCCTCCCATGGTCGGATGTAAGTGCAGAGCCTTTCCCTAGATGGTAGTAGGTGTGTCCTACCATGCCGGTGGATGTAAGTGCAGAGCCTTTCCTCGGATGGTAGTAGGTGTGTCCTACCATGCCGATGGATGTAAGTGCAAAGCCTTTCCTCGGATGGTAGTAGGTGTGTCCTACCATGTCGGTGGATGTAAGTGCTGGAGCCTTTCCCGGATGGTAGTAGGTGTGTCCTACCATGCCGATGGATGTAAGTGCTGAAGCCTTTTCCTGGATGGTAGTAGGTGTGTCCTACCATGCCGGTGAATGTAAGTGCTGTGTGTATCTGGGATGTGCAACGTGTGACGATGAGATGATCTGAAGATGATGAGGTAACAGTAGGGTACACAGGTATTGCAAGGCATGTAATCAGTCCTGGGATGCTCCTTCAGGTTTTGCAGTGGCATATAATCAGTCCTGGGAGATCTTGCAGGTTTTGCAAGAGCCATATAATAAGTCCTGGGATGTACCTACTTGACGGCAATGTTGAAAAACTCGGCCTCGGCAAAAAAGCGGCGAGGGTCTTGATTACAACTTCTCGATAACATCAGCGA
>LPNX011062323.1:0-12237 GCA_001517045.1 Pseudotsuga menziesii | reverse complement strand
CATACTGCCAAAATGGGTCCAATGCCTTTGGCATTTTTGCAATTGGAAATTTGGAATGCTTCAAGCCTTCAACTCAAATGCAACCCTAGGGCACAAAAAATAAAAAAAATTACATTAAATTCCATTGGAAAATAATAGCAACATTCTAGCTTAAAAAAGCATACCTCTAAATTTAGATTTTAAGCCATGAAAGATAAGAAGAAGAGGGTGGCTAAGAAGTAAAAAAACAAGCATGATATTTTCCATTTTAATTTTTTAAAACCCCCATCTACATTGGGACTGTTTTTCATTTTTTGGGGCATGGAAATCAATGGTAAAATAGTAAAAACAAATAGCAAAGAATTAGACAAGAAATAGGCAACAAAATAGTAAAACAAATATGCAAAAAATCTTTCAAACAGTCCATGGCAAAAGATAGAAAAACAATGGAGAAAATGCACATACCTTCAACACTTGCTCCACAAAAATCCTTGGTTGAGATGCTAAATGGTGTTTGAAAGCCTCCAAAGGTGTTGGTGGTCTCCTCAAGCTCTTCTCCTCCACTTCCAACAAGCTCATTTGCCAAATGAACAAAAAAAACCCAACTTCTCCCTTTTCTAGGCTGCGGGTTTGACTGCTGGGCGCTTTTTTAGGTCAACTCGCGCTTTTTTGGAAAGAAGCGCGCTTTTTCAGAAAAAATCGCGAGTTCAATTTTTTTTTAAAAATCGCGCTTTTTACCAGCCGAAAAATCGGCCCCAGGAAAGACACGCGCTTTTTTCGATTTTTGCCGATTTTTCGGCGATTTTTTCAACACTGCTTGACGGCTTGCTCGCAGAGATGATGAAGACCTGGCAGAGGGCTAGGCCTACATCCAGCATGAAAAAGGGCTGGCACTATAGATGAAGACCTGGCAAAGGACTAGGCCTACATCCAACATGAAAAAGGCCTGACATTGTAGAAACTTCTGATGACAGATAGTATGGGACGATGATCAAAATATAAGAAGATAATGGCAGCAGCTATAACGAAGACTCTATGACTCCGTGATGATGATAATGCGTTGAAGACCTGACCAGATGTGTTAATGACTATGTAGAGAGAGAATACCTTCCTAGTTAAGAGGGAGTGTTGATGTCTTTGTAACTTTGTAAGATATTCTGATGTATATTATCATTGTAAGTTGTTGTACCTCCATTGGGGATGTGTGTTACCCCTTTACGGGATGTCTAAATTGTGTCTAGACCTTGAGGTACAACCTTTGTTGTAAGTTAGGGCAATAGTCCCCAATGTAACATCATGTAATATGTAATTGTGGTCTCTCTAGGAGAAGTGGGCCCCATGTGAGATGACATGCAGGCTCGAGTCTTATATTTGGTCAGTGACTTGAAAGGGTATAAATAGGGAGGCGCTCTCCCTCATTTAAACACACCTAATACCTATGTTGCATGGGTACCCGTATTGGGGGGTCGGGTACGCGAACCAGTACCGGGTACTTGGGTACTTCAATGGTACGTCCCCATCCGTACCCCAATCCAACCTCACGTACCAGGTACTTCATGTATGAAAATAGGGTACTTGCATGGATTTTGGTATGCCATACCACGTGTTTGGGTACGCGGCCGGTACAACCGTTGGTCGATTTATCTTAGTTTGTTGTTTGGGATGAGTCAATTTGCAAAGTTTGAAGTTCAAAATTTTAAAAATTAATAATGAAACACTAAAACACATGTTATGTGGGCCCTTGCCCCTTACCTAAACCAACACAACACTGCATTTCTCACCGTTAGCGTACTGTGCTCACTACTCCAGCGACGATGTGACAGAGGACCTTAGTGATGCTAATGACATTGATCCTAAGGCTGTTGATGACATTGCTTTAGGAAGCCAAATCAACTATCTTGTTCTAGGCAAATTTTCGATTTAGTATGGCAATGAAGTTTGAACTCATGGTGTCATGGACATATAGTATTTTATGTTGTTAATTATATTAATATAACTTCAGTCTTCCAGTTGATATCTACTATGAGTCTATGTCATATGATTTATCAATATTATAATTTTATGTTTCAAATTTTCAATGCGAATGTTCATATGAATCATTGAATTTAGAAATATTAAATATGCATGTATGATGTGAGGGTGAAATGTTTTATTTTTATAAATTTTAACACACACACACACACACATATATCTACAGTACCTCCGACGTACCCAAGTACCTTGTTTCAAAAAGTGGCGTTCCCGTCCCTGTCCCCGTACCCACGTTTCCTGGAAACTTGGCCTCATACACTCTCTAAGGCACATGAGAGAGAGAGACAGTCAGAGGAGGAGAGAAAGATAGCTGCTGAACATTTCTTTTTATTGCTTTTGATCATCTTACTATTCTGAATAAGTTTGCGGGGTTTTCTCCTTTATGGTTTCCTCGATGAAAATCTTTGTGTCTTGTGCATCTTTTACATCTTATGCATTTTGCTGTACTTGTTATTCTTTCAGATAAAGATCCTAGATAATCTAATCAGATCTTAAGAAAATCTAACATAGTGTCCTCTTGTTGAGCACCCTGCTTGTCTTTGGAACTAATTTGTGGAGCTAGGAGGGAGCCTTGTGCTCTCTTGTTGAGTATCCAACAGTTTCTCCCAATTGAGGGATAAAGGTTAGAAGTAGACACACTAGTTAGCTTCGCATTTTTTGTACAAACATTAATCCCCTAAGTTGAAGAAAGACCATTAAATAAACTAAAATCTAAAGGGCTACTTGCAAAACATCATAACCTTTTATTTTATTTAGTTTCATTATTTGGTTCATTTCCATAGAAGTATATTTTGTACTTGTTTGCCCATTTGGTTTAAGTATTTTACATGTGTTAGATGCGGTTACTTGATTATTGTGGTGAATGAATGGTTTTGTGTAATTTGTATATTTTGACAAATTTTATTATATATTTTATTAAGTTTGTGACTCCATAACCCGAACTAAGTAAGCACTGGTTTAGTGATAGTGGATTTTCTTTCTCTTGCAATTGTATTTGGTTCATGTACAAAGAAGGATCTGCTTGTCATTATATTATTGCACACTTGCACAATTGCTTTCCATTTAACTAGTGGAACATTAATAATTTACAGCTCCTAATTAAACTCTACAAAGAAATTTAGTAAGTAGGGACTACCCCCCTTGACCTTTTGGGAGTTGGGGTTTAAACGGAGGAGTTAGAAATCGAGGTGACTTTGGGTTGTAAACTCATAGTTTCCCTCAAGAACACACCTAACGGTTGGGAGACTTATCTGTGGTGAGGTGTGTTTTAGGCGGAAACAGAAGTCAACCTTCCTTGCACCTACTTCATATGTGTACTAATAATTTGCTCCTAGGCAATATATACTACACTTTTCTCTTGAAGATGAGCCCAACAGTTGGCTTGAATTGTTGAGTTCTAAAGTAAATTAACATAGAGTTCCTCTATTTTCCTAGAACTATTGGTGTCAAAAATGTTTTTTCTCTCTCTCCACTCTCTTTGGGGTCCATTGACGAACTAGAACAATTCATCAGGTGCTCGACTTCGGTGGAGTATGGTTGTCTACTTCACCGGATCCCCTTGATAGTGAGTTTTTGTAGGATACATTCACATGTGTGCTTGTGCATGTGTGTACACACACCTAGGAATGTGTGCAGGCATGCGGGGACACACACATGAATTTTTGTCTATTGTCCTGCATTTGTTACTCTATTTTTGTCTAGTCACCGTGTTGCACACATGCGTGCACGCACGCACACACATACAGTTGGAATAATTTTTCGTCTATTGTTCCACATTTGTTTACTCCATTTTTGTCAACTCCATTCTTGTTTTCTTTCTCTTAGTATCAGCATTAAAGTTTTAACTACAGGGGTACAAGCTGACAACTAATGCCATTTTTTGCAGGTTTTTGATTTTGCAGCCTTTCCAAAATATGAGTTTGACCTACCAATCTTTTGTGCTAACTTTTTCTCAACAACCAACATGAATATTATTGTCTTGTGAGTCATTACTATCTTTACACCTCTTTTAAGCTATTCAGATTCTTGGTTTGTTTCCATCCGAGTGGAGACAGAGGAAAAGGTATGTGAGTTTTGCATACAAGTGGATCTAAATTTTAATCTAGGTCACTGTTTGAATGCATGACATTATTTGAATCAATTATTCCCATCTGGTGAATTGCAATAGCAGCATTATTTTGTCTACTCTTAACATTTCTATATATCAAAATGATTGGTTGTAAATATGAAGTTGTAACACTACAATGCTATATACAATATGAACGGGACATCTGTTCATAATATTATCATGTTGACTATGCTGATTAATAGCTACGATTCTCCCCATTTCATGCATGCATTATCGACAAGAAAATACTGCTATGTGTGGGATATTCTGAATGAAGATCTCAATTCAATTTTTCATATATATTTATTATTACTTGAAAGTTGAAACTAAGACAGCTCTGAGGTTTATAAAATCTCAGGTCTCTTAAATAGCAATTTTCAATTTTAGGAAATGAGAAATTGAATAGTGGACTATCATGGCAAATTACTTATGATGACCATTATGCTCACTAAGACATTCCCACAGTCGTGTAACATACGATACTGTTTTTCATTTGCTAACATAGTTATCCCATTAGTATGTTACAGAGATAAATGAGTAGATGAATGCCCATTATCTTGCAAATATATTAATTATAGATATGCAATTTTATTCAGACCTCTTTACTTACTGAATTTAAGTTTTGATTGAATGGACAGATGTATACACATAGGCATTATTATATACCCCATATTGTTATAACGGAGAAAACCATACACGACTTGGGTTGGGGGATGGATGCTAAGCAATGGGTATTTGTTTTGGGGGGAGCTAGTGTGAGGGCATGTGATTGGTTGATGGTTGAGGGGAGGTGATTGAGTCAAGCAGAATTTATAAAATGGTCTTACATGTGGTCTTTTCCCAGTATAACGAGTTCAGAATAATAACAATGTAATAGAGTATGTAGACTATGTGTGCATGGCAGAGTATCTCTTCATTTTTCATTGGAACTTGTATAAATTTCATCATGGGCAGGATTTTGGCAGAACCAGCATTTGGTGTTTCAAATCACTTGATGGTTCCTTTAACTTTAGGTTCTCTTCCTAGGCTTGTAAAAGGTTCTTTATTTTTACTGGCATGACCTTGTGTACTCAAAGAAGGGCGAGTTTTCTTTTGTCCCAGTGACCTACCTTTGTGGTCATTCAGTGGACATTAATACAATTATCTTTTCTTATCTTATTTTGTAAGGAAATATACAGGAGATTATTTCAAATATGAATCAACCTGATATGAGCACAGTACTGCCAATGTAAAGATACTTACGTACAAGTAAAACATAGGAGGAAAAGTATGCGAGTATAAGAGAAGAACATTGCCAGAACCATACACATGTTGTACACTCATTTGTATAACTATGTCTAGAGTACAAATCTGGGGGAGAGTGGTCAAAGTTGACCAAGTCTCCAATAAAATAAAATAAAGTGGACGAGTGATCAATTTGGACCAAGTCTCCCAAAGGAGAAGATATGAAATACAATATTGTACCAAGTGCAGAATAGATAAATTACAATTATGATACCTGTTCACTAGACTAAGTCTCATCACATCACAACCTTCTTTGAATTGATTATTATGATTAATACAAATGGGAGGCATAAAGCAAGTCTGTGAAGGGTGGATGATCTGTATAGATGGATTATGGATGAATATTAAACCCCTTTTTAACTTTGACATTCATTGTCTATTGAAATATTTGAAGCCATACTTAAGAACTTCTCAAGGGGTGAATGATGGTTGGCATCTCTTAGATGGGGAGTATAGATGGTTGAAGTGGATCAACACTATCTGGACCACTCCTTTGGCCTTCGAGCTCAGTGCTTGGTTGGCAAGTTCTTCTCAAGGGATTGGTAGACAAACCAAGACTTGCAGGACTTTTCTGTTCAAACAGCGAAAGTGCTTGATGTGGCAAAGTGAGGACATCAAATATATGCTTTGGGTTGAGGTTTTATTAGGAAACTATGGTAGTAGAAGTGGCCATTAGTCTTGAAGTCTTTTCAAGAGGCCCATTCATCCAAGATTTGTTATTTTTGGTGATCCAGGGTCTTGTACTTTGGTGGTTCTGGTTTGTACTATCTTATTATTCTTGGCAGAGTAAAAAACAAGCTCTAATATTTGATTAAATGAACTTTTGTAATATAAAATCATGCTATGTCAATGAGTCTTTATTTCAGTGTTATGATGTGACCATATGTAACAACTAAAGCAAAGGTTAGCATTAGGTGGTTAAAATTTTAAATCACCGTAATATTAAAGTTGAGTTTGAGAGATGATGTATGTTACCACCTGAGTTCCACTCGGTTGGACTTGTTGCCGCCTAAAACACACTTAACCACGAAAAGTCTCCCAACTACTAGGCGTGTTCTTGAGGGGAAACTATGAGTTTAGAACTCAATGTCACCTTGATTCCTAACTCCTCCGTTTAGACCCAACTCCCAAAAGGTCAAGGGGGGTAGTCCCTACTTACTAAGTTTCTCAAAGGTTTTAATTGGGAGTTAAAATTATTATTTATATGACAAGCAATCGTGCAATATGCAACAAATAAATTTATGACAATCAAACCAACTTGAAACTCAACTAAATAATGCTTTAAAGAATGAAACAATGAAAACAATGACTATATTAGTGCCTTATCTATTGGGCTTAAATGGAGTCAATAAACCAATGCTTGCTTATTGAAAATAAATTATACAAGATAGACAAAAGAATGGTAATAATTTCACTTCCAAACTTTAAAACATCCAAAAATGAAAATAAGTTGCTGGAAATAAAAGAACTTTAATGAAATTCTTTGAAAGTAAATACGAAATGACAAGTGATTGAAATGTTCTGCAAGTGGTCCTATAAATTTTAGGTTAATTTTAAGTCTCACTTTAGCTTAGGGGATTAATGTTTGAAACATGAAACACACAACCTAGCTAATGTGTCTACCCCTAACACTTATCTCTTTCGATTTGAGAGAGATTGTTGGGTGATCAACAAGAGAACACAAGGTTCCCTTCTAGCTCTGCAAATCAATCCCAAATATTGTTGGGCGCTCAATATGAGGACACGAAGTACCACAAGGCTCCCTGTTATCCACTAATTTTGCACTTAGTTGGATTACCTAAGGAGCCGCCGGTTGACAGACTTGTTTAAAGTCTGATTCCAGTGTATCAATTGATCTGTCTGCATGTCTAGCCAATATTGGCTACTCACTTTTTTATTTGAATAATTTTGACCATGGCCCCATGGGGTTTGTAATAAAATGTGCTAGTAGGATATTTTTGAGTGGTTCGGTCTTCTGAGACGTAGAATCTCAAATAAGGTATTCCAGGGAGTTTTTTTCCCTTGACAATTATGCTTTGCCTTCAGCCGAGTATAATTGACGAGGTTTTCTCCCGCTTCCTCCAAAGCTGGAATGCCCGATGTTGAATTCTGGGCCTTGGGGGGTTATTAGAGCCCAACTGAGTGTTATAAGCTTACTAGAAATTATTTAGATAGATCATGGTCATGTCCTAAGCCATTTGGACACAAAAAAATTTCGAAAAAATCTTTTTCGAACAGTGAAATTTTTTTATTATAAATTTTTAAATTTTAATTACTTTTCCTAAGTTTTTTGGGTTAATTTTTCCATTAATTAAATGGAAAAAACCCGTTCGTGGTAAATAAGCCATCCGGGCTTCAAATTCAGTGATTGAAGGCTCTAACCTTAAGCCAAAAATCATTCTTGATCAGCCAGTTAGTCAGAACCAACTTTCAGATCAACAATCGGACACATAATGGCTTTTTACTCAAAAAAGTCAGTTTTGAGTAAAAAAATGATTATTTTGGAGAAAATTAAAACTCTCCAAATTAATCCAAATTCAGTGAAATAAAAGGCTAAATGACATCTCATGGAGCACTTACGATGATTGGAGTTATCATAACTCAGCTTCAATCATCATTAAGAGAGCAATTAATTTATTATCAGTTAGCAGACATGTCATCTCCAGCTAAAGATGAGATGGAGAGCACTCATTGGTTCGGTGATTTGATCGAGGTGAAGACTAAAGCTTGCACCATCAGTGGGCTTCCCAAACCTAACGGAGGCTCCAGCCAGACCTAAGGATGAGTTTACCTACATCACACGTGTGGCCTCATCCTTGGCTTGTTTTCAGTGCATAGGTTTGGAGTGGGATCGCCTTGCTTGGGTGGAGGCCTCCCCTCACTCCTGGTTCTCCGGTTTAGGTCTGGGCTCTTTGTTAGGTGGCTAAGCTGGTTAGGGTTGGTTTTTTGGTTTTAGGGTTTTAGCACTCTCTCATTTGTTAAAAAGAGGCTCTTTCAGCTCTATTGGGATGGAGAGTTTGGCATAGAAACTCTGTTGGATTTTGTAAGCCTCTTTTGTTAATAAAATATTGAGACTTTGGATGTCACTTGATGGGCTTTTGGCATTGTGTCTTCATCCTATGTGAAGTAATATCTCTTTCACCCTACCCTTGTATTGCAATTTGATTATTATGTTTATTGAAGACTAACAATCTAGTACTTAGGCTTCTAATCAAATCTGCATTGAGTGTTTGTGTCTTCAGGGATTGCATTTAGTAGGAGCTTTCGGCATCTAATACCTTCACCATACAAGTGTTCCATTATTAATATTTTTGTTTACAGGGTTGCAAGCAGTTTCGGATCTTTCTTGCCTTCTCCAACAAACTTCAAAAAATTCTATCGGTTACTTTGATTGCTACAAGTGGATCTCTATTTTCAAGGTTCTATCTTACCTCTTTTCCACTTTTGTAGAAGTTATCAAGTCATTTAAATCTTTATTTTAAGCTTGCTTGGCTTCTACTAAGTTAGATTTAGGCTTTCTAGCCTTAGATCTACTTTTTCAAAGCTAGATCCATCTTTCTAAAGGTCCATTTTTAAATATCTAGTTTCATTTCCTTTTTAAATCCATCTTTATTTTTGCGTTGGAAAACGTGCACGAGTTTTCTCGAAAAACGTGCAAATTTTCCATTTTTTAGGCTTGCTGGTTTTCTGTATTTTTCATTAATTCTAAATTCTGGAAATTCATTAAAAACCAGAAAATTTTCAAATTTTTTCAAAAATTTTAATTTTTTTAATTTTTTGACTTTTTCTCGAAAAGCGTGCAATTTTGTACTTGCTGTTTTTTTACTGATTTTCTGCAATTTTCTGCTATTTTCCAGATTCTGAAAATTAGCCTAAAATGTTTAAAAATCTTTAATTTTAAATTCGCAAAAAGTCCCAAGTCGTTTCGTAAAAAATCGTGTATTTTACATAAAAAACGGTGAGTTGGCCTGATCCTTTCTAAGTTTTGATTTTGGGTCTCATTCCATTGTTTTGATCTTTTATTTCATCTCATAAGGCACTTGTCTTTTCATCCACTTAATCTTTTCGAATCACAGGTTAAAATTGGTTTCCTAACACTCTTACTAGTCCTTGTTTAGAGCTCTTATCCACAAGTGAACCAAAAGCAAAACCAAACAAGAAAGAGCAAGCAGAACTAGATCCAAAGACAAGGATCCAAATCCAAAAAGGAAGTCATTCTCCTTTGTACAAACTCATAAGAGTTTTTCATTTTACTTAAGTTGGTTCTCAAAAGACCTGACAAGGATTAAGTTCCAAAGGCATTTGTACTTCATTAATAAAACAAGGCTAAGTGGGATAGGGCCTCCCATACTTGTTTTTTCTTCCCCATTTGGGGAAGAGTGTTTTTTGTTCTTAGCTTAGATTTATTTCGAGTACTTAGAGTAGTTTCATTTTTTGCAAAGTAGATACTAATTGTTAGATTAGCCCATTTTGTTTCATTAACTAGGTTGATTACTTCATCTTTTAATTTTTTTGTATCTTTCATAAGTAATTCAACTGTTTAAAGTAGAAATCTCTTGAATCTCACTTTGTAGATCAAGAGTGCTCTCTATTGGAGAGTTGTTTTTTCATTGTTTAGTAAGTTAATCAATTAATCTTGAAAGTCTCTTGAACTTGCCGTAATCCAAGTCAAGAGCACTCTCTATCGGAGAGCATTCCCACTGCATATCCTTGCATCAAGCATATAGATTAGCTAAGTCTCTTGAACCACTGTCATAAGACGAGGTCAAGAGCCCTCTCTGAGGAAGAGTTTTAATTAATTAATTTAATAAAATCTTCAACACACACACCCCTTTAATTAATTAACTCATTTCCCTCCTTGCCGGAGTATGCTCTGACCGATCTTAGATCGGAATACCTAGAAACGGCATTGGATCTCTAAAAAGAAACGGCATTGGATCTCTAAAACCCACAAGAGGAACTTAACTAAAACTTTTCCCCATAACCAACGCACCGGCGTTGTTCAATAAATAACGAGGCATGTGGGCAAATTCCAAGTGTGGGCGCCGGGCTACCCAATCTGGGCACTGGTAGTTAAGTTATTGAACACTTACCTTTGACCCCAGACAGGTTCGTCATGTCTTCGAACGGAGCCACTGAAGGTATTACCGGTTAGGACATCCAGCTACCATAAGTGAAGATCACAAATAAAAAACTCTTAAAACTTACCAAGAGCACTTGCAAAACCTAACATTCACTGGCATCTTTTGGGATTCACATCTTTTTATACACAAAGCATCTCTGATAAGTTGACTCCATAGGCACTGGTTCCATCTTTTAGCATTGTTGATAATCTGGGCCATTTGTCCATCGAATGTTTGATTATAAATCATATCTGTGAATGCTTTATCTATTTCGTAAAGTTCTCAAATATTTGTCTATCTTTCAATTCCGGTGATAACAATGTGGATTGCTTTGTCTTGTGTTCAATTCATCACATTAATCATCTTAAATCACAATAACTCCTAAACAACACCCATCCGCATCCGAAACATCTAAAAATTAACTTAAACATTGAGCCATAGAAAACTCTTTGTTAGGGACTACCCCCCTTGGCTTCGTTAGGAGTTAGCCTAAACGGAGGAGCTAGGAGTAGGTGACAGTACCTAGCTCTGTGTTTTCCCCCAAGGTCACACCTCTCCCACTTTCTCAAGTGAGGAGACAACTTTTGGAAGATTTCGGTAAGCATGGAAATTTGTACAAAATTTTACAAAAATTTACAGAATGAATTGTAAATTTCCTTAAAACCCACTCTTGAGTTACACAGTATTTTTTTTATATTTAAAACCCCAAATAAATTACTGGCAACTACAAATGAATTTCTTCACAAATATTGTAGCGGAAAAAAATCCATGATAAATAGAAAAACAATCACATCAATAGAGACACCAATATTTTCGGGTATGAAAACCTTCGAAAAAACCCAAGATGGGAAAACTGGTGCAACAGTCTAAGAAGATATTTTTTATTAGCAAGATATAGAACAATGCAATCAAAAAATCGATTTTACCCAACCTGGCAAAATTGTACAACCGAAACTCACAGAGAAAACCCCAACAAGATCGTTCGGCCTTGCGTCACTGCCTGCATCACCTTGTACGACCTCTGCGTCATTGTACGGATGTTGACGTCACCCGTATGACCTCCTGCGTCACCAGTATGACCGTGTACAGCTGTATGTGTCATGCACATGGCTTCTTGTGTCACGACCTTTGCATCACCTGCATGGCCTCCCCTACATCATTGTGTACGGCCTCTGCGATTTTCCTGTGTTGTCCTGTCAACTTTTGGAAAGATGATCTTCAGTCTCACCCTCTAGAAAATTCTCTTGCAAACTTTCTTTCTCACTTTTGGGCTGAAAGCTATGAGCAAGAAATCTCTCTTTGACAATGTGTGTCAAAGCAACTCTATGTGTGTGTCCTCTCCACCAAATTAATCTCCTTTTAACTCAATGGCCAAGCGAAAACCTAATTCTCACTATGGATCAATAGATGAGATCCTCCGGTGAGATCAATGGCCAAGATTAGATTAGCCATCACTTCAATTATTTTTCACTTGAACTTTATAAAAGTGCCTCCATTAAGCCAAATTAAAAATAGATCACATAATGCGTTTTTCCTAAGTATAAACTTTGGATAAAGGCAATGATCAACCTGGATTCGTGTTTTATGTCTTCTATCAAGCAATGACACATGCAAATTGTAATGTCCCCTTCCTTTTAGGCCTTGAGGCCCATACCGCTAACCCATGTGATTCCTGTGGGTTCGAGCGGTTACTGAGAGCTAGGGGATCAGATC
>LPNX011062320.1:360096-371606 GCA_001517045.1 Pseudotsuga menziesii | reverse complement strand
TTTTAATTGGAAATATAATTTTGGATGTTCTATAAAAAAACAGTTTTGTGTCACTTAGTGGTTTTCACTAATTTGAGTGTTATGATTGGAAGCTATAGTCATTATGAATTTGCATGATCTGTATTTAACTAATGAAACATGTTAGACATCTATCTCTAGTTATCAATTTTTTTTAAATATATCTTATGTTAATATACTTAGATCACTACATTAAAAAGAATTGTTTTAAATGTTATTTCAAAACCAAATATTGTATAATACATATATATTTACAAAATATAATTTTGTTATTTAAAATTTTATTTTAACAAATTAGCATTAAATATAATAATGAAGACTTTTTAAATTTCTATACTTTCTATATTTAAAACTTTTATTTTTAAAAAAATTGTCTCCTAAATATTATAGATAAAATAATTCAATAACTTAATCTTAAATGGAAACTTTTATTTTTTTTAAAGTATCCCTTAAATATCAAAGATGAAATAATTCAATAAACTAATCATAAAATGTATAATTTAAAAAAAAAATCATGTTCATCTAACTAATTTTATATATAATTAATTTTATCATTTTTATATCTATAAATATATGTATGGATAAACACAATTTTTAATTTATATAATCAATTTTTTTTTAAACTAACAATATATCATCCCAATTTAAAATGATAAAAAACAATTAATGTGGTTTTAATGTAATTTTTTTTAAACAATTTTCCCTTCACTTTAAAAATCTTTAAGCATAACAAAATCTTTGACCCGTTTTCTTTTGTGCAGAATGTAACTTTCATCTACATAAAGTTATGATTTTTTTTCTCCATGTTCAAGAAATCTGAGGTGTGAACTTATCCATGTTTACAAAATATAGATATTAAATCTGATTCTTATGTATTAAGAAATACAAGGTGTGAACTTATCCATGTTTACAAAAAAAATATTAAATATTATAAAGTAGAATAAACAGAATACAATTAAAAATATACTTCAAACATATTTTCAAATAGAGCAATTTTCATTTCACTGCGAAGAAACCTTCAACTGATTTTTGTCCTCACGTGATGAATGGATAAAACACGTGATGAACGGATAAAACTAAATGAAGTTGAATACAGCAATTCGTTTAACCACCTTCCTCCGGATACGGGTAGAAGCACACCCCCAACCCCTGCATTAGAGTGAGAATCCATATAGACGTCAAGGAGAGGAGCCAGTATTTGACAAACTTGTTGTATCCCCAACCTTGCCTTCTGCTCAGTAATGGAGCACAATCATCACAGTTTTAACATCTTTTAGATCTTAGCCATGTTGTATTCATTCCCAGCTCCAGATCTGCCACATCTAGCAAATTTCCATGGGCATACAACATTGAGACACAGCCCACCAAACAATGTTGTTAGACGTCCAAGGGAGGTCCACAGGTTTTCTCATGGACGCTACTTCCAACAGAAGAATGCCAAAGTTGAATATGTATGAGCTTGGCATGGCCTTTTCAGTCTTTGTGAGCTCTAGTGCTGTGTAGCCCAACGTTCCCACCACGCGAGTCATTCTAGTATTTTCGCTATGTTCATACTGCTGAGCCAAGTCGAAATCCCTCAGCCGCACGTTGAGTTCCGAATCCAACAGCACATTGCTCGACTTAATGCCTGGTGGATGACCCTCTTCTCCCATTCCTCATGCAGAAAAAGCAGCCCCGCTGCAACTCCTTTCAATATAGCGTATCTCCTAGGCTATGGCAGGATGGTCCTCATGGTCGATATCTCTGCCATGGACGGGTTCAATACCTTCGTGAACTCCTTAGTTATAGATTTCACTACGACTTCATGACCGCTGTGTGGAGAACGCCACTGTAAACCCTGCCAAAACCCTCCTGGCCCAAAACATTTTCATCTCGGAATCTGTTCGTGGCGATGTTGAGGTCCCTGCAA
Source organism: Pseudotsuga menziesii (assembly GCA_001517045.1). NCBI lineage: Eukaryota > Viridiplantae > Streptophyta > Pinopsida > Pinales > Pinaceae > Pseudotsuga > Pseudotsuga menziesii. The sequence continues at coordinate 369,679 of LPNX011062320.1, read as the reverse complement.
GAAAATCTGTGGAGCCAGAACTTATGCTCCCATTTTTAGATTGCAACATAGAGGGCAGCCATCAAGACTACTCCACAGTCCTTCTACATTTGTGACATTTCACGGGAACGTCGAGGGCAGTCGTCAAGACTACTCCAGTCGTCAAGACTACTCCACAGTCCTTCTACATTTGTGACATTTCACGGGAACGACAGTCGAACCAGACAACAAGTGCATTGTTGAACGAAGGGCTCTGCCAAACACTGGAAATATATCGAATGGGCGGGCAAATAGAAGTGTCTCTGTCACAAAATTCAAATTCAAACTGAAATGAGTGGACAGTTAATGAATGGGGACGTGACTCCCAATGTACCCGAGTTTTTGGTAGTCAGAGGGTTATCCATGGCGAGCAGGCCTGGAATTTCAAATTCCCTCTGCCCGTCAAATGGATTTTTGTTGACGGTCTTGCGTTTTTCATGTCCTTCATTTTACGTTTTACATAAATTTGTGAGTGTCAATTTTTTTTGTGTGTGTTTGTGCAAACTTTCTTTTCAGAAAGGAAAATACCACCCTAAGCTTAGTCTTGTTCCGAGCGTATCAAGTCGTCCATCAAACTTAAGTAACACGTCACATAATTAATGTCAGAAGCCTTGCACACTTCAAGAGCTATTAGGTTACGGAAGAGTACCTCTGTGTGGTCTGTCATGATGATTGTAGGTAGAGAAATTGTGGCGCTCTTCTGATCAAATTTAATCTTCTCGATGCCTCCATAGCATTGCTTAAATTTAATCCCAGCATTTCTTAAATCTACTGCACAAGGGATGCCTCTGACATGGATGACTGTGTCGTCCTCATTGCTGGGATTAAATTGATCTGCATGCTCAGGTCCATACACAATGAGGGTCTGCAACAAACCCAAAAGATGAAAATGATGAACGAGTTTATCTGTTCGCTGCCAAGACCATTGAGTCTTATCATATTTGAATGGGTAGAACTTATGTGATGGATCTTTCACCAACACTTTGAAAAGCTTTGCGTCAACATTACCATTCGAATTGAGCTCCAATTCTAGTAGCTTTCGGAGAACTACCATGGGAATTTGATTTTCGAGCATCAAAAAGTCATTCAGGATATCAAACCCAGTATAATCAATCTTGTTTCTCTCAAAAACAGGATCATAGTAATTACTTGCTTCCGCTATGGGGAATTTGTCGCCACCCAGAGTCCTTAATATTTCTAGGATGAAGCAACCGTCAAAAATTTGCTTGTCAGTGAGTTTCCCAGGTTCGTAATCGATTCTTTCTTCGTAGCTGTGCCTGATTTCTTCCTCCAGCCGCAAGATCTCATCCTTTCCACGATGATAGAAGTTCCTATCATTTGGATCACTTGCGAGGTTAATATAATTTGGATCACTGGCGAGGTTAATATTGAACCTGGTCATCATTCTACACAGGGCTCTCTGTTTGTGATTATCCATTGGGAGATGCACTGCATTGCTGTGAAGATATGGACTCAACGAAACAGTTTTAGGGACATATGCCTCTCCTTTTATTCTTTTCAGGAAGTTGGGAACTCTAAATATGGACACAACAGATGGAAAACGCAGGCTATGAACATCGGAATTCTGTTGAAAGCTAATCTTCCATTCTGCTTCGCTGATCCATCCTGGCAATTTTTTAAGCTGGCTCGGCTGCAACGTCTGCATCAGCACTGTGGGAGGCATGCTCCAAATGCAATTTTGCACCGGCTGGGAGGGTGGATGTACTGTCCAAATGCTCACCTTCATCTTCCAAATGCGATTTTTCACAGCCTGGGAGGGTGGATGTACTGTCCAAATGCTCACCATCACCTTCCAAATGCAAATTTTCACAGCCTGGGATGGTGGATGTACTGTCCAAATGCTTATCCTCACCTTCAGCTTCATTGTCACTTTCGCCTTCACACTTTAGAATGATGTAGGAATATTTCAGTGGCGTTGCATGGCAATATGTGTGAAATGCTCTACCAGTCATCCCATAAGATTTCCCCAACAATATGTAACACAATACATTCATGACTGGTTCCCTCTCGTGATATATATTCATTTAAAAAACAGGCACACGAGTTGTGGCTTCCACTTTAATCACTGGTTTGCTGTATTGCCAGATGAAAAGCACAAAGCTTCAATCGTCGTCGGCTGTTCAGAGTATTGAATTCTCCCATGGCACGGATTTCTACCCATACCACTAGTGGTCTAGGAGCATTGACTCTGCATTGATTGAGATAGGGTGTCGTCTTTCTACGCTGAATCTGGAACCTTGAACCACCAGTGTTATAGCGCTGAGTCTCCTGTTGCCGCGGATTTCTACCCATACCACCAGACTCGAATCCCTGGTACCTACCATGCCATGCTGGAGACTAGTCTAGACCCCTGTTCGGCTTATTAACCTATAAAAAAATTTGACGGGTTTGCTGCCAACACGGACGTCAAACTGACGAGTTAACTATTTTATGCCATGTCATATTTGACGTGTCAAAATCTTGATCACCTGTCAAATACGTTCTGAAAATGAAAAAACGTTCTGTGGAACGTCAAATTCCAGGCCTGATGGCGAGCAATACATGGGCTATGGGCATCTGACGATCTGACGCAGGCTATGGGCGATGGAGCATGCATGGGCTATGGACGATCTGACGATTTGACGCGGGCTATGCACACGGGGCGAACATTAAACACTTTGCTGCATGTAGAGTATTGCTCGCCGTTATCCATGGCGAGCAATACATGGGCTATGGGCATCTGACGATCTGACGCGGGCTATGGGCGATGGAGCATGCATGGGCTATGGACGATCTGACGATTTGACGCGGGCTATGCACACGGGGCGAGCATTAAACACTCTGCTGCATGCAGAGTATTGCTCGCCTCGCTTATAGTATCATTACTTTTCAAGAAAAATAAATAGTAGAATTGTACAACTTGTAAATTGCATCACGGGAGGATCTATCGTTTATTGCGTCAGCCATTATTTCTAAATAAAATGATAGGTGTCGTGTCAATTTATCGAGATGATTTTCGATTTGACCTATTCACGATATATTCTCCGACAAATAATGTGATGCACTTATCTGTGAGAGAATCACGGCCATGAAATATAAAAGATGAGTATCTAGCACAAAGCTCTATACGTATAGATTAAACTGTGTACAATGTAGCATTCCTGTAGTTGCTGTCATAATTCGCCAACCCTAATCAGAGAGCGATGACTAATTAAAATGAAGAGAAGAAAATCATTTTGATTGCTCATTCTAGAATTATGGGGTTTGATGCCTTGGGGACATTATGTTTTAAAGTGACTTTGTTACCAATTCCATTAAAAACAGTGGATTTTTGGTACATCTTTGACGGAATTGGATCGAATAATTCATGAAAATTTTTATTCAATTGTATCTTATTGAAGTTGAAAAAGTGTATTTACTATTTAGTTATATTTTACTGAAGTTGAAGTTAGGGAATAGTCAACTTTTTCATTCTTCAGTTTCTAAATTTTTAGCAGCTTTATAGACATTTTTTTTTAATAATTCAGATAAGGATTATATAAATATACAATGAACAATACTATTTATAACACTAGTATTTCATGTGGTAAAATCTGAAGAAGCTCATTAATGAAGAAAGAGAGATTATATCAGCGTCAGCCTCACAGCCTCACAGACAACTCACTCCATTACTTATCCCAACCATGCACTATTTCATTTTTAAAAGTATTGAATAGATTTAATCACATTTAACAATAAAATTGTAAAATTGTACACTGACATCCCTGGTTGTAGGATAGCCAGTTGGAAAGTTGAAAGTTCTATGTACAAAAGAAAATAACTTAAAAAAATTTAATGTAGAAAGAAAATAACTTAAAGAAATTTAACTATGTTGAAAATTTTTGAGATAAAAGTTGTTAAAAAAACCCCAAAATTGCTCTATAAATGTTTTATGAAACCACTTGACAATCATTTAAACAAAGCTCTGATTTATTAAGAAATTTAAAACTTTGTAGATCAGACAAGATGATGTGCAGTATTGATCTCTAATTTTGAAAATCATATTTCATTACATTATGAGAGTCTTACATCAATATCTTTTAGTTTCTCGATCTTAATTCATTGCACAATTACTTTTTTTATTTATAATATTATGTTATTGGTTGTTTTTCTTTATTGGTTTGTATTTACAAAATGATGTGCAGTATTAATCTCTCATTTTGAAAATCATATTTCATTACATTATGAGAGTCTTACATCAATATCTTTTAGTTTCTGGATCTTAATTCATTGCACAATTACTTTTTTTATTTATAATATTATGTTATTGGTTGTTTTTCTTTATTGGTTCGTATTAAATTTAATTAAGACAAAGATGTTCTTACAGTAATCATCTTCAACTTTGAAAATCATATTTCATTGTATTATCAGAACCAACATCAATATTTTTATTAGTTTGTCCATCTTAATCTTATTCAATCCATAATCATATTTTATTTCACAAAAACTATTCACTTTTAGTTTTCACTTCTCATTAAGATCAGAATCATATTCTATTTCACAAAAAACTGTTCACGGTTATTGTTCACTGAGAAATTGCTGCAATCATTTCCAATTTTAAAAATATTGTATTAGATTTCTAGAGTCCTGTGTCAATATCTTTGTAATTTCCCTTTTTAATCTTAATTTAGTACAGAATCATCTTTTATTTATAAATTTTCCTTTTAAAAAATTTGCTCTGTTTATTTTTATCGTTTACTTCCAAATAAATTTGATATTTCAGTTACAAAGTGTATAAGTAACCCTGTAAAGGGAAAAATAAAACAATCCAAATGGCATTGTTACTTATTAAATTGTGTGACCCCAGGAAATTTAGAGGATTAGCTTCTCAGATCTATCCTGACTGTATGAAGTTTGTTTTGGTTTTTGAACATTGGGCAGAGTAGGAATTCAACCCAGTGCTGGCAGTTTTATCACTATACCTACTTTAATGAGGGAATGAGTTTGGATTTTGGATTGATATTGCACAGCTAGTGATCTGCTCTATCACTGAACTATATGCCCTCCTTGATGAGGGTGTCCAAGTTCAAAACGTTCATCTGACATGGTTTTGCTATAAAAAGTTATAAATAAATTTTTTTCTGAAGAAACCATTTCCATCTTATTACATTTTTCTCACGCAGATTGACCCAACACTCAAGTGAAAAAGTTACAGAAGAAATTTTTGACAGGGGTTTCAGAGGTTGACATGAATTAATTAACCCCATCTAACATTATTACAGCAATGCTAGTACAAGCTGATACTGCAGTTGGAGCTCTGGCTGCCCCAAGTTTATTATGCCTTCACAACTACAATGAATAATCAGGGAGCTGTATGGCATCAAATGGGTTGGACTTGGCAACGGTTGGTGATGGAGAATGAAGATGGTTCGAAGTATTTGCCTCCCAGAATTTGTTTAGTCACAAGCCTGTTGGCCTGGTCTGTCAGGTGAATTCCATCCCAGATAATGTAAGAAGCAGGATCCGAACAGGAACCCACCGTCACAGACTTGCCATTAACAAGGCCCGTTTGTCCACATTGTGCAGCCCAAGTGAAGTTGTATTTTCCTCCTACTCCACAGCAAGCTTGAGTGGTGGCCTTGAATCCTACATATACAGAAACCATTCAACAGGATTAATATGTTAAAATTTAAATGTGGACTATTGTCAGGGAAAAACTATATTGTAATAGGTATATCACAATCTGTGTAAACCTCTCTATGTTAAAATGGGGAAAAGAAAACTAGAAGTATTACGAAGTATCCATGAATTCATACAACTAGATTCAGCGTGGAGGTATTGCGTAAGTGTGGATACCATAAGTAGAAGGGTTGGCGAAGAAATCGTAGATTATGTCGTATTGATTGACGCAAACAATGTCCGCTCCCGAGAGCTGCTTGCGCACAAGAGAGAGCTCTTCTCGAAGTTGTGTGTTGTAGAATTTCACTGCGTCATTGTAAGAAATCGAGCACCCGTACTGATCGAAATCGTTGGGGGAGTGAGCGAAGTAACTGAGCCAAAAGGGTGCGCAGCCTTGAGGCCCAACGTTTTTCACGAGAATCGTCCTCACCCCCTCATTGTACAGCTCCTGGACATACATATATTTATGCAATATTCAAACGAAATTCAATCATCCATTCATTCATCATGAAACACCACAATATTTAAACGAATTAAGAGTTGATTGACGGTACCCGGACAGCCCCTGCAACAACCTGGGCAACATTCGGAAGAATAGTCTGCTTGACCTGGGCGGGGGTGAGTTTGAGGAATCTGTATGCAGCGTCGAAGTCGTTGCCCCCAATCTCTATGGTGTAAATGCCGGTTTTGAAGGCGTCTGCGCTCTTGGACAAATGTAATTACTCCCAAATCAGTACGCAACTTCCAGCCGACTTTGTCAGAGGCCGTACAAGTCGAAATCTTGTCTGTCAGTCTGACAAGGAGGAAAAGTCCACAAGTAGGCAGCACAGTCCAGTCGAATTTATTTCAGAAGCTAAGTTGTTAGGTAGATTGTAATTACAATCTTTAATGGCAGGTTAGTCGACCCATGCTGTAGCAAGTTTCAAATTGCCTATAAATAGAAGAAGCATTTTTTGTAAATCAGTTGAACACAGGAAGAACACAAGAACACAGAGCAGAGGAACTGAGGGTGAGAAAGAGAAGTCGTGAGAAAGAGAAGTCGAAGCTCAAGCTTCTGTACATGCAATTTAGTCGATGAGCTGAATGTAGACCGACGAGTCTCGTCAGACAAGTCTGGACCGACCATTTTGTAACCGACGAGTTTGTAGTACTTTGTTATTTCAGCATAGTTAATATATGAAATAGTTTGTGCTTGAATGCATGATTAGTTGGGTGCATATATTTCCAGATTTACTTCTGTAAATGTCTTTTACAGTTACTGATAGGTAAAAGAACAAGAACCCATAAAAATCTCACTGCGTGAAAGTTCCAGGTTTTACGGCACATTGGTCGACTCAAGTCTTCCTACATATTTGGCACATGTTTCTCATAAGTTATTTGGATTTGTAAATGTGTCTATTTTACTTCATTTTACTCACAGGTGAAAAGCATTTGTAATTTTTTAAGTCTTTAGACTAAGAAACATATCCTGTAGATTTCGACCAAAGTGAGCCGACTAGAGTGGTCGAAGAGCCGACTTGAGTGGTCGGTGAGTCAGCCGACTAAAACAGCTGACTTGGTCGAAGAGCCGACTTGGTCGGAGCTCTGACTTGGTCGGAGTAAAAGTGGTCGAGGTAAAAATTGGTCGGACAAGTAAGTCGGAGTAATTTTGGTCCAGGGTAGGACCGACTAAAATTTATAAACTTGTTTAGTCGGACATAGACAAGTTTCATCCGACTGAAAAAAAAGAAAAGTGGTCGGCCTGAAAATTTGAAATTTGAATATCGAGTGAGCCCTAAACCCAAGTTTAGTCGGCTCGGTTTTGGCTATCTGGTATCAGAGCTTGGTATTATATCAGAGCAAGGTTATATCAGAACAAGGTTTATATCAGCCCAAGATTTTAGGAAAGAAATCTTGTCTTAAAGAGTGGAATTTAATTTTCTAAGGAAAGTTAATTAAATTAAAAAATGGCTTCCACTTCTGGTTCATTGCAACCTCCAAGTTTTACAGGAAAGAATTATGAATATTGGTCTTTAACAATGAAGGCTTTATTCAGAGGTCAAGATGTCTGGGAGATAGTCCAGCATGGTTATGCAGAACCAGCAGACATGACAGCATATAGCAATCTCTCACAGGATGAGAAAGATGTCTTGAGAGAACAGAGGAAGAAAGATGGAAAAGCTCTGTTTTTCATACACCAAGCTATGCATGAAAGCATACTCCCAAGAATAGCAGCATCGACTAATGCCAAGCAAGCATGGGATGCATTGGAGACTGCCTATCAAGGTTTGACTAAGGTAAAGACATCCAAGCTGCAGATTCTAAGAAAAGATTTTGAATCTCTATGCATGAAAGATTCAGAGGATGTAGACACATTCTACACCAGAGTTGTTGGGTTAATAAACCAACTGAAATCTCATGGAGAACCCGTATCAGACCAAAGGGTTGTTGAAAAAATTCTCAGAAGTCTTCCCCCAAGATTTGAAACTCTGGTTGTGACCTTAGAGGAACATACAGACATGTCGACATTCTCCATTGATGAGTTGCAAGCTTCACTCAACAATCATGAACACAAAATCAGCAGATCACAAACATCATTGGAAGGTGCATTTGCAGCACAATCATCCATAAGCCGTGGTAGAGGCAGGGGAAGAAACAACTTCAGAGGCAGAGGAAGAAGTTCTTCAAGAGGAGGACGAGGCAGAAGTCCTGCAAATGTCGGTGGCAGAGGAGATAACCAGAACCCAAGTCAGCCAAGTAGCCAGAGGTTTGATAAATCAAAAATTCAATGTCATTACTGTAAGAAGTTTGGTCATTATGCATATGAATGCAGGAAGAAGCAATATGACCAAGGAAGACAAAGCCCAAGTCAGTCGACCAGCACCAACATGTCGACAGGAGCAATGTTAATGGCATCGACATCTCCACTTGAATGCAATGCTGTTCAAGAAAGTCCACATGAGATATGGTACCTGGACTCAGGATGCAGCAACCATATGACTGGTAATTTAAATTTGTTTTCCAGTCTAGACACTTCAGTTAAAACTGATGTTACACTTGGAAACAATGTCCAAGTTACTGTCTTAGGAAAAGGCACTGTTGATATTCTAACCAAACAGGGGGAGAGTAAGTATATCCCTGATATCTATCATGTCGAAGGTCTAAAACATAACCTGTTAAGTATTGGACAGTTGTTACAAAAAGGCTATAGAGTCTACATGGAAGATGAACACGGTGTGATTAAAGATAAGCGTCCAAGCGACCAACTGATAGCAAAAGTGCCAATGACAAGCAACCGCTTGTTTCCATTGAGGATAGTTCCCGACATAAAAGGGAAGACAAAGACAGGAGCTGCATTCAAGGCAGAAAGTGAAGAAATAGTCGAGATCCTCGACAAGAGAGAAAATTGCAGCGCTAATTTGCAAGCTGCATTTCAGACAGAAGTTCAGGATGAATCCTGGTTGTGGCATTTCAGATTTGGACATCCGAATTTTGGTGGGCTGAAGCTACTGCACACAAAGAATATGGTGAAGGGATTACCATTGATCGACAGACCAGAGAGGGTTTGTGAAGGCTGCATTTTTGGCAAGCAGCACAGAGAGACATTTCCAGTTGGAAAGTCCTATAGAGCACGCACACCACTTGAAATTGTGCACTCTGACATTTGTGGTCCAATGCAGACATCATCCATTGGTGACTGCAAGTATTTTCTAACTTTTATTGATGATTACTCAAGAAATACATGGGTATATTTCTTGAAACACAAATCTGATGCATTTAATTATTTTCAGCAGTTCAAGGCACTCGTGGAGAACCAGAGTGGTCACCGCATCAAGATTTTAAGGACCGACAGAGGAGGTGAATATGTTTCAAAAGAATTTCTGAATTTTTGCAAGACCCATGGCATACAGAAACAATTCACTGCACC
>LPNX011062320.1:305058-358160 GCA_001517045.1 Pseudotsuga menziesii | reverse complement strand
ACATTCCAGTATCTGCGTAGTTATCTTGGAATGACAAGTTCCCCACAGTGAACTCTGTCATAAACAGAGCATGTCTAAGCTCTGAGACATTTTATAATTTTTGTTTTAAAAAAAAACCCCATCTGCTTATAATTAAGGGGGAGTGTTGGAGAAATGTAATTGCTCGCAGATCAGTACGCAACTTCCAGCCGACTTTGTCAGAGGCCGTACAAGTCGAAATCTTGTCTGTCAGTCTGACAAGGAGGAAAAGTCCACAAGTAGGCAGCACAGTCCAGTCGAATTTATTTCAGAAGCTAAGTTGTTAGGTAGATTGTAATTACAGTCTTTAATGGCAGGTCAGTCGACCCATGCTGTAGCAAGTTTCAAATTGCCTATAAATAGAAGAAGCATTTTTTGTAAATCAGTTGAACACAGGAAGAACACAAGAACACAGAGCAGAGGAACTGAGGGTGAGAAAGAGAAGTCGAAGCTCAAGCTTCTATACATGCAATTTAGTCGATGAGCTGAATCTCTGTAGACCGACGAGTCTGGTCGGACAAGTCTGGACTGACCATTTTGTAACCGACGAGTTTGTAGTACTTTGTTATTTCAGCAAAGTTAATATATGAAATAGTTTGTGCTTGAATGCATGATTAGTTGGCTGCATATATTTCCAGATTTACTTCTGTAAATGTCTTTTACAGTTACTGATAGGTAAAAGAACAAGAACCCATAAAAATCTCACCGTGTGAAAGTTCCAGGTTTTACGGCACATTGGTCGACTCAAGTCTTCCTACATATTTGGCACATGTTTCTCATAAGTTATTTGGATTTGTAAATGTGTCTATTTTACTTCATTTTACTCACAGGTGAAAAGCATTTGTAATTTCTTAAGTCTTTAGACTAAGAAACATATCCTGTAGATTTCGACCAAAGTGAGCCGACTAGAGTGGTCGAAGAGCCGACTTGAGTGGTCGGTGAGTCAGCCGACTAAAGCAGCTGACTTGGTCGGAGAGTCGACTTGGTTGGAGCTCTGACTTGGTCGGAGTAAAAGTGGTCGAGGTAAAAATTGGTCGGACAAGTAAGTCGGAGTAATTTTGGTTGAGGGTAGGACCGACTAAAATTTATAAACTTGTCTAGTCGGACATAGACAAGTTTCATCCGACTGAAAAAAAAGAAAAGTGGTCGGCGTGAAAATTTGAAATTTGAATATCGACTGAGCCATAAACCCAAGTTTTCAAATGACACATACGGGAGTGCCCAAGAGAGTCTCCTTTAGCCCATATGATGTAGAGATCACAGAAATTGCATCTGGAAAACTTGTAGCAAAAGGCCTTGTAAACCATCATGCAAAAGCCTACGAGTTCTCCCATTTTGTGGCGGATGCAAAGCCCACCGCATTGATGACTCATGGAAATGAAGTTAGTAGACTGTGGCATGAGAGGTTCGGCCACATGAACTTTAAATACTTGCAGCAATTACAGAAGAATTCTATGGTTGAAGGCCTCCTGATCATCAAAGCTACCATCAAAATTTGCAAGGGTTGTGTTGTTGGAAAGCACCCTGAGCATAAGTTTGGTCGAGGGAAGGAAAGCCAAGCATCATGCATATTGAGACTAATACATTCTGATATCAGTGGTCCCATGCCTATCACATCCATGAACGGATCAAAGTACATTCTGACTTTCATTGATGACTTTTCAAGATACACATGGGTCTTTTTTATCAAAATGAAGTCGAAAGTCTTGGAAAAATTCACTCAATTGAAGGCCTTGATTGAGAATGCATCTGGAAAAAAGATCAAGATTTTGAGATATGATAATGGAGGGTAGTATGTCAGTAATGAGTTACTGCATATATGTTCCCAAAGTGGTATTCAGATTCAACATTCAGTCCCCTACACTCCCTAGCAGAACGGTGTAGCAGAGAGGAAGAATCGGTCTCTCAAGGAGATGACCACCTGTATGTTAGAATCAAAGAAGTTGGCTACAAATTTGTGGGTGGAATCCATGCATGCTGCAACATATATTCAAAACAGATTACCACACTCATCCGTGAAAGCGAAGACCCCTTTCGAAGCATATTTCAGACACAAGTCGGATGTGTCGAACTTGAGGGTGTTTGGGTCCACTACATGGGCTTGAGTTCCGCTTGATAAAAGGAGGGATTTGCAACCGCAAAGCATCGAATGCCTATTTATCAGATATCCTGATGAATCTAAAGGTTTTAAGCTTCTCGATATCAAAACAAAATAGATTATCATTGAAATGAGTGTCATGTTCGATGAGCCCCTTCACGAGGTAGAACTAGTGAAGGAGAAAACTGCTAAATTTCCTTCCTATTCTACTGAATATTTGGATGATGTAATTGGGGGTGATGACCCTGATTTGGGTCCTATGATTTTTTGATATCATTGTACAACAAACATTAGATGTTGAATCAGAACTTGAAGTACAAAATCATCTCCCAACTTGGGCCCGACAGACAATCTCCTCCGCAGGAGATAACATTGGAAATTTGGATGATCCAAGGAGAACCCGGTCTGATTTGCAAAGAGCAGGTATTGTGCTCTCTTGTCCTGATTATTTGCTATCTAAATCTTGTTATTTGATGATAATTTCAGACCCTAAGTCTTACTACCATGCTCAGAAGGATCCGAGATGGCAAGTTTCCATGGATGAAGAGATTAATTCTCTTCAGAAAAACACTACTTGGGAGCTAGTTTCTCTTCCTCCGGGGAGGAAATTGGTTCAATGCAAGTGGGTGTTTCAGAATAAGGTTGTTGCATATGGAATCATCTGCAAATATAATGAAATACTAGTAGCAAAAGGTTTCTCCCAAGTCCAAGGTGTGGACTACCATGAGACTTTTGCACCGGTTGCAAAAATGGACTCCATTCGCCTAGTTTTGGCAATTTCAGCAGCTAAACACTGGAAGCGCATCATATGGATGTTAAGTATGCATTTATGCATGGATATATTCATGAGGAGATATACATGAAGCAGCTCGAGGGCTACATTTATGATCCATCTTTGGTTTGCAAGCTAAAGATGTCACTATACGGGTTAAAATAGGCTCCAAGAGAGTGGTATTCCAAGCTGGATGCCTTCCTTCTCTCACAAAACTTCCAAAGGTGTAAATCAGATCCAAATGTGTATATACAACAGTCTGATGGTCATTTGATTATTATTGTTTTATATGTTGATGACTTACTGATTACAGGTAGCATAGTTACTTCTATTTCAGTAATCAAAACTACTCTCCACAGTGCATTTGAAATAAGCGATTTGGGGCTCTTGAAGCAATTTATGGGGCTTGAAATTGAGCAAAATTTTGATGGAATAATGGTCACTCAGTCCAAATACATATCAGACCTGTTAGTCAATTTTAACATAGCTGAATGTAACGCTGCTCCATTCCCTTTCCTTTCAGGGATCATCCTTGAAGAAGGAAAAAGCACACCTCCCATGGATTGCACTATTTATTGACATCTGATAGGTAGCTTGCTCTAATTGACTCATTCTCAGCTTGACATCTATTATGCCATGAATGCTATTTCAAGATACATGCAGCAGCCTCATGATATTCATTGGAAGGCAGCCAAGAGGATCCTCCAGTATATTCAGGGAACCAGGACCTACGACATTCACTATGCTGCAGACTCCAAGCTAGAGTTGGTTGGTTACACAGATTCCAATTGGGAGGGTGATTCTATTGATCAGAAGTCTAATTTTGGATTTGTCTTCATGTTTGGTGGTGGCCCCATTTGCTGGTCTAGCAAAAATCAGGCCGCCATAGCATTGTCTTCAGCAGAGGCCGAGTGCCGAGGAGCGGTGAATGCTTGCATCCAAGCTGTTTGGTTGCAAGGAATTCTTTCAGAGTTTGATATTGGTAGTACTTTGTCCACTGTTGTCTTTTGTGACAATCAAAGTGCTATTAAGATATCCACATATCTAGTTACCAAGCAGAGGACAAATCATGTAGAGATACACATGCACTACATCAGAGAGTTAGTGCATGAGAGGACCATCATTCTGCAATACTGCCCTACTTATGAGAAAATTGCAGACATCTTCACCAAGAGATTTTCAAAAAAGAAGTTCACTTACCTCCGTTCACTATTGGGGGTGAGTTCATCAAGGTGATCAGACTACCTTTAGTGTTCATCTTGAGGGGGGGGGTTTCCACTGGGGTTTCCCTCTTTTCCTCACTTAGATTTATTCTTGAGCATTGTTTTAGTTACTTTTATTGTACACGGAGAACTATGGCCTTAGTTTCCAGGGCCCTAGCATTTCATGCACTTTATGTTTCTACTTCTCTTGAGTATAGCTTAAGGGGGGGGTGTTGGAGACATTTACCCACCATGCACACTTAATTTGGTCAATTTGACCTTGTTAAACCACTATCCTAAGTTTTATTGACTTAATCGGCATCAGATGAGCACACTATGACATCAGCATGAGCACACCCATGCCTACCTTCAGTCAAGGAGGCCAACTAAGCCTTCTCCTTCATTCGAGGAGGCTAATTGGAGCACTCTGGGGTGATCTGAGTGTCATAAATGCACCTAATTACTAACTGATGGTTACAATCAGTTAAGCTGAGTGGTAAAGGTGCCTCCAATCATTATATTGATTATTTTATTAATATTTAATGAATTGGAGTCAATATGGGCGCCTCGAACCACCTCTGATGGCCAGTTTGACTTCAGTTAACCTCATCGGGGTTCATTGGAGTTATTGATGCGCTACCACTTGTTGGTTGGCATGCAGTGACATGTGTCTGAGCTACTTTTAGTTAGAATCAGTCATTTATTGCACTCTGACTTCAGTTAGGACTCATTTGAGTCAATCAGGACTTAATCAGTTGGTTAACTAGTGTGTTTACTGTGGCTTACAGTCAGTTAAGCTACACCCATTCATTCAATTCGAATGACCTCCTTGGGAGTTCGAATTGTCTTGGCATTCATGCATCTTGCATTATCATTGTATTGTATTATTCAATATTCATTGATTATACAGAGCTGCTACTTCCATTGTAACACCATTTTGCCAATTTTATGCTTAATTGTCTGAATTCTTTATGAGACTGTGTTTTCAGTCCCTAGACCACTGTGACAAATTAATATATGTATCTACATCACCTTGATATTTGCTTCTCTTCTTACCTCTTCTAACCACTGCTTTGTTAGACTTGTCATAACGATAATCTCCAAGAGAGATTACAATGTCTTCATTAAACTCACCTCTTACCTCATCAGTATAAGAAATGTCAATCCCTATGGAGACCAAGGGAGAAGTCTGAGTGATGGTAACAAAAGGCATAGGCATAGTGATGTGAGCAGAGAGTAAAGGGGAAGAACCACTTTGGACTACAGATGCTTCATAAGTTGAAGTAGTGATTGGAATAGAGGTTTCAGGGGATGAAACATGAATGGTATCAGCTGAAAGTGATGATTAGGTAGGAATTAAAACCTTTTCAGAAACAGAGGATGATGATGAAGTAAAGGAAGGAATGTGCAGTGGAATCTTAAAAATTTGAGGTGTAGTGGATGACGACATCGGTGGTTGTACAGATATAGGTGTAATAGAAGCAGCTACACATGTTGAAACATGATAGAACTGAGATAATGGAAGTGAAAAAGTTGATCCAACAGGAAAAGCAAATAGGGGTTGAATCACTCAAAGAAGTAGCGCTGACGAAAAAAAAAAATACCATCGAGTGGGATGTGTGCTCTCAGGAACAGAGGATGATTTTCTGTTACTCCCACTAAATAAATTCATAAATGCTTGTAAATTGTTACCATCATCAACCTCTTCAGTAACAGGCACAGGAGAAGTTCCTCCTTCTTCAACATCATAATTGGTTAATTCTATGGTAGAATCTGTGATAGAAGAGACCTGAATCTTCAATCTTTTGTATGGTTTCTCCTCAACCATGGTCTGATCAGAGTGTGCTTGAAGAGTTGTAGCAGTTACCTGGGCATTATCAGTAGGCTGAGTAGTTCCAACTTTTTCAATGTCTAACATAGAGGCCATCTTTGTTAACTATTGTTTATACTGCTAAGAAGTATGAATCAAGGTTTTTACCTGCTGAGCAACAGATGCCCGTGGGACATCCTCCATAGAATCTTTACCTTTATCCATGGCTGACCTAGTTGTCACTGAAGGATCTTTAGATGCTTGAGCCTCCTTTTCTTCTTGACCTTTTCTCATCTTCTCCAGAATATCCAATTCCATTGCTCTGTAAGCTCGAACACTGTCTTTGATTTCATTCTGGTAGCATAAGATCTATCTTTATTCCTCTTTGCTTTTGGCTCTGGATAAAATTTCAGACAAAGTATCGACTCCTTGGTAAATAGAATCATCTGGTACTTCTTCATGACTATAACCTACTTTGAAATGGTTCTACTTGAGATGAGCATCAACAAACCGGTTGGGATCATGTTGTCTTTTACTGGCAAAACCCAGCTTTAGAGAAACTATGTGGTTACTAAGTTCTGTAGCCCAGGTATAAGTTGGTATGCTCAGTGGTCCAAGGTTCTAAGGAAACTTAGGACAAACTCTTCTCTTGGGTCCAACAAGTTTTTTGTAAACTCCTTCAGTCACCGTCTGGAAAGATATTTCCTCAATAACCAACCTGTCAGGTACAAATTTGGGTAACATATGGGCGGTATTGCTAACCTAGACTCTGACATATGCAAATTATTCTCCAATGTACCAATCACCCATGGTAGCAATAATGTTCCTGGCTTCAGGCGAGAAGGCTAGAGCTTCCCTTTTGAAGATTAGAAGATACATACGGCCAAGGAAGTTTTCACAAATTTTGTAGAACTTGGCCACATAGTTGTTATCCCATAATTTTGCATGCCAAAATGTGTACAGGTGGGGATGATAACATCCAATTCCATCCCAGATTGGGAAAGTGGAACTCAGTACAAAATGCATCGATAATGAAGGCTGAAAAGAATAAATAAGGTTTCTTCTTGGCATAGGCCTTTTGATACTCCTGGATAACTGTTCTAAGTTCCAGGGACAAAATGGAAGCCCAAGGAAAGGATTTTCCCATGGTTAGAACATGATGAGCAATTGGGGCCCATTCAGCTTTGAAAAAAGAAGAATTGGGGAGACTGCAAATCCTACTCAACATAGCTTGAAAGTGGGGCCCATGTTTCGTAAGTGTATGAGTTGACTTCCGCATCTTGAATCGGAAAAGCTTGAAAGTGCGGGAACCCTGTTTTGTAAGTGGAGGAACCGACTTCCGCAATCTGCACCAAAAATTGGAAATCGGGAAGGAGACATGTTTCTCATTGAGATATATTGATTTTTATTTTAATTAATAGTATTTTGTTAATTAATTAATAGTATTTTTTCAAGTGAAAACAAGTTAAATTAAATTTAAAAGATCAATATTTAAAGCTCTGAATATGTACACATGAATCAAACGGCTTGAATCCATAATCTTCAAAAATTCAATCCATTTTTATTATAATTATAAATTTAATCCATTTTTTATTATAATTATATCGATAATAAATTTGGAAATACAAATTCTTTATTTGTTTTACAATATTAATATTCCGGGACAATGACTTTGAAACCTCTTAAATTGGAGTTGAGAGTTAATGAAATTATAAATAATTTAAATTTATATTAAAATAAATAAAAATTAACAGTTTAACCAGAAATCATATTGGAAACAATGAAAACATTGGAAACAAAAAATAATGGAAACAATGGAAAGAGAAAATAATTAAAATAAAAACTCATTAAAAAAACCCTTACGAAGGACCTCCCATTACATATTGGCACATGAGTAGCCATACTGAGTATGGATGGATGAAAATGTCCCACTCTGGCTGGAATCTTAATTAAAATGTTTATTCAAATGTATTTAAGGAAAGTGGATGAAAAAAAAATCAAAGTTCCGATTTCCGCATTCCGCAATGTGGAAAGCAGAATTCGGGAAATAAGATAAAACAAAATATGAGACAGATTTTTTCGACTTCCGCATTTCGCACTGTAGAATGCAGAAATCAAAACTCTTTTTTTTTAATCCACTTTTCGTAAATACATTTGAAATTTATTTAAAAATGTATTTTAGTTCAAATGTTATTTATTCAAATGTATTTACGGAAAGTGGATGAAACAAAAGATCAAAGTTCCAATTTCCGCAAAGGGGAATAAGATAAAAATAATGTAATTGTTCCATTTTATTCCATTCCATTTCAAAGCATTGTTCGGATTATTCAGTTTTAACTTAATGTAATTAGTGTGTTATCACTATGTTTAAATTTGTGAATGATGGGCTTAAAGCATTCAAAATTGACCCTATTTGATGAAGAATGGTGGAAGTGCCTGTCAAGTTATCAGGTTAGCAGGTTCTGTCATTAAGAGTTGTCAGAGGGAGTGTGAATTCTGATCTACGGTGATAGATCCTTCTATGGTCAAAAAATGCAGTAGGGGAAACAAGACAACGAGTGTCGTGGATCGACGGTCCAGATCCATGACTATGAAGATCAACGACAGAGCGAGATTCGGCGGGCTGGAGGTGCAAGGAAAGATTTAGTGTTGAAAATCCACGGAGTCCCTTAAGTGGGTTCGAGGTTGAAAGGTCAAGATCAACGCAAGACGAGATCAACAGCTCTAAGTTATTTCATGCATGCGGGGGTAGAATATTTTCCAAATCGTGCAATGGATTAAAGGGCGAATACATCTGACGACGGAGATAAGAGCAGGATCAGATCTACCGTTGTGGATGATTCCATGATCTTAAATAGTGCGGACGGAGTTAGATTTTCGAATTGAGAAAAGTAGTAGGGTCCATGGCAATCAATGGTATATATGTCATTCGATCTTTGATCGACTAATTGAAAGTATTTCGTGGATGACAGTTGTGTGATTGATCGAACGGGACCAGCTTGGAGAAATATCAAACGTACCCATGACCGGCCGGTCCAGATGAAGGCAGGTTGCAGATCGAGGGTCTGTGTTGATTCCACTGAATTAAATGGTGCAGGTTTTAGCCTTGGGTCTTGATATTGAAATCGCGTGCATAAAAAGCTCGGATCTTGGAAAGAATCTGATCCATGATGCATATAATGGGAGAAGCTCAACCGTTAAGGGTCGTAAGGGATTATAAATGAAATCTAGGTGGAACTAGAGAATTCATTGTTCTGAGATTCGAGATTGGTGGATAGCTTGACTACGTGCAAAACACTAGCGTGGACAAAATCTCTTGATGAACCTGGTACAGAAAGGACATTCCCACATATGATCTATTTTTTCTGACCAGTAATCGAGTCCTCAGAGACCATTTGCAACACCCCATAGGTGAATAACATGTCCCCAGCATCACCTGCTATCCCAAATTTGAGGATCCATCATGAAATTTAGATATTTGAAACAACAAGTCTGGCCTCTACACGAAGCAAAGAAACACAGCCAGCCGAATCTGCTCTTATCCCACCTCTAGTATAGGCAAAAGGGAAAGGAAGGTTAAGTCCAAATGCCTTGACCCACCTGGGCAGCAACGCGAGAGAACACCTAAGGTATTATCCATGGGTAGTATGATAATTGAATATTAGAGGAGATGGCTTGACTGGATTCTCTGCAAGCAATGAAGATCCTCGCCCACTTGTCACTTGTGCTATTGTTGTGATGACCAGTTGTCAAGTGTGCAGCCATGCTGGTAAGTTATTTCCAGGTCTGTCTAGCTTACCCTATATAGGGACACCCTTCAGAGCTGCTGAAGAACGGGGATGAATGAACACTAAGAGAAAGGCCAGAAGTGCTCAATTATGTGAGGTCTTGAGTTTTCTTGCAGACAACAATGCCTATGTGGTTCAAGAAGCTAGTTTGTGAGGGGGTACTGATGGTTGGCGAGCATGAAATTATGTTCCTTTATCATCCTGGTTTTCTACACCAGGAAATCGCCAACCACCAGGGCCTGGATGTGATGCACTTTGAATATTTCTGGATAGTCATACCTCTAACTGCACAATACCAGGGTTTTCCTGTCCCGAGAGTGTCTCCCCAGAAACCCACGAAGAGGTCACGGCTTCCAAAGTCCCAGTGCATGGGGGCCATGTTAAGCGAAAACTAGTCAGAGCGAATTCTCATACTGGGGTACCTAGCGGGTGTCCAAAGTCTTCATCACCTCGTTTACAATTTCCACTTGCTAATTTTCTCTCAAGTGGAGATGAGGTTGAGGACACACCCCACTGTATTTCCTGTAGGAGATCCCATGCCATGGGAGGTGAAGAGAACAAGAATGCCCCTCTCCAAGTCCCCTCATACAACAATGTTACCAGAACACAGGGGAATTGTGGAAAAGGCTGAGCACATAAAGCATATAAAATCCTTTGCCAGTCCAGAAACCATGCAGAAAGGCACCTTTGAGCATGAAACACACACCCAGGGAAGGACATGTGGTTGATTAAATAGACAGATGAGTGGTCGATCACAACGTGCTTACTGCATCCAACACTATACCTTTCTGTAATTTTATGCTAACAAAGCTGCAAATTCATTATAATTCTTACATTTCACAAGATTTTGAGCATTCCGAGGTTTCAAACCATGGCCGTATCATAATATTAGTTGGTTAAGGTTTGTTTATTTCAACAGTTGTGGTTAATTTATGGGTAATCTATTCCAAAAGAGTGCTTGCTTATAAGAGCGTTCTTAATAGTCTATGGTTAAATTTGGGGTTCTCTTACACTGTTAATAATTCAATTACATTTTAGGATCATTTGGAGTTTCGACAAGAGATTCAGACTAATATTGTGTAGTCAATAATGGGCAATGGTAAAGAAAGCCATAATGTACTGAATGTAACCGATTTAAATAACCAGCCAAGCTATGAAAGCATTTTTTAAAGCAATTCTCTGAAGCAAACCTTAGTGACTCTCAATTAATTTGTTTAAGAAATTATTTCAAGCTCTCTTTGTTTCATTAGCGTGTTTTTTTAGTACTTAAGAGAAGAATGCTAATTATTTCAAGATTTATTTGTTTCATTTATGGCTCTTGAACTTTCATTTGTTATTTTGGACATTAGGTTATGGTAGCTTTGTGTTCAAGTTTTTATTTTATTTTTTTGCATAAGCCAACATTCTTTTTAGAGTTTTGATGTCTTTTTATGTGATAGTTGATTCACAAATTCTGAACTTCAACAACCAGTTATCCAATGTGACAGTTTCAAATCTTTTCTCCATAAAAATCATATTAAAATACAATTCCCAAACTGTTAAAAAAATGCAACTTATCCAACATTTGAACAACTTAACCTGTTCGGTATAGGAGTCTCTCAGTATATGCTACGGAAAGAGAAACTTTCTGCTTTCTGCATTCGAAAAGGTAAATTGATAAATTGATTATCAATTTACCTTTCCGCATTGTGGAAACTCTGCCTTGCGGAAAGCTCACGGTAAATGGTAAATTAATAATATAATATTAAATTAAATTGATAAATAATATTAAATTGATAAATTGAAAGATTTTATGTTTCAAAGAGCTTTTTGCAAACAGAGAATGCCTCAAATTTGTGTGTCGGTGTATCGCTTAATTGTCGAGGCACTATTTGTCTGTAGAAGATGCAACAATTATGAAAGGAATTGAAATTCAACAGGCAATGAAGTAACACAAAACATAAATATTGAAATGCTAAATCAGAACAACAATTTAAACAACACAAAATTCAACAATATAGTACAGGCAAGAAATAAGACCCTTCCTCATGGAAGAAAAAAGAAAATGGAAATAAATGACAACTTCTCTCACAGGTGAAAAAAGAGAAAGGAAATAAATGACAGCCTCTCTCTAAATTTTATTAACTATCCCGCTTTCATTTTGTGATTTTTTTTACGGAAACACGCAACAAAAAACTCCGGTACTTTTGGCATCTCGCATTCTTCATTTTGCACGATGCGAAGATATTTTGTGTGTGCAAGTCGTACATCCCACAACCCACATCCCGCAAATTGCGGGTTGCTGAATGAAAACTGAACAAATTGTAAACTTAAAATCCTGCAATCCACATTGCAGGTTGCGGGACGCGCGATGCGGGATACATAGATATTTTCTGTGCGCGAGTCAGACATCCTGCAAAGTGCGGGTTGCGGGAACACACAACAAAAAATTCGGTACTTTTGTCATCCCGCAATCACGAGATGCAGATTGCGGGATAGTTAATAAAATTTAGATCTCGTTATAATATCCCGCATCCCATGAGGTTTAATCTTGGCCGTTCATTTATCTTAATCCTATGGTCCTAACTGATCCCGAAAAATCTATTTATAGGTTGGTGTTTTACGATTCACAATGGCGAG
The DNA here is from genome assembly GCA_001517045.1 of Pseudotsuga menziesii. Classification (NCBI taxonomy): domain Eukaryota; kingdom Viridiplantae; phylum Streptophyta; class Pinopsida; order Pinales; family Pinaceae; genus Pseudotsuga; species Pseudotsuga menziesii. The sequence goes on along the minus strand of LPNX011062320.1, from coordinate 345,853 downwards.
ATCTCTAAGGGTTTCTCCTTCGGGTTTGAGGTCTATAAACTAATAGTGCCAACAAAAAAAAGTCTATTGCATAGAATTTGTTGCGGTAAAGATTCAATCTTTTTACCCTCTGGACATTCCTTTGCACCTCCTAATGCAAATGTTAATTTTAAATATTATTGTTAAAAAAATCTACAAATTTCTAATTTTTAACCATAAATTCACCCCACTAAACCACAATTCAACAAATAATTATTATAAATTTAATTTTTTTATTATAACTAAACCGCAACTCAACAAATAATTATTATCAATTTAAAATTTTTATTGCAACTCATTGAGCAAACCACTATACCACAACTCAGCTAACCTCGTCATCTTATGCTTAGATGTAAAATGTCATATAAAAAATATAGTATTTAAATGTTAAAAAATGTTGATTTTGAACTTGTTAAATCATGTCGGTATAAGCATAGCGAAAGAATATTATTACAATTGTAATAAATAATGTAATCTATTGGTCCATCTTGCAGGTTGAATCCAGAATCTGAATTTCTTGTTTATAGTGTCCAGCCTTTTGTTTTTATCTTCCATTTTGGAAAGGTATAAGCGTAGCGAAAGAATATTATTATTTTACAATCTAAATAAATAATGTAATATATTGGTCCATCTTGCAAGTTGAATCCAGAATCTGAATTTCTCGTCTATGGTGTCCAGTATTTTGTTTCAGAGCTGTTTATCTAGGAACGATTTTGATTTTCCTGCATATTTTTAATGTTGATGTATTTGTAACTTCAGAATGTATTCATCCATATTTCTTAAATATTGTAACCCGATGTTTATTCCGGGATGTATTTGAGTCATGTCATGCCCCGATGTTTCGATCGGGAAGTTTCTATAATGTGAAAGTCATGTCAAGTCATTATGGGTAACCCTCCTATTGGTCAAGGGTTAAAGTCCCCATAGTTGTGGGGCCCTTGGGTTATTAGACTATCCTAGTGAAGTCAACCCTAGGTGAGTCATTGTAAGTCAGGGAAATAGTCCCCACCATTGTGTTACCCTCCTATTGGTCGGAGGAGGCAAAGTCCCCACAAGTGGTGGGGCACTAGGGTTATTAGACACTCCTGGAGATGTCGGCTCTAGTAAGTAATTGTTAAGTGAGGCCGACATGATGGAGTGGGTTCAAAGTGAACAAAAGAATATAAATAGAGAGTGAGAGCCTCTCTATTTATCACTTGCTACACTCACACTCACTCATTGGGGCGCATGAGTGAGAGAGGAGAAGCTCTCTCAGTGAGAGAGAGAGAGACTGCTGCTGTCGGGAGTGCTTCTTACTATTTTGGGGTTTTACCATTTTTGTGCTGATTCTATCTCTGAGGAAGTTGCGGGGTTTTCTCCTTTATGGTTTCCCCAAGGAAAACTCTTTGTGTCTCTTGTCTCTTGTGACGTGCTTATGTTTTATTGCTGTGCTTGTTATTCTCTCAGTGAAAAGATCCTAAGATCATAATGCTAGCTTATATGATGAAAAACTAACATGGTATCAAAGCTAACCTGAGAAGAATACATTGTGCAACCACAGAAGATAGGGCTTCTTAATTTTTGGGTCTCTCTCCACAATCTATCAGCAAATGTATGCTAGGCTGACTCTCCATTGAAGGGCGCATCTTTCTCTCGAAGCGGAATTCGATTCCGAGCATTTTCAGTTTTTGATGCGGAAATTAGGGATTTCTACAGAAGAGGAGTTCTTGAGTGAGACCAACATAGGATTTTTCTCCTCATCAAAAAAAAATTTTAGAGACCTGGATCAAGAAATTTGGTTGGGTGAAACTCCAGGAAATTCAAACCCTAGTTTGACCCCGAGCTAGAAAAACCCTAAATACTAAAACTGCTAAGTTTTGGTACATTCTCTGTATCCCAAGATTGGAGAAGGTTCAGGAGTTCAAAATTTGAGGGACCAAATATAAAATAATGATAGATACGGTGTCCAAAATTTAGCCTTAGATTCGCTATAGTCTGGGAGATATGAGCCCTCCAAGTTAGGGTTCCATCCTCTTCCAGAATTCATCCCTAAACAGGACACCTAGGGAGAATTGCAATATCTTGGGCTACAGAGGTCCAAATGGAATTAATGAAGATTTTCCAGAAATATAATAGACTGTAATTTCGCTAGTCCGAATATCAGACTCAGAATATGAACCAGTGACATGTGGCATGTTGTACAACTTCACTATTCTGAACAATCCTGTAATAGGTAACCTTGGGAAAAAGATCATACATCCAAAATGGTGAAAACAATTCTGATGAAACCTATGGTGTTGTATCCAGAACATGCTATTTTACATCCTTGAGAAATTTCAGAGACTGGGGAGCAGTAATTTCATAGATATCGCAGAAATAGTAACAGGCATTTTTGCAAAAGAAATTGGAAAACTAGGGCTTCCTGTTCCGGGAGCTTCCCTCCACTATTTTCAGAAAAGGAGTACATTGAACAGCTCCATTTGAAGAGATATATATGTCTATCCAATCATATCTGAAATATTGTAAGTTTTGAAAATTAGGGTTTCTGTGACAAACCCTAGATCAGCCAGCTCCGGAACCAGGACGAACACCTCAAATCGGTAAGATCTAATCCTTTGCTATTTTCATTTGAGGTTCTCATTTCAAAGTGATCTATCACATCAAATTGATGATAAGCTTGGTGAAGTTGACAACTTCCAAGCCTCGAAGTATATGTTCTCTCTGAAGAGAATGGATTGGACACCTACATGAGTATAGAGGTTCTAGTTCCAGAGGGAGATGAGGCTAGAAGACTTTCACAAGAAGAACTTGGTCAAGGTCAAGAAGATCATTGTTGATTCAATCATGGATCAACTTGTACCACAAGTGTCTTCCCTAAAGACACCGAATATGTTTGATTCCTTAACCAAGCTATTTGAATGGAATAATATACATCAGAAGATGACCTTAAGAAACCAGTTGAAGAATGTGAAGATCCAGAATGCAGAGACCATGCAGTCATAAGGGTCTCTCAAATCAAAGAACAACTTGAAGCGGTAAAAGAAGAATGTGAAAATCCAGAATATAGAGACCATGCAGTCATAAGGGTCTCTCAAATCAAAGAACAACTTGAAGCGGTAAAAGAAGAAGTGAAGAATGTAGAAGTGGTGATGGTCTCCCAGGATCATGGGATTCATTCATTCGAAGAATGTGTGCCAGAAAGAAGTAATTAATTTCAGCAGACTCTGAGAAGAAAAAGAAGCTCGATTCATAAGAAGAGAAGGGAAGATGGAAGAAACTAAAGATCAAGCTCTCACCATACAAAGAAGATCCCTCAAGCAATGAGGAATATGAAGAACTCAATTCTTGAAGCACCTCTTATCCACCTTAGCATTTGGATAAGAAACGATGCTATCATGAATGAAGAAGACGATGAAGCTGAAGACTCAAGAAGGATTATACCCATGAAACAAATAAAGATAAGTATTCAATTGTCATTTCATTGTTTTGTTATGCATTTGTTTATATTCAGTTAATGTATTATGCATGATAGAATGTTTGCATTAATGACAGTATACTACTAATATGCATGTGATGGGTAAGTAGCTCATGGTGCTATACAACTCTCCATTGCTACTTATCTAGAATGAAACCTCTTTGCTGACATATTGGATTAGTGCACAATCTCAATGTTGTCCTGGTAGAGATGGAAGGCATCTAGAAAGTTTCAGTGAGATATGGATGAATGTTGTATTGGCTAAAGTAGTTGCATGATCATATATTTATGCATAAGAACTTGCCAGTATAAATATTCCTTATGAAATCTTCTAACCATACAAATGCATTTGACTTGTAGGAAAGACCGCATACATAATCACCTGGAAGCAAAGAAGAATGAGACTAGTTCCGAAGAACAAGTGACAACATTTCAAAATGAAGAATAATATGACGAGTGCAGTGAAATCATTGATGCAGGACCTTCCAGCCACCAAGAAGAAAGGGAAGACCAGTTCAAGAAGAATGATGTCTAGGATGCAATATCAATATGTGAAGGGAAGTTCGTAGCTCCATCATATAGTAGATGGAAACATCATAGGATACAAAGCAAGATTCGTAGCACGAGGCTTCTCACGAAAAGAAGGCATAGACTACGAAGAGACATTTGCAGCCACTGGAAGTGAAGTCACATGACATGCATAATCATGTGTGCAAATGAAGGAAGGAATTGTATGAGTTCAGAAGACACCCATGGGATAACACATACATGATGATCTTGATGAATATATTAACCTTTGCTACAAGGTTGATAAAGGATGACAAGCTCATAGATGGATGTGAGAAGAACTTTTGAAAAAGTTCAAAATAGAGGATCTTGGTATTAACTGATCCTAGATGGATACTACTTGTCACTCCGGTACATAATGTTTCAGTGCATAGAGTATAGAAGACAGAGGGAGTATGATGCTTTGCTTCAGAGGGAGTGACTACAAAATATCTTGAGGTTCGACATAGTACGACAGGATGGATAGATTACTGATGACTCTAGGCTTTACCAAGAGTAAAGCAGATTCCAACCTTTACTATAAGGTTGAGGATGGAAACCCAGTGATGCTTCTACTGTATGTAGATTATCTATTTGTGACAGGTACAGATGGGCTGATTGCTGATACGAAGCTTGTTGTTGAGTTCGAAATGAAGGACTTGGGGATGATGCATTAATTTCTAGGTATGGAGGTGTGGTAGAGTACAGATGGAATCTTCCTTGGACAAGGGAAGAAAGTAGTAGAGATCCTGAAGAAATTTGGGATGATGGACTGAAAGACTATGGCCACACCTATGGCATGGAACCTGAAGCTATTGAGTGATGCTTCATCAAAGTTGGTTGATGCTATGATGTATTGTTAGATCATTGGATCATTGATGTACGTGACAAACACGAGACCAGACATTTGCTTTGCTGTGAACACCTTGAGCTAGTTCTTGACAGATCCAAGAAATGTTCACTTGATTGCTGGAAAGCATATTTTGAGGTACCTGAGGGGTACAATTGATTATGGGATCAAGTACGATGTGAATCAAAAGATTAACCTAGAGGGTTATGTTGATTCAGATTGGGCAGGCAGCGCCATTGATAGGAAGAACACTTCAGGGTGTTGCTTCAGTATGGGATCAGGTGTGATCTCTTGGTTTAGCAGGAAGCAATCCTGTGTGGCACTAAGTACAGCTAAAGAAGAATATGTCGCAGCTTGTTCAACTAGTTGTGAGGCAGTATGGCTGCGGAAGCTACTGTCTAATGTATTTGATCTCCAGTTGGATGCCACCTGTATACATTGTGACAACCAGAGTTGCATGAAGTTGTCAGAGAATCCAGTTTTCCATGACAAGTCGAAGCACATTGAGATCAAGTATCACTATATTAGGGATATGGTGCAGAAGGGAGCAGTGAAGCTCTAGTATGTTGCGATAGAGGAATAGATAGTTGATGTAGTGACGAAGCCATTGGCTAGGCTGAATTTCGAGTACTTCAGGGAGAAGCTTGGTGTTCTCCAGATCGAGGTTTCCTCCAAGAGAAAGTGATGAGACCCATAGCCATTCTGACATGGTGAGAGGATTGGTTCCTTCCATGATCAGATGTAAGGGCTGAGCCATCTTTCATGGTGAGAGGATTGGTTCCTTCCATGACAGATATGAGTATTGAGATCCATAGCCATTCTGACGAGCAGGTCAGATGTAAGGGTTGAGCCATTCTGTCATGGTGAGAGGATTAGTTCCTTCCATGTCAGATGTGAGTGCTAAGCCATTTTGATATGACTGCAGGATTGGTTCCTACATGATCAGATATAAGGGATATTGCCATTCTTGGAATGGAGCTACCTGGTGAGGTACCAGGAAAACTCAGTTTATGACTGAGGGCCGTTTTGATATGACCGTGAGATTTGCTCTCACATGATCAGATATGAGTGCACGGCCATTTTGATGTGACAGCGGGATGTGTTCCCGCTTAATCAGATGTAAGGGCTGAAGCCATTCTGTCATGGCTAAAGGATTGGGTTCCTCCCATGTCAGATATGAGTGCTAAGCCATTCTGACTTAGTGTCAGATATAAGGGCTACCGCCATTCTTTGAATGGAGCTACCTGGTGAGGTACCAGGGATCCTCAATCTAGGACTAAGAGCCTTTATGATGTAGCTGAGGGATGTGTTCCCACATACTCAGATGTAAGTGCAGTGGCCTTTCCACAGATGATAGTAGTTTGAGTTCCTATCATGCTAGTGGTTGTAAGTGCTGAGCCTTTTCACAGATGATAGTAGTTTGAGTTCCTATCATGCTGGTGATTATAAGTGCTGTACCTTTTCACAGATGGTAGTAGTTTGAGTTCCTACCATGCTGGTGATTGTAAGTGCTCAGCCTTTCCACAGATGGTAGTAGTTTTATTTCGTACCATGCTGGTGGATATAAGTGTTGTGCCTTTCCATAGATGATAGTAGTTTGGGTTCCTATCATGCTGGTGGTTGTAAGTGCTGATCCATTTCACAGATGATAGTAGTTTGAGTTCCTATCATGCTGGTGAATGTGAGTGCTGGGACTTTTTGATATGATTATAGGATTGGTTCCTACATGATCAGATGTGAGTACTGGGCGTGCCTTTCTGACGAGTAGGTCAGATGTAAGTGTTGGGCAAATACCTACATGGAGGCTAGGCCTACAACTAGCATGAAAAAGGGCTGGCTCTGTAGAACTTCCTGTGACGAGAAGAATCATGAGATAGCACCCATGGTACTGATCTACATCGAGTGAGGATCTAGATCCAGTGAAGATGATCCAACAGTGATGATCCAGATCCAGAGATGATGCTCTAGAGATGATCTAGATCTAGTAATGATCCAGATCTAGTGATGGTGATCCAGATCGAGTGATGATCCAGATCCAGTGATGATGATCTAGATCAAGTGATGATCCATGTCCAACAGTGATTATCCATATTGAGTGATGATCTAGATCCAGCAGTGATGATCCAGATCGAGTGATGATGATCCAGATCTAGTGATGATCCATATCTAGCAGTGATGTTCCGGATTGAGTATGATCTAGTGACGATGTTCCAGATCGAGTATGATCTAGTGACGATGTTCCAAATCGAGTATGATCCAGTGATGATGTTCCAGATCGAGTATGATCCAGTGACGATGATCTAGATCGAGTGATGATTCAGATCCAAATGAAAGATGACTTGAAGACGAAGATGACTTGAAGATGACGAGGACTTGATGATGACCCAGATGATACAAAGAAGAACACTTGTGCTAATAAATTGTGTCGAGAGAATACCTTCCTAGTTAAGAGGGAGTGTTGATGTATTTGTAACTTCGGAATGTATTCATCCATATTTCTTAATTATTGTAACCCGATGTTTATTCCGAGATGTATTTGAGTCATGTCATTCCCCGATGTTTCGATCGGGAAGTTTCTATAATGTGAAAGTCATGTCAAGTCATTATGGGTAACCCTCCTATTGGTCAAGGGTTAAAGTCCCCATAGTTGTGGGGCCCTTGGGTTATTAGACTATCCTAGTGAAGTTGAGCCTAGGTGAGTCATTGTAAGTCAGGGCAATAGTCCCCACCATTGTGTTACCCTCCTATTGGTCGAAGGACGAAAAGTCCCCACAAGTGGTGGGGCACTAGGGTTATTAGACACTCCTAGAGATGTCGGCTCTAGTAATTAATTGTTAAGTGAGGCCGACATGATGGAGTGGGTTCGAAGTGAATGGAAGAATATAAATAGAGAATGAGAGCCTCTCTATTTATCACTTGCTACACTCAGACTCACTCATTGGGGTGCATGAGTGAGAGAGGAGAATCTCTCTCAGTGTGAGAGAGAGACTACTACTGTCGGGAGTGCATCTTATTGTTTTGGGGTTTTACCATTTTTGTGCTGATTCTATCTCTAAGGAAGTTGCGGGGTTTTCTCCTTTATGGTTTCGCTAAGGAAAACTCTTTGTGTCTCTTGTCTCTTATGATGTGCTTATGCTTTATTGCTGTGCTTGTTATTCTCTCAGTGAAAAGATCCTAAGATCATAATGCTAGCTTATATGATGAAAAACTAACATTTAATATGGTGAATTTAAGTTACAAAATTTTGTAATTTTTGTTGTTTGTTGGATGATATTAAGTGTACAATATAGAAGGCCTTCTTTGCATGGATTTTCCAACTTTGTTTCCCACAAGTACAACAATGTTATTACAACCACACATTCATCAAATTGATATGCACGAATATGCACCTCACCTTATTCGCTATCATGACAACAGATTTTCCCAACATCCTCGCGTCCGATACTACATATACAATCTAATTATGCATCATCGAAGTAATAGTACTGCCTCTGTTTTTGTCAAAAAAAATCTTGAAGATACACTACCTCCCACAGTACATGAGCTTTTCAACCAATTACAAGACATGCCGAATGATAAAATTGGTGAGCAGGTCGCAATATTTGGGTCTTCATTACGTGGAACACATTCATATTGGAAAAAAAGTAGCGCTGAACTGACAAATATGATCAATCAACAAGGTACACCAACATTCTTCTTCACCCTTAGTGCAGCTGACACAAAATGGCCAGATTTGCATGCTCTAATTTCTGTTAAATGTCCTAATGGTTTAGCTCAAGCTTATCAATGGAAGGTTCACAACATCATATCAAATCCACATATTACATCACAATACATGCACAATATATTCAAAACATTTCTTGAAGAGGTGCTCCAAAAAGGTTTTCATATAACCGATTATTGGTGCAGGTATTATACCATCTATTCCTTCTTATTTTTCTCTACGTATTTTTTATTTTATACAATTGATTTCTAATATATGCTTTTTCCTCCAATGTAGATATGAATGGAAACATAGAGGATCCACACACATTCATGGTTTTATTTGGTTGGCAAATGCACCAAATATGGACACGTTAGATTGGGAAGATGATGTTGCAGTTGAAGTTGCAAAAAGAAAATTTGACACACATGTGATAGCTTGGAATCCTCGTAATTCCCAGCTGTCCACATCTGAGTCACACCATTCTACTACAAATGATCCATGCAGTCTTGCATCACCATCAATATTTGCATCAAACTACTCAGCTGAATATGAAGAACTTGTCAATTTTGTTCAAAGGCACACCAAATGTTTAGAAAAAAGGAACATTTGTTCAATGTCGTTATGGTTTTCCATATGAACTGCAAGCTACTTCTTCGTTATTCATTGATCCAAGTGGACAGAAAACCTACAATCCAACAAGAAATGATCCTCTTCTAAATATTCACAACCCTACCATGCTTTCAATATGGAGGGCTAATGTTGATTGCCAACTTGTTCTTTGTAAACATGTTCTTAAATACATTTCAAAGTATGCATAAAAAGTAGAGCCATGCAGGATGCAGGATAATTTTTGTAAGCATTGTGTGTCATCCCTCTAATCTTTCCTGAAACACGCATCCCGCAATTTTTGGGTTACGGGTTGTGGGTTGTGGGAGCTTGAAATTTATTATTATTTCGAAATATTCGGTATAATCATTGTACGCGTTAATTTTAAGTTGATGTCAGTTAATTTTTGTTATTTCTTGCAAAATTTATAATTGAAAATCGAAAACCCAAAACACAACAGTTATAAATGTTTTTACCTTAAATTTCAAAACTCATTATTAATATGCAGTCTCCCAAGGCAAGTCACAAAGGTTGGCTTGCGAAAAGACATAATATTTTTACCCTCTCGACGTTTTTTTGCACCTCTTAGTGCAAATGCTAGTATATTAATTTTTAGATCTTTAATTATTATAGTTATTAACTAAATTTGATCACATAAATAAAATATAACTAAACTTTAAGTCTATTTTGTATGTTGCTTAGTCTTTTAAATATTTTTATGGTTTTAAATGTGGTTTAGTGTACTTTTCAAATATTTTTATAGCCATATCTTTAAGGTGAATGCTATCAAATCATTACGTTGAGAATTGCATTTTATAATAAATAAATGATGTGTAATTTCTTCTTAATAAAATAATGTTTGTAAATTACAAATTTTTAATTGAAATGTAAAAAAATATATACAATTAGTTTTAATTTTTAAATATTTTTTTTATAAATGACAATTTTATATAAAACATATAAAATTAACACCAGTAATAATATTAGCTAATTATTTCAAAAAATTTAGTTATAAACTTTGAAAAATACTTTTCATTTTTCTCGATATTTAATTTAATATATAAATTAATTTTCTAAACATTTAATTTAATATATACATTAATTTTCAAAATATTTAATTTAATATACAGTAATTTTTTTAAAAAAAATCAAAAAGTACAATTTAATTATATGAAAATTACAACTTAATTTAAGTATTAAATGTATAATTACTTAATTCATGGAAATATAATATGTATGGAAATTTAATTACAAAATGGGTAGAGCATTAGCTTGGTAGGAAAGGAAAAAAACTTGCAATATAGCTCTTACAAACATGCCCTTGTTAATACTGTGTGTACGTACATTGCATACAAACTATCCTTAAGCTCAAGTACTCAAGTTGACAGATGGCAAGTATACTTACAATGTGTCACCTCAGACACAAAATGCCATAGCCACAATAATGCGCCCACTTTTTCGTGTGGTCTTATTGGGTGTGCGACACCACTAGGAAGTGTTCTGAGGGTAATACCAACTCAGACTCAGTCCAATAGACTATGCCTAACCTAGAAAAACCTTTCCTTAGCACTTGTATCATTTATCACTTTTACTTATTAGTTGTTTAACCATAATTAGCCAATTTCATTGCAGAGTGCAATCAAGTAAAACACAACATAATGTAAGGTTGGGGTTTCCACATAGGCTAACCCCATTAACTTGTATTATATGAACATATTACAAAAGAGTAGCTCCCACAAAATGACAGAGCTACAGGTGTGCGCCCAACTAGCTGCCACACCTCTATTACAAAAATACGCAAAGATGAGCTAAATCCTCAGCGGGCATCTAGCTCTCAAGACTGCTGAACTTCGATACTTCATGTAACTGTCATCAATTGTTTTCTGGATTGAACTTGTCTGGGAGCACCGGTTTTCCATACCCGCGCTTCTCTCCACAACCATTGTGTTTTCTGAGTAAACCCTATGTTAGTGACATTGTTGCGTCTGAGCTCGAAAAACTCCACAGCTCATATGCACTAGTGACTTGTCACTTTTCCAACTTGACTTCGACGCCTCTCTTCCAAAATAGTGTTGTGAATTTATAACGTTCCAAGGTGGGAGCAATAGCTTCCTTAGCGTGCACTTCAGTGCCTTGTAAACGCATCTCTCCTTATCGAGGTCCACTTCATACATGCGCTTCTCTTGGTCAGTGGTGTCATCATTGGGCATCAGGCACTCCTCCACGGGCACCTTCCATTAGCGCACTCCAAGTATGGTCGTCGTCATGTAGGGGCATTCCTTCCAACGGGAGCTCGGTCCAATGGACCCCTCTAACTAGGCGCTCCCATGAGTGCGTCTCTTGGGAAACCAAGGTGGTAGTAGGGCACACTCCAAGGGATTCTCCTTCATTATGTGGCATCGTTCCTCTGACTCCCTCAAGGTGTTCCCTTTCCACCAATGTGCGCTCCATTTAAGCGTGCTTGCAACCGACGAAGTGCCAAGGTGTCATGCACTTGGGCTTGCCAAGTGCCAAGGGGTGAGCGCGAGCTTCATTTGTGGGGAGCGTGTCCTTGTGAGGCCCGTACGCTCCTCAAGTGCTTCCTCACTTAGCCAAGAAACCACTTGACAAGTTTGTCGACCGAAGCGTCTTTCCCACATGGGTGCCCAAGCCAGCCTCTTGGGAGTGAAGAAGGTGTCGTCTAGCGCATGGTTGTAACAACCTCCCACATAGAAGTACTTTCCATCCTCGGTAAGGTGTATGAAATTCTCCATGTCGTCAAATGATGCTGCTGCTAACCACACTAGACTTTTTCTACTAAGCCCCCTTTTCCTGTGCGTCACTCTGGCAATACACCAATTTCAATTCCCTCCATCATCTGCATCGTTTGGGTGATCAATCCATCTGCTAAGCCTCTATGGGTTTATGTCTTCTAGTCCTCTCTGCATTATTTCCCCACTTAGTGACTTCTCTATGGTTTGAAAAAATTTTGCATGCTTCATCCAAGGTTGGTTTTTTCACTTTTTTCGGTGCACTTCACCAAGAAGCGTTTGTAGTCCGCCTACCTTCACCAAGGGTAGGGACCGAGTCATGCTAGTGTTTAACTCGTAGAGTTAGGAGGATAATTTTCTCAGTTATATCCCATGTGATTCTCTACTCTCTGTCGTTTTTCCTCTTTCGGGCTCAAGTAAATAAGAAGTGGCACGTTTCCACCAAGGGTGCCATTCCCTTCTTCAAAAAGTATCTGTGCTTCAGGGTCGCCTAGCATGCAATTGCTGCAACTGAAGTGTCCTATTCTTGTGCTAGCATTGCAGATAGCTCAACCTCCTTACCACGATGTCATTCTTCCGCAATCTTGCAAAACTTGGTGAGTTCCTCTAAACTCGTCATGGTCATTTCAACAACCGTTTCCATGGTTGTAAGTCAATGTTCCAACAAAACAATCGTTTCCTTAGAAGCAAGTCACTCTTCCAACCGAGCAACTTCCTCTATGCCAACACATTCCTTACATTGTTCTCCATCAAGCTTCCTAGCTTATGCGATGGGTGGTGATGCTGCCAACACAATCAGCTTTAGTTCTCTCGGTAACCTCTTTGTCATCCACACATTGATGGGATTTTCTCTCGCAAGAAATGTTATGCTCTCTAAGTGAGGCATAGGTGTTTCCTTCTCCTTTTTTATGAACTCATGTCCAAGCACAACATCAAAGTCGTCAAGAGAAACGACTGTGAGGTTGATCTCTCCCGACCACTCTCCAATCTTTAAAGGAACTTGGTGCACCAAGCCAACCACCCTCTCGGCCTCTAAATTGACTGCCTTGAATGTGTTCGCTCTGAGATCAATCTGTAAATTGAGTTGATTCACCATCTCTTCCTTGAGGAAATTATGTGTAGCACCACTATCAACCAGTGCAAAGACCTACTATCCGTTTAGCTCTACGAGAGCGTAACTCAGTTTGGTGAAGTATGTTTCCGTCGAGACTCCTGACTCCTCCAAAACTGAATTCAAAACCTATAGAACACCAACCCAATGATCCGCTTGTTCCACCACAACTAACTTCTGTGGTCACAAAGGACAGTTCTTTGCGTAGTCATCCTTCACACATATGTAGTAAGAAACCGTCTTAGCCTTGTCCTTAGCAACATATTCCTTCTTGGGTGCCTCCTCATCCCGTTTGTTCCCCATTTTAGGCTTGCCTTTATGTTTCTTCTTAAACTTTCCTTTTCCTTTCTTGTTTCCATTCTCATTTCCCTTGGCTTCGTCCTTTACATATCTTCGGAAGTCAAGCAACTTATCTATGGCTGCAATGGCTTCGACAAAGGCATTCAGTCCTTGGTGTCGCAAGTGTGCTTGCACTCAATTCTACTGACCCTTCATGAAGTAATACAAATGATCCTCATTGCTCATGTCCTTTATCTCCAACATAACATTGTGTAAGATTTGATGTAGGCATGAATCCTCCCACTGTGCTTAATCCTCATAAGCGTGTTTCTTGCGATCCAGCCTTGGTTCCCTGAACCAAATTGTGCCTTCAAAGATGTCTTCATTTTTTCCCAATTCTCAATCCGTTCAGCCACATTTCCCACAACCACATCTTCAGCACGGTTTCTCCACCATAACTTGGTTGTGACTGTGGGAAACATGGCAACAACGTTCACCTTAGCTCCATATGAACTTTAGTTTATCTGATCCAAGTACTGCTCCACATCCCAACATAAGTTTCCAAGCATCTTAGCGTTACATGTTTCGTCAAACAGTTATGGTTCCTTCATATGAATCTTCATTGTTGACATTGTACTAGGCCCACTAGCCAACACTCGCTTCAACAATGCGATGGTGTCGTCTTGGTCCTTCTTGTGAAGTAGAAGTTGTTCTATTAATGCTTCAAGATTCATGACCCGACCCTTTATATATTTTTGAATGACTACTTGCAACATGTCGGTTGTCCCTTTGCATTTGTTCACGAATTCATTAAAATCCTTCTATATTCGATCCATCTCGCTTAGAAAAGCTGTAGACTTCTATCAGTATAGAGTGCTTCAGAAAATTGCCCCATGTTCTTCTCAAAAGTGTTAAGCATGTTCTTCACTTTAGAAGCCTTCGGCTTAGGATCCTAATGAACAGACTCCTCTCCGTCAGAAGGAACTTTCGGTTCTGCCTATGACTCAAAAACCATCTTTGTGACTTTCTTACCCATTCCGCTCTTCACTTCTTCTAAACTCCGGTTCACAGACTCTCTGTCCTATTTGTTTTCTTTTTTCCTTCGTCTACCAATTTCCTTCCTTATGGCACCCACTTAGACAGGTTGCAAATATTCCCAAGGTGACTTCTCATTAAGAATTTGGCTCCACCTGACATACTTGCCTTGTTTTGAAGTCTCCATCCAAGCACCTTTGTTTGAAATTCAACAAAACCTCTCTGTCAAAATGCACCTAAATGTTGATGTCGGCACTCCTTGCCAGAGTGAACCTACCACGGTCGTTTCCTTAGTGCACCTCTAGTGCACGTTGTTGATGGTCATGTTTCCTTATCATGCCTCAGGTGCCCTTCCTGAGTGTGTTGCCAAGCGTTGTCATCAAGCACACCTCGTTCGAGCGTCTTCTGGGCATGCACTCTTCCTTGGCACCGTCGTGTGTTCTTCTATAGTGCACCTTCCAACCGCTGCACGATGTGATGGGAGCTCTTCCGGGAGCTGCCCTAAGAGAACCTTCTGCAGGTGCTCTTCATTTCCTATGGAGCACGTGCCCCAGGTGACGCACTACCAAACGTCCTCCCATGTGCACTTTTTCACGGATGCTCTCACTTGTTATTAGGCACATTGAAACTTAGCGCTATTATGGGTGCTCCTGTGGGAGTCTTCTCTAAGCACACCCTTAGTGGGCACTCTTACCATAGCGCGTTGTGAAGGAGCACTTTAGCAAGCATCTCCTGAGCATTATTGTTGGCGCTCTCTCTGCAGCACGTGTTGTTACCATCATGCCTCTACCAGGCATTCCTTGCCAAGAAGTGCACTTATGTTTCGACCTTCTTTCGATAGACCGCCAACTTTTGCGGAGGCATCACACTAACCACTCTCCTTTTCTAGGAACTGGCTCGCTTCATGTTTTTGCCGAAAAACAACAAGTATCACTAACTATGGTAATCCTAGCAATGCTGCAACCACCTCGACAAAGCTCAAATTTTGGCTGCAAATTTCCTGTGATACCGCCTGTCACAGCCACAATAACATGCCCACTTTTTCATGTGGTCTTATTGGGCGTGTGGAAGCGTCTGGAAACATCTGGAAGCATTCTGAGGGTAAGACCAACTCAGACACACTACAACAGACTACACCTAACCTGCAGAAACATTTCCTTAGAACTTGTATCGTTTGTCACTTTTACTTATTAATTGTTTACCCACACTTATCCAATTTCATTACACAGTGCAATCAAGTAAAACACAACACAATGTAAGGTTTGGTTTTCCAAACCGGCTAACCTCGTTAATTTGTATTACATGAACAGATTACAAAAGAGGAGTTTCCACAAACCAGTAGAGCTCCGGTGTGAGCCCAACTAGCTGCCACACCTCTATTACAAAAATACACAAAGATGAACTAACCCCTCCGTAGGCGTCTAGCTCTCAAGACTGGTGAACTTTTCTACTATGTGTAACTATCGTCAACCTTCTTTCGGACTAAACTTGTCTGGTAGCACTGGTTTTCTAGGTCTATGCTTCTCTCTGCAACCGCTGCGTTTTCTGAGTAAAGTCTGCGATAGTGACTTTGCTGCATTTGAGCTCAGAAACCTCCATAGCTCATCTACACTAGTGACTTGTCACCTGTCCAACTTGATTTGGATGCCTCTTTTCCAAATGAGTGTCACGACTTTATAGCATTCCAAGGTGGTGTTGAAATATTGTAACTTCGAAGAATATTCTATATGTATCTTTTGTGGTCCCCGATGGTCCTGCTGGGAGAACCACTTGTATTATATTGTGCCCCTATGCTTCTAATCGGAAGAACTAATAAGTGTCATGAGGTTGTCCCCTCTAATTGTAAAGGTGGGTCATTAGCACCCCAGTGTGGTTACTTGAGCCTACATGTGTAACTCGAGCCTACATGATTAACTCGAGCCTACATGTCGGATGAGTTAATTGAAGTGAACGGATGAATATAAATAGAGGTGTAGCTCTCCTCATTTGAACACACACTCACTTGAGTAGTGCACTTATGGAGGAGAGAAGTAGCTGGAGAAGGAGGAGGATCATGTTTTTGATCTCCTTGCTGGTTTTATCTTTTACCTTTTGGGGCATCTATATTGAGGAAGCTTTTGCTAGGTTTTTCCCTTTAGGGTTTTCCTAGGATAAATCTGTGTTGTTCTTGTGATGCTGTTTCTTTCAGTGATCCTGTGTATATGCTTTTGTTATGAAAAATGAAATGAAATACTGATGTCTTAGCTAAGCATATGAAAAGTTAACAGGTGGGTGCACTAGCTTCCTTAGCGTGCATGCCAGCTCCTTGTCGATGCGTCTCTCCTTGTCGTGGTCCACTTTTCCACATACTTCTATTTTCTAGTGGCGTCGTTGTTGGGAGCTCCTCCACGTCTTACTTCCATGATCCCATTCCAAGTATGGGCGTCGCCGTGCAAGGGAACGCCTTTCGACGGGTGCTCGGTCTAACAGACCCCTTTAACCAGGTGCTCCAATGAGCGTATCTCTCTAGCGACCAAGGTGGTTTCTGAGCGCACTCTAAGGGATGCACCTTTTTCATGTGGCGATGTTCCTTCAGCTCCATCAAGGTGTTCCATTTCCACCAAGATGCACTCCACTCAAGTGTGCTTCCAACTGACAAAGTGCCAAGGTGTCACGCACTTGGGCTTGCCAAGCACCAAAGGGTGAGCGTGGTCTTCATTTGTGGGGAGCGTGTCCTTGCTAGGCCCACGTGCTCCTTAAGTGTTATGTCACTTGGCCAAGACACCATTTCTCAAGTCTTACGACTGAACCATCTTGCCCACATGGGCACCCAAGCCAGCCTCTTGGGCATGAAGAAGGTTTTGTCGAGTGCATGGATGTAACACAAAAGTCGTTCAATTTCACGCCGTCTTCTCAAGTTACGAACTTGTGGGATGGGATGTTTTTAATTTTTATGTTTATTTATCAGCGATCAAGAATAACATAAAAATGGTCATATCAAAATCATTTTACACATTTATCCAATCATATATTAAGTAATTTATTTTAAGGTATATTTAAAAAATAATATTATTCAAATACTAATATTTAACATTAAGAAAAACATAGGTCGAGCCACCATTCACCTCCTTAGAGGCCAATCAACGGTTCCTCCTCTTAGCAAACTAGTGGATCTATAAAGTGGTTATTGGTAGGCAAGTGGTTCACTTCTCTCCCCATTCTAACAAACTTATTTACGGCTAGCAGTCCACCCTGGGACAGGTATCATCCACTTCGGTTAAGATCCATTAGATTACATCTCATATGCAGTCGTAAAGTCAATTGTAGCATACAAAATTTGGCTTATTAATAAGAAAAACAATTAGTTTGATGTACGAACGATTACAATATTATATGCCTATTTGCAGGTATACAAATGATTGGTGATTCATCGTATAATCAAGTTACTTGGACATCAATCTATTACTCAAATCCCCATCTCTCTAATCTTGTCTGCCTTATTTTTTTATTGGTTAATAAATTTGAAGTAATTAAGTTTTTCAATGTGTTGCAAGCTAACAAATAGGAAGTCAATTTTTTTTTACCAACATTGACAAGGTTCTATAAAAATAAAAGGGGACTATATCATTCATCTCTGACTAATATTTGTATGCTTCATGTATCGGGACT
This sequence comes from Pseudotsuga menziesii, assembly GCA_001517045.1. Classification (NCBI taxonomy): domain Eukaryota; kingdom Viridiplantae; phylum Streptophyta; class Pinopsida; order Pinales; family Pinaceae; genus Pseudotsuga; species Pseudotsuga menziesii. The sequence goes on along the minus strand of LPNX011062320.1, from coordinate 327,850 downwards.
TCACTTTGTTGGGCAATATCTTATTAGGTTTATTCGAAAAGGATGGGGTTTAAATTGTGAAAAAAGGTAAATATATTGTAGGTATTGGGGAGGGGATGTAGGGTATGGAGGGGGTTATAGGTATTGTGAGGTATAAAAATGGGTATCTAATAAAAATAGGGTTTTTTTAATTGGAAAGATGTAGTGTGAGGGGGAATCAACAAAAAAAAGTTGTAGGTATTTATCAATATCTAGTGAAATTAAGAGTATTCGTTAATATCTCATGAATGGACATGTTAAGCATAGTTTCACTTAGTGAATACCTTGTGGACTTATGATCATTATGGGCTTGCATTTTGTGTCAGCACCTTAATTTTTGGAAAGACCCATAATGACAGAAGAAAGCATGGGTTATGATGCAGTAGTTGGGGAAGCCTCCAAGGGTCTCAACTATTTTAGCTCCTGCAACGATTTAAAGATCACAAGGAAAGCATAGAAAGAGAGAGAAACTAAGAAAATAAAAGAAACATAGGAAGAGAGAAGATCGACAAAAGATGAGAAGGCACCGAAGATAACAACAAATTTGAGTCTTTTTTTTTAGTCAAGGTTTGGTCAATGTAATCGAGTTATGGGTTTTGTGATACATGTAATGCCACGACGGGTCATTCCATAGTCAATAGTTTGAGTCCATAGAGTCGTGACTATGTAATGTAATAGAGATTCGCCATTCATTGAAAGTGAAGAACTCCCCCACTTAAATTCCCTAATTTTTCTATATAATGAAGTATAATGTATTATGCATTAGAGGAAATTTCAACTCAAAATGGGCCTTTCAACCCTAATTCAAATTCCATGTCATCATGTGTTAGCCAATGAAATTGCTTTAAATTTGAAATACCGTATAGGTCTTAAACAATTTTTAATACAAATTTGGGGATAGGTATCATTAAAAAAACTACTTTTTGTGTTTGTATTTTCAAAATATCTCCCCATGTTTTTACTCAAATTTCGATTGGGAGAGCTCGTTGGATGCAAAATTAAATTCTGCATCCAACGAGTACCACTTTGCATAGTTTTGACAGACCCCTCTACCTAAAAAACAAAAAATACTTGAAAAACATGATGATGATGTCATCATCACATTTTTTCAGGTGTTTTTTATTTTTGGGGTAGCGTGGTCTATGAAACGTATGCAGGGTGGGGACTCGTTGGATGCGGAATTTAATTCCGCATCCAATGATCTCAGCCAATCAAAATTTGAGTAAAAACACATGGAGATATGTCGAAAATACGAACAAAAAAAGTAGTTTTTTTCTTTTCTTCCTCCAAAATTAATAAATATAATTATTTTATTATTTTAACTATTATTTTATTATTTTCCTTAGGTGGCCCATTTTGAGTTGAAATTTCCTCTAATGGTTATTGCTTAATGTGTATCTTTGTTTTATGCATGATTAAATGTGCCCGATGGGAATAATTTGAGATAGGATAAATAAGACCCATGTTGCGGGATGATAGATATAACCCATGATCATTGTATCCCTGCAATTAACCTTCCTCATTCTACATAGGTCTTGTTTGTGCTTCAAGTGAGACCTTCTCCTCTAAGGACTTGAAAATGACAACACACTAGACTGCAACAGTGCACTTTGTTGGCTCCCACGCAAGAACTTGGTCTCTATTTTGTGCCAATAGTTTGGGTGTCTTATCACACATAAATATTGAGATGGAAATTTAAGGCTCTTAACCCCTCCCAAATTATGATACTTTCTCCCAACAATGTGTAATTAATAACAAGTACCATGGATCAATTGGTTTCTACATGTGATTTCTTGGCTTTAGCGATTTCATTTGTGCCTATAGAGGCTTATTCCCTCCTTGCTCCCAACCTCTACCACAATGGGCCTTTGGGGTACCAATAAGAAATTGATAAGGGCCTGCTTTAGGTCTTTGAAGAACATATTTATTGCAAAGTTGGGAAAAACCTTACTAGTGTAATTTTTGAGATATTACTGGTGTGATCTAGTTGATATTCAATGTAGTATGAAAAGGTGTGATCATGCGATGGAACAAGTACAACAACTAATCGTATTACCTTGATTGCAATAGAATTGTTAGAAAGAAGGAAAACTCTCAGTGAAACTCCAAGAATTAAATAGAACTGCTACACTGAGATTTCTATTAGGCTGAGAGTGCTACAAGACTCGAATAAAGAAATGCGTGTCTTATGCAAATCCAATGAAGCAATTTTCTAGAACTTGACTTGAATTAGATTAGTGGTCTCACTAGTGGCTCAAATTTATAGATTTCTCAACTTTCCAAGGGAGGAGGTAATCTAGTCTCCTCATATATCAAACTTTTTTGCAAGTTTAGGTTTGAGGGATGAGAGTTGAAAGGACCAATGTGGTCCAAAGTTGGAACATGTAGCAGATGGAGCAGTTTCTTACTATGAGGATCAATTTGTCAAGTATACATGTCATGAAGAATCCAAGCAAAATATCGAGGTGTGGGAAATTGCCTTTCATGCCTTGCATTTTTATTTATGTTGTTTCATATAATGTTTTGTCAAGTTAGGTTATTTTGGGTCACTTTGTTTAGCACTATATTTGGCATACTTCCCATTGAAGAGTTTGGTTAGGACATAGTTAGGTTCTATGGAACCAGATTGATGAGTATAACTTTTTAATTTTGTTATCCCCCAATGTGGCCAGCAATCTTTACTAAAATTATAAATATATGTAGATTAAATTGTTGCCATAAATACAAAAATGAATTCAACAACTTCTAATACCATTATTGCAATTAGATTATACAATATTAAAATAAACAATTAAATTTTCACATTGTTTTCGACGTTTCTTTCAAAGTCGTTAAAAAATTAAGAACATATTTCTTTTGAGCATTAATAATAATAATAACAAAAACCCTTAAGTAATAATATCAAAAAGCTATTATTGTAAAAAGTAAATTGTCATTACACTTCATAAGTATTGAACCGGTTTTGAAAACCCTATGAGATAAATAAATACATAAATAAATAAAATCATAAACGAACTGAAACGGAGCAGTATAAGCGTTCACCAAATCCTCGCGGGAATTCGGCAGAGAATATTTTGCTGAAACAACGATTTCGACCTTTTAAATTACAATTTGGGCAATCTGGGTCGTTTTGAAATAGGCCATTTCGTATAGATCAACTAAATCTAGGGCAATCTGGGTCGTTTTGAAATAAGGCATTTCGTATAGATCAACTAAATCTAATCGCAGAAATTTTTTAATTGAAAAAATAACACTTTCCGTTAACAATCTAAACCGGTTTCTATACAAAAATTAGCCAGCAAAGCAGGGCGATTTGGTGAACGTTTATCCTACGCTGACTGAAACTACCAATTGGCTGCGAATTGCTCGAAAGGGGTATGATGTGTAGGCAAGCAATAAGCACCCCGCAGCAGACTAATTAAGTCTCCAGTCTGCTGCAGGGGCTTTGTCGTACCCTCGATTTCAACCCTCTGTGCACAGTAATAACATTCCGGCCATGGGCTATCCACCTGAGAACTGTGCTTATCATGCATGCTTATGTCATCGAAAAACCTCCAGATAACCAAGTTCATGCCATCGCCCCATGACCATGCTCATGATGCATGTTATGCCATCGCTCATGCTCATGTTGTAATTCAAATTTGGATTTTGAAAATTTGAAATTGTCGCGCTCCATGTACGACCTTTTCACCACCCTCTTGACTAAACCTACATCTCGTTTTCAATCACTTCCTCTTCACTCAACCATTGCAAAACCTACATCTCGTTTTCATTCACTCCCTCTTCACTCACCCAATGCAGAGAGCACGCTTCCAAGCATGAAATTTACCGTGGTGGATGCAAAAATTTAGTATTTGAAGGAGGCAATAATATTTCTGTGGGTATTCACCAAAACAGAGTACATAATGTTTGATGGTATTTCTTAGAACCTGTCTTCATAAAATTCGAACTATTCAATTTTGACCGATTCACTGCCCAAAGAATTAGGGTTTCAACTTTCGAGTTCCAACGAGGATCAACGCTGCATTATGAACCCGATGAAGTGCAAAAGGACAAAGCAGGTATTTCCAATTATTTCACATTTATAAAAACCCGCAGATTGTAGGGTAAAAGCATATTTCGAAACAATAAGCTACAATAACAATCAAAACCAGATGATTTCGCCTCGTTGAGGTTTCTTTAATCTCTCTTACCATAATCTCCATCTATCATTTCAACACTTTGATGGGATCCATATATTTGATTTGATTCCGCCTTATGCACCATTTTAACAGTTTCTTCGGCTCCATGTTTTTGATATCGTACAGGCGATCTATTTATTTCATCATAATACATGGATGTTCAATCCATAGTAGAATAACAATGAGTGAAAAATTAATTTGGAGAAGTATTTAGCCATATTTGTATTTGGTTGTTTTTCTATTGTTAACAGGGTATCAGAGTATCCACCAAAGGGTGTCAAGGAGACTATCCTCCACCTCCACCTCGGCAAGAATACGGTTCCTGCTCAGACAATGCAGAAAGATTGCTGGCTGACGACCGGGAGGCCTTCGCAGAGCTAAAGGTGAAGAAACAAAGAAAGGGCCGCTGGCCATGTTCTCCACGTTCGGTTTTTTCGTGCAGGAAATCGTGATCAGCAAAAGGGCCCTGCAAAATCTCTTTGACCACTTGGCGGACCCATTACCAACAATGCTTGGGCCTACGCTACCAATGTCGTTAAGAAGCAAGTGAACTTAAGTGAAAAAAATTTGAAATATCGCTGTAGTCTGTGTATCATAAATCCATGTCTCCGTGGGACTTTCGTGTCACACGATACGCTCATTTATGCAAAGAAATGTAATTCAAACGGGAATTGTAAGACATTTGTCTAATTTGGTTATATATCTTGTTTCAATAGATATTTTGTAATATCTTTGCTTCGCATTTAATGCTTGAGGTCATTGACATTTTTACAATTAGTTTTACATTCAAAATGTGGTAAAAACCAATTTTTTTCTTAAAATACACATCAAATGTATATTAATATATGTAAATATTAATATATACATATATTAATATGATTGGTAAGTTAAAAATATTAATATTTTATAAATGTATTGAAATTAGTAATATATATAGTTGAACTTTGTTATTAATTATGAAGAATTAGTAAATATATATGTTATAATTATTTTCTATGTCGACAATATTTATTAATTATTTAACCATTATTAATTATTAATATAAATAATTAAGTGGTTTAATTATAAATCAAACCACTTAGTTTTTTGAACAAGAGAGATTAATATAAATCAAACTATTTAAATTTAGAAATATGTATAATGTTTGTTTTTTTTGTTTAGATGCATTAAAGATGAATATCATAAAAAACTTTCCCAAGTTTTATTATATGAGAAATTTGGAAACAGTCAAATAATGTTTTAAAAAAAAATGCAAAGGTAAATGCTTCATTGGTAGTCTAAAATATTGTTGGGGTATAAAGAGTTTCATTCCCAACCTATTAAAGGAACTCTCTAGCTCAATCATTTTTATGAACTTCCTATTGGCCTCTTTGATGGGGCTTGAAGCATATTATGGAGTTGGAATGGTTATAATTGTAAATAGATTTTAAAAATATCCTCTTTGGATAGGTTATGGGGAGGGAAGGCACACACATAATGGTGGAATTTATGGCATTTTGGGGATTGTTATTTTTTACTTCTCACAAAAATATCCTATCTTTGCATGTGCTTGGTGCTTCTAGAGTAATTGTAGATTGGGTTGATGGGAGCTAAGGTACAGGTCTCCTTATTGGCTCAATGGAAACCCATAATTGACAGTTTGAAAGAGAAATTTTATTTTCTCTCATTCAAACATGTCTACATGCAATTCAATACTACAATATATAGTCTTTCCAAAAAGTCTATTGGTTATGAAGAAGGCCACATATATTTTGAAGTATACATGAAGCAAAGAGTAACATAGAGAGGCTATATACAATTTTCCTAGATTGTAATTTTCAGGTTTTCTTTGGTTGTTGTATAAGCTGTGAGACAAATTGTTTAACCTTAAAATCTTTCTTTTCAACTATTAAATCTCTTTGTATATGAGTTAGGAGGACTAAGCTACATGTATCTAGTTCTTTTTTGTACCAATAACAATGTAGTCTCTTATTTTATAAATGAGATATGAGGAAAGTCAACTTTGATTTTTATGCTAATTTTATGTATTAAGGAATATGATGTGAAAGTGTAGAGAGCATAAGTCTTGATCTTTTGATGTAACTTTGATTCAAAATTTTGAATAATAAGTTATAATTTATTTCTTGGTGAAAAAATATTTAAGATTGTTGTTAGTCCAATGCAAAAATTACAAAACAACATTAAGAATACATCAACAATGTAAAAACTAATCATATATACAAAGATATTTATAAATTGAGGACAACACCAATTTTTTTATTATTTATTTTTAATATAAACTATGCCATGGACATATGTCCATGTGCTCTAAAAGTGCTTTGAACTTAAATAGAAATTCAATAATTTCAATAGTTAGATAAAAGTGTCATCAATATGAACATTGTATACACCTAGCCCAAATATTAGTTTATATATATGTGTAGCCATTATTATTATTTTTATGTTATTTTATATAATAGGAAAAAAATAAATTACTATCACAAAATATAATATCAATATTTAATAATAATATAATAAAAAATATTAAATATAAATGATAACCGATATTAATAATTTGACTTAGTAAAATATAATCATTGTACCAATTATTTATTTTAGAATTTTCTATTAATACTTATGTAAGTCTCTAGATTTGCATTTAATTAAAAAATATCAGTTTAGTTAATACAAAGTGTGATATTGAGGGATTTTAAATTTGAAGAATTAAAGATAGTTAACACATGCATTAACAACATGAATAAATGTGGGAAAGTGGGTGACAAGGGTGGGTTTAATTATTTGTGATTGAATTTGATAGAAAGTCATGGAGTTTAATTGTGGGTTGTGAATTGCCACTAATAATGAAGAAGATATACTCCTTGAGGTTTATTTTCTCTCTCTTGCACCATATTCTCCCTGTGTCATTTCAACACTTTATTTTGCTCCATATATTTTATTATGCCTCAGAACCACATGAGTTGTGCATGAGTCTCATGCCTCCTCAAGTTCTTCTTAGCTCTCTCTTATGCACCATTTAAATAGTTTCTTCACCTCTATGTATTAGATATTGTAGAGACAATCTATTTATTTCATCATAGTACATGGATGTTCAATCCATAGTAGAATAACAATGAGAGGAAAAGTTGTTTTGGAGAAGTATTTAGCAATATTTGTATTTTTGTTTGTTTGTTATTGTGAACATGGTATCCAGGTATCCGCTAAAGGGCGTCAATTCAAGACTATCCTCCTCCTTAGTAGGACTACATTCCTAGTCAAATAATGTAGAGAGATGGAAACTCCAATAAAGAATGGGTCGTATGCCTCTAAGCACTTCAGTGATTTATGCAAGGAGGTGAGGATCAAGAGTGATTCGACATCAAGATAAGTATTTACTACTTTGTGCATTAATGAGTTTTATTTACTTAAACTGAATCAATATATTTTGATGAATTGCATAATTGTTTAAATGTTATTGGACGTTAACTCTTGTGGACAATTATGTCATGTATTACAAGAAATGTTCATTATGAAGGATACCAAAGCAATGATCCATGATCAGGATTTACCGATGTTCTTATGGGAAAAGGAATCTATACTACAGTTTATGCTCAGAAGAGGGTTCATCACTAGATATTGGGGACAAGACTTACGAGGAATCATTCATAGGAGTGAAGCTAGAGGTGACTCACTTGAGGATATTTTGTTGTCGAGTATACACCCATGTACCAAAGAAGAAGAGGAATAGGTTAGATCCTTTAGAGCCAGCAGAGCCATTGGTTCTTCCTAGAGATGTTGCAATGATTAGAAAGAGGCCAGTGTTGCTTCTTGATACTTTGCAGGATGCAGAGAAGTATGCATCTCCTAATTATACTTTAAGGGAGAGAAAATGACCTCAAATATTCTCAACTTATTTGGAATTAATGAGTCGCATCATTGATTCCTAGCATTTTAGTTACGAGGAGGCAGTATGGGCTGAAAATACGAAGTTGGGTAACACTTCCATGAGAATCAGGTGCCCAAACAACATAGCGGACGTTATTCGGCCGAATAACTATATTTATTCGGTTGAATAATGAATTTATTCGGCTGAATAATTATAATTATTTGGCCAAATAACTAATCCTTTATCTGACCGAATAACCTTTAATGGTGAACCGTTTAATTTGATAGAACACATAACCGGCTGGTAATTTTTATGGTCGTTTCAATACTTACTCGGCCGAATAATTATTCGAACGAACAATTGTTCGACAAAACAATTATTCAGCTGAATACTTGTTGGGTTGAATAATTGTTCGGCCGAATAATCATTTCGCATAAAAGGTCAGCTCTGGCCCCATTTTCATTGATTTCACCTGCAGTCATTTGTCTTCATCCCGTCGTGTTTCTCCTACCACCCGATTTGTTGGTTGTTGTCCATCATCCCCTTCCACATCACCATTCCTCTTGATGTGTACATACGCCATCCTGGCACCCCGCTACCTGTCTAGTTTCCTCTCGGCGTGGAGGTCTGTTCATGGAGGTCTGTTCGACATGGAGGTTGTGTTGGTCTGTTTGACGTGGAGGTCGAACACTATCTAGTTTCCTCTCGGTGTTGAGGTTTGTTTGTGTTGGTCGCTTCGTGATGGTCTGTTCTGTGTGGAGGTCTGTTTGGTATGGAGGTATGTTCGTGGAGGTCACTTTGTGGTGGTGTTTGCGGTCTTTTCTCAGAGGGTCTGGTCATGGTCTGGTCTTGCTGTGCTACCCCTGGTCAGGTAACTTTTTATGAATCCCTGCCCTTAATGTTGTTGTCCTCTTTATTAAAGTTTTAAAAATGTATTTTATATGGTAATCTGCCAAATTAACAAGATGAAAATGGAATTACCTGTCCCCAATGCAATATTATGGAATCTCTCTAGGCCTCTTCCTGTGATTATTTAATTCGTAACAAAGAAGGTACTATAAAATGGTTGATTATGGATAGATGCTTTAAACTATTAACTTTTCATATGCTTAGCTAAGACATCAGTATTTCATTTCATTTTCATAACAAAAGCATATAAACAGGATCACTGAAAGATAGACAAGCACAACCATACAAAAGGAACACAAAGATTTATCCTGGGAAAACCCTAAGGGGAAAAAACCCAGCAAAAGCTTCCTCAATATAGATGCCCCAAAAAGATAAAAGATAAAACTAGAAAGGAGATCAAAGCCTGATCCTCCTCCTTCTCCAGCTACTTCTCTTCTCCACTAATGCGCTACACAAGTGAGAGTGTGTTCCAAATGAGGAGCACTACACCTCTATTTATATTCATCTGTTCACTTAAGTTAACTCATCTGACATGTAGGCTCGAGTTAAATCATGTAGGCTCGAGTTACACATGTAGGCTCAAGTAACCACACTAGGGTGCTAATGACCCACCTTTACAATTAGAGGGGACTACCTCATGAATCTTATTAGTTCTTTCGATTAGAAACATCGGGGTACAAAGTAATACAAGTGGTTCTCCAGGTAGGACCATCGGGGACCACAAAAAGATACATATAGAATATTCTTCGAAGTTACAATATTTCAACACTCCCCCTTAACAAGAAGGGTATTCTACAACAACATCAACAACAACAATAGTAGGCGAGAGATGGAGGACATCATCAACATCATCAGGGTAACTGTCACATACCTCAATTTTGTAAAATAATGTTACTTGTTTTAAAATGATTCCTAAGACATTATGTTAAATTTAATGCTAAGTTGAAACTAATGACTCAATAGAGTCAAAAGATGTGGAATGTAATTCTGAATATTTTATTTTTAATAAATAAAAAGTGGAGACAACAGCTTGGGAGAGTTGTTAATAAGAGTGTTACTGGTCAAACTGGTGGAAGGAACTAGGTGGAGAGCAAAAGGACAAGCGGCAGCATCCTCAAACACTTCCTATGTTGCAGGTGGCAACTTCCCTACAATTGGGGTCATGATCCCCCAAGAAAGTGGGATCAGAGCAGGTTGCTCAATTAATGACAACTAACCCAAAAAGACCTAGGTAATCTTTTAAAAAGTACCCAATGTAGAGAGCTGAGGCTGCTCAGATATTTTCCAGGAGAAGAATCATTCAGGTGGAATGCACTTCAAGGAATTCATTGGGAAAAAGGGAAACTGCAAGCAAGGTGTTTGAGAGATAAACTGCAGTAACTTGATTTATACAACTATCTAGCTGAGAGATTTTATTGACAAGTTCAGGACTTGTATTGAGTCTCAGGACTAGTACTTAATTATTTGCTGCACCTAGTTCCAAACAGGGAGACCAGAGCAAGCTCGGGGGTCCTGAGGAGTCGCTGTTTGAGCGCTCTCCAGGAGTTGGTAGGGAGGAACAGCCTCCCATTGCTGTTTACGACCAAGCTTTAAGAACAGGTTCTGCTATCTATTAATTTCTGTGTTATTATCTGTGTGTGATTGAATGATGCATTTGCAGTTTATGATGTAAAAACTTAGAAGATAGAATATCTTAGTTAGTTTAGTAATGAAATTATTCTTAATGAGAAACAAATCCTACCTGTGTTTTTCCCCATCTGGAGTAATTCAAATTATACTCTAGCACAGGTGGTGTATATAAATGAAGATAGTATGATGTAAATTTAAAATAAGATGTTAGCTTGATTAAGAGAATGTTTATTTTTATTTGTTATCAGAAGAAATAGTATTATGTACATGGAGTAGGGTTAGGGTTAGACCTAGACTGTGAATGTCAGATTTTAGTAAAGGAAAAAGAAGCTATATCATTTTACTAACAGAAGTATGTGTTGATAGATAAACAGTTCTCTATACACCACTCATTTAAGTAATCTTATTATTTTATTTTGAAACAAAAGAAATGAATATAATAGCTAAAATGAGTAGTGTTAGGATAAATAAAAATGTTTTTCGACTCTACAGTTTATTTCTTTTCCTGTTTAGGATAAATAACTACTGTATTATATTAACCGAACCGCAAGTAAGAAATTTAAACAAAACTACTGATTACTTAAAGAAATAAATACAGTTAATTATTATTACCTTTATTTATATGAATTCTAAATGTTATAATCTAAATGGGTAATATAGATACAAGAGGAATTCTTTATAAATTATTCAATATAGAAAGCATAAGAATATAACAACAATAGAATACTATCTCATTATACACCTATAAATAAACTAAGTACAAGAAAATGTACATAATCATAGGAACATTAATTGTATGTAAACAAAATAACATACTTATTCCTTTATAATAGATACTAAGTAAATATAATTTTTGTACTTAAAGATGTAACTATCAGTTACATAAGTACAACTCGAAGAATATGAAATTACTTATATTCTGAAGGTTAATAAAACAATATTTAAAACTTTATTAGAATGAAGTAAATCAAAGCAAGATAATATAAAAACAATATACAGTTATCCTAAATAATTTACAGAGTAAACTTAAACATAAATAACTTGGAGAAATGAAATTTACAGAATATAAACAGGCTCGAATCACCGAGCTTAAATAACCAGTTATACAATATAAGTAAAACGATTAATTTACAGTGTTATATTGTAAACCAAATATATTTCAAAAAGAGACAGTATATTCATCTTTACATCACGGAGTTAGGGTAAAAACCCTATTATATCAAAATTACAACAGAGGTATAAAACCAAAGAGTTTAAGCTCTTTTCTAAACGCCTCTCAGCTTCTACAAGTCAACAGAGTATGGCTTTAACAACCTTTCTTTCATATATATATATAGACACACACACACACACACACACACAGTAACAAGAACAAAACCCAAAATTTATAGTCACGGCCTAAGCCGGAAACCTGGCATAAAGCAAGGGTTTTAACATCAACTAAAAACAACGAACCAAGTAACCCAGGTAAACCAAAACCATGAGGGTTTTGCAGGCCACAGTGACCAACCAGAAAATGTCCCATAAGGGATTGGACAAGGAAGAACTGCCATGGGGTATCCAAGGCTTACCCGTGAGCAAGCCGTTGCCACAACCTCGCACCAAACACGTAGAGAGACAGGTCGACACCTGTGAACAATGAAGAACGATAATGTTAATACCTTGTATCAAAAACAAACTATTGTGTAATAAAACAAATCTGCGAAGATACCAAAAGGGCTAATAGTATTTCTTACCTCAAAGATTCACTGAAATGTAACCACCCATAATTAGCAGCGCTGCCACCAACGTAAAAAGAAGTAAACCCTTCATCTGCTGCAAGAAAGAAGGAAATTACTACACCGTATTGACCAATGGCGACAGAGAATTGCAGTCAACGGCCCAACAAGTATAAACACTTGTGCCGTAATGGTTCCTCAACCAAAAAAATGGTATGCTGCGAAACCCTAAGACCCAACAAAACTCGAGAGGTGAAGCCACACCACTCACTACTGAGCCAAGGAAGAAGGAGATTTTACAGTCTGGTAAGAACCGAGATGGGCAAGCCATGACGGATAAACCCAGGAGGAAAAAACCAACAACCTAGCTCAACCAACAATCAGTTGGTTATAGCTCGTCTCTCTAAGCGTTTAGGGTGAGCCCACAAAGTCCAGGAGATAGGGAAGCTAACCCGGAGACTACCAACGACGACTTGCAGAGCGATAATGCAGTCCAAAAACACAGTAGTAGAGCGACCGAAGACCGATATTAGTGGAGGGAACAATAAGTTAGGGTTTAGCAGTGCTCCTTTTAACCATCTAACACTTGGCTGTGATGGGTCCACGTACTCATTTGAAATTATTTCCATGTAGTGGGTGAAATTGTATAGTCTTGGCGTGTTCTCGGTGTGTAATCAACAAACAAATTATTATTCCAATCACTTGGAGATCTCGAAACTTCTATAAGGTTCGACAACCCAAAGTCAACCTAGCTTGCACGCTGGAGTAAACATCATAACATTAGTATAATGTTAGATCTTAAACTTAAGGGTGTAGTCAATACAACGACCCATCTATTATACAAACACGATGCTCATTCTTTCCAATGATTATAATCTATTGAAGGTTAGGGTTATAACTTAGCAAGGTTATAAACTTATATGCGACCTAACACAACATAGAAGCAAGGGATGCATATAATAAAAGATTATAAAACTTTAATTCAAGGATAAACCATAGACTCTTCATGGGCGCAATCTAATCTATGATCCCTTTGTTTATACTTTACAAAGTATTCATTCAATAAACAACTATAACTCTATTAAAAGTTATGCCTTAAAGCTCATCAAGGGTGGGGTCAATATTACTACCCATTATAATACTAACATAATATTCATTCTTTCAATGGTTATAAATCCATTTAAGGATATGCCTTTTACTAACTATAAAAGGAAATTTGTAAAACTTATTCATGATAAGATACCCATCTTGTGAGAATATCTCTAGTTATGTATTTAAGTATTTGTTGTATAAACCATTGAGTTTGTAAACAAAAATATTAAGCATTATAGTATTTCTCAGGTTTGACATCAGATAAATTTTGATGATTTAATAACCATAACTGGACAAAATCTTCCAAATAAGTTATGTATAAAAGAACTCAGTGCATCAACACTAACTTAACTCTTTTTGAGAACAACATGTAATAATGTTATAATTCCTTTAAACTTTAAAGCTTTAGAAGTTGGAGTATTGGTACAAAAACGCATTTATCAATGTGCATTACTTATCACAAGGAGTAACCAAATCTATCATGATGTAAATAGTATATGTTCACAACTTAAGATAGACCCTTAACGTAATAACCCTGCCATTCTTAGTCTGCTTGCAAAGAAAGATTAAGGCGTTTACACACACGATGACCATGGTAACCATTGATAAACATCACAGAGTTTAGTACGCAATAAAAACTATAAGTACGATTAGAGAGAGAAAGCAACTATCACCAATACTGATAGGACTGAATCTCGTTTCCATGGCGTATTTAAAAGAATAACGATTTAATGGTTTTTACCTCATAAAGCTTTTGAAATTGAATAGCATTTATATTCTTTTACTGAGCTATTATATTTGCAACGAACATATATCTGTATGCGTAATGATTATTGACAAGCAACACCGGATCTTTCTTACTTGTAAATCTGTAAGAGCAGGTAAAATTTTTACGTTAGCTCAAAAGCTAAGTAATCCTAGAATACCAAGACAATTCCACCTTGTGGTCGCAAAGAAAAACAAGTCATTAAATTGAAAAAGAATTATTCTATAAGATAAACATAATCAAGTAGATAATTCAGATTATACAATCATTAACATATAACTAATTAAAACAATTAGTTGACTGCATTAATGAAGTTTATCTGTATTTACAAAATTTTAATTTTTTCGGAAATTTTGGGATTTTGACTTGTGGTATGAGAGCACAAGGTTCAAACACTAGGCCTTGATGCAGCCCAACTAGATTTCATAGAACAATAAATTAAAATAATATGCTAACATATATTTTGTTTTATGTTAAGAATATAAAATTTCTTTTTTTCTGAAGTTTAACAGGAAGGTATGGAAAAGCTAGGGGAGTATGCACAGGAAGAGTCTCCAGATACATAAACAATAAATTTTCCCAGAGGACCTATGTTAAAGGAGGGGAATGCCAACTCCCCAGAGCTGTTACAAACTGTAAAAGATTTAAAAACTGAAATGGAATCAGTAAAGAGGGAGAATCAAAGGATCCTAAAGGCTCAGGAAGAATTGAACCAAATTTTAATAGAAAAGTTCCAAACTGAAGGAAGGAGTAGAAGGTCAGAATCTGAGGATGTTAGTCATCAAAGAAAATCCAACAAGATGAAGCTTGCAAAAACTGAAAGCAGTTCATCATCTGAAGGGTTTGGTGAACAACAAAGTTACCATACTACTACTGACAGTAGTGAAGATGATTTGTATGACAGGAAGAAGAAATGCAAACCATATGAGGAAATTTCGGGGGAGTTCAAAAAGATAAAGCCCCCAACTTTTAATGGAGAGACTAAGAAGGGGGAGGAAGCAGAGTCCTGGTTATCCGGGATGAAAAAGTATTTTCATATATATAATTATTATAATCAGTTAAAGGCAAGGATGACAATATATAACCTCTCAGGAAAAGCTGACATATGGTGGCAAGACCTGAAGAGAGTCAAAGGTATAAGAGAGACGGAAGTTAATTGGAGTACCTTTAAAAGGTATTTCAAAAATAAATTTCTATTTGAATAGTATTATGAGGAAAGAGCTAAAGAGTTTTATGAATTGAAGTTCTGTTCAATGACAAGGAAGGATTTGAACAACAAATTCTTAAGTTTACTTAGGTATGTACCCTACCTAGTAGATGAGAAACCTAAAGTACAACGATTTCTTAGCTATCTACCGTATCATATCAAAGACAGAAGTGAATATGATAACCTGAAGACTTTGGAGGAAGCTATGAGGAAGGCTAATTTTTGTTTTGAGCAGAACCGAAAGAAAGAAGGCTTGGCCAACTGGAAGGCTAAGAAAAATAACAATCAGGCTGAATTTAAGAAGAAGGAATTTGTACCTCATAGGAATTTCAAGAATAATAAGACCAAAAATTAATCTAACAACAATAATTTCTAGGGAAATAGGAATGGTACTTCCAACAATTCGAATAATTTTAAGGGCAAGGAAGCTGCAAATAACCATGGAAATTTTACCAAGAGTTTTGAATGTAAAGAGCCTGTTAAGTGCTGAGAATGTAATGGCCCGCACTATGCCTCGGTCTGTCCAAATCGGAAAAAGACTGCTAGCAATATTCATATTGTACAGGAGGAGATGACCGTTGGGGAACTAGCAAGGAGCATGCCCAGAATTAACACGTATTTAGAGAACTGCCAAGCTGATTATCAGACTTCCATGGTGGAAGTAGAAGGTATGATTAATCAGACCCCTGTAACCATTTTAATTGACCCAGGAGCTAGTCTCAGTTATATTGCACCTCAGATAGTGGAAAAATGTAAGTTGTCTGTCGATAAGTTTGAGAATTATTGGTTAGTTCAATTAGCCACTGGGGTAAAAATAAAAGTAACCTATTTTGTGAAAGAATGTGCTTTACTTATGGGTGAATTTGAAACTGTAGTTAAGCTTAATGTTTTGCCACTTGGATCATATGATTTGTTGATTGGTATGGACTGGTTAGAACAACATACGGTAATTTTAAATTGTTACGATAAAACTTTCACGTGCTTAAATAGTGATGAAAAACTAGTAAAGGTTAAGGGTATTCCTAGAAAAACTATAGTAAGGAAGATTTTTGTTTTACAACTTAAAAGAGCTGTTAGAAAAGGATGTAAAGCCTATGCAGTAACTATTACAGATGAGGAAGGTAAAACTAAAACAGATAAGTTAAAAATATAAAACATTTCTGTTTTAAAAGAATATACTGACATATTCCCAGAAGAAATTCCAGGATTGCCTCCAAAGAGGGAATTGGATTTCACCATTGAACTGGTACCAGGTGCGGTACCTAGTTCAAAGGCCCCTTATCGAATGAATATTTTGGAACTTAATGAGCTAAAATCACAATTAAAAGAATTAATTGATAAAAAGTACATTTGACCTAGTGTGTCTCCTTGGGGAGCACCGGTCATCTTTGTTAAAAAGAAAGATGAAACTATGAGACTATGCATAGACTACCGTAAGCTAAACAAGATGACTATTAAAAATAGATATCCATTGCCCCGCATAGATGATTTGTTTGATCAACTACGTGGATCCACGATGTTTTCGAAGATAGATTTGAGGTCAGGATATCATCAAGCAAGAATTAAAGATGAATATATCTTTAAGACAGCCTTTAGAACAAGATATGGACACTACGAATTTGTCGTAATGCCATTTGGGCTTACTAACTCCCCAACTGTCTTTATGTGCTTAATGAACAATATAATGCATAAGTATTTAGATAAGTTTGTTGTCGTGTTTATCGATGACATCTTAATCTACTCAAAAACAGAAGAGGAACATAAAGAACACCTAAAAATTATTTTGTAAGAGTTGCGAGAACATCAACTCTTCGCGAAGTTTAGTAAGTGTGACTTCTGTAAGGATAAAATTCAGTATCTAGGTCACATAGTGACCAAGGAAGGAATTTATGTAGATCTTGAAAATATACGGGCAATCGAAGATTGGCTGGTTCCTAAAGATGTAATGAATGTTAGGTCGTTCATGGGAATTACTGGTTATTACCGGAGATTCATTGAAGGCTTTTCAAGGATAGCAAATCCGATAACTTCCCTACAAAAGAAAGGAAAGAAATTTGACTGGAACCTGAAATGTGAAGAAATATTAAAGAAGTTAAAAACTCTATTGACTAGTGCACCTATTCTAAGAATAATAGATCCTAATAAGGACTTCGTAGTATGCACTGTTGCCTGTAATGATGGCTTAGGCGATGTTCTGACTCAAGAAGGGCATGTCATCACCTATGAGTCTAGAAAGTTAAAAATTCACGAAAATAATTATGCAACTTATGATCTAGAACTAGCAGCTGTAATACAAGCCTTAAAAATGTGGCGACATCATTTAATTGGTAGAAAATATATTTTAATGACAGATAATAAAGGACTGAAATATCTTCTAGATTAGCCTAATTTAAACGCTAGACAAACTAGGTGGTTAGCTTTCTTAAGAGAGTATGACTTTGAAATCCAGCATATAAAGGGTAAGGAAAATAAGGTGGTTGATGCATTAAGCAGAAACGCTAAGCTGAACTTTACAGCAGCAATCAACACTTATGTTTCATATTTAAATGAACAGCTTAAAGAAGGGGTAAAACAAGATGAAATTTATCAGAAATTGCAAATTACAGCTAAGGAAGAACCTACAGAAAGCTTAATTGTGAAGCAAGTGCAGGGAAATCTGAAGGTGGCGTAGGATCCGCAAAAGATTCAAGCAGACTTGAAAAGAACTCCAAAAGAGTTCCAGGTAGGTGAACATGTGTTCATCAAGGTAAGGCCCAAGAAGAGCTCTCTAAGATCGGGGATTTGTGCCAAGTTGGCACCACGTTACTATGGTCCATTCGAAATTTTGTTTAGGATTGGTGAATTTGCTTATCAACTAACATTACCACTTAACTTGAGAGTACATAATGTTTTTCATATCTCTGTTTTAAAGAAATATGTTCATGATGCTACTCATGTGGTTGATTGGAATGTTGTACAGGTGGAACCAGAAGGAGAAATTTTGGTGGAACTGGACTGTATCCTCAGGAGGAGGGAAATTACACTTCGGAACCGCACCATTGGACAGGTGAAGGTGCAATGGAAGCACCTTAGTCCTGAAGAAGCCACCCGAGAACTGGAAAGTAAGATGTGGGAAGCATACCCAAATCTGTTCCAGGGGACTTCGGAAGATGAAGAATAAGTAACATCGAGGACGATGTTACATTTTAAGGGGGTGTGTATGTCACATACCCCAATTTTGTAAAATACTGTTATTTGTTTTAAAATGATTCCTAAGACATTATGTTAAATTTAATGCTAAGTTGAAACTGATGACTCAACAGAGTCAAAAGACGTGGAATGTAATTCTGAATATTTTATTTTTAATAAATAAAAAGTGGAGACAACAACTTGGGAGAGCTATTAATAAGAGTGTTACTGGTCAAACTGGTGGAAGGAACTAGGTGCACTACTACATTTTGATTCAAAATCCGACGGTTACTTCCGACGGCACATGGATTTTTTCTTTTAACTGTACCAAAAATCACAAAGATAATTTTTTGTTTGAAATTGTGGTCATCAGCGTCGCTTAAGCGACGACTAGGCTCAATAAGCGTCGCTTAAGCGACGGATTTCCTCATAAGTGTCGCTTAAGCGACGGTGCTTCAAATTTGTCAACCATTGAAATAAAAGAAACCCCTTTTCTCATTTACCCCTTTTCTCATTTACCTGTCGCTTAAGTGTCGCTTAAGCGATGGTGCTTCAAAATGGTCAATTGGAAAAAAGAATACAAAGCGCTTTGATGTGATTTGTGCTATCGTGGTGGCATACATTGGTCGTATTGAATGTCGGCTCTTATCATTCAAACCCCTGTTCTCATTTACCATTTTCAAATGTCTATGGGGTCACTCTCACCATTGCCAAGCACCCAAGAAATGGAGGAAGAAGAATTGGAGGACCAGCAGAAGTCTGATACAAATCTCAGCAAACCTCTGGTACAAATCTTTTTATTTCTTTCTTTCGGCCAGCAGTGTTATGCTATCTCTACATGCTTCTATTATCGCTTCCACCATTTTATTTAGGCATCCCTTGCCTTACCTATTGATTTTGCTGTCCTTGTTGTAGGGTGGATCCTTTGACAAGGTTCAACCTGTGGGCAACAAGAGCTATGGAAGGTGGCATATGGCTGTATACAAATATGGTACTAGAGCATAAAAAGAATGTTGCTACACACAGTACCGATCACAGGCAAGGCATGGCAGGGGACACTACCCAAAAGAATAAGTCAAGAGGGAAGAAGGCCCCCGTTATTGAGGTATAAAACCTGGTCTGCCTAGATGAGGAACTTAACCCACAGGTGCATATTAGCAAAGATGAGCATTTGAAAGTTTATGTGGAGCAATTTAAGTTGGTGGATCACAATATCCACAATCCCACCATATTCCCTGAGTTTTATTCAGATAATTATCAAATATAGGGGGAACCAAACCAATAATTTTTCACCATTTCATCTTTTTGTTTTAATTAGGGATTACAAGTCTCTTGCATGCCCCATGCTTTGGGAACTCTTTGGCAGTCAGGAAATTTGTGAGGTTGTTGTTGTCGCGAACTCAAACTAGAGGGATTTGAATGGACTATAAAATCCTATTAACATATAGAATATCCATGCCATTATAGGGTTTTGTTGAATGGGAGGGGTTTCTGCCCTTTTTCCGCAGAGGAGGGTTGGTATTTCACCTGGTGGGAAGCATTCTTCAAGGGGTTACATAGGCATCACTATGCAGGATTCGTTCAAGGAAGGCCTGGATATAAAGCACCGGTGCTGGATCTTATCAGAGAGGGTTTTTCGTCTTGTTATGTTCAGTCTGTTGGTTGTTTTCATTGTGTCCCTGTTATTGGTACATGGCACCGGGGTTGTTCTGTTAAGGGCCAACAATCTAGGCAGGAAGTGCTTTGAGACCTCAACTGCAGACAAGGATAGTCTGAAGAGGTTTAGGATTGCGATGGTGACTTGCTTGGATGAGTCTGGGACCATTCCTGCAAGGTCCTTTCAGGGGCTTATGAAATTGGTTGAGCCCAACAAAAGAATCCATGCTGACAGACATCGGTATGATTTTATTGATGAGAGCAATATTGTTGATAAGAACAGGCCCCCCAGCTGGAGTAAGATCCTGGCAGTCCGAAAGAATCTACCCAAGTATGATTGGATCTTCTAGAACGATGCGATATGCCTTGCTCCATACAATGACCCATCTTCTCCAATATAAGGGATCATTTATCTGTATAAGCAAATAGTAGGTCGTAACTGGTTCTACATGATCTTTTGAAACTGTTATTTTTTGGGTTATTGGGTAATTCTTCCATTTATTAGGAGTTTACATGGTCATCATGTTTGGTCAAAATAAACATTATAGCACAGAATTCTGCTAGAACTTATGAAGTATTCAATTTCAAGCAACTTGTATCTGCCCAATTCAGGACTCCATGGCAAAGCACCAGCTTCCTTAACATCAATATCTGATAGAGTGATCTATTAGCTTCATAGTGTGTCAATCTTATTTTGTATTTTGCTTTGTAAATTTGAGAATAAACAGAGCAAGTCACGATGGTTATATATTTTTGGATTTTTCTCTCTTTCTTGTTCTTTAGGGATAATCTTGATGTCTTATTTTACCTACTACTGCTAACAGGACATAACTTTGAGGAGTCAATAGTGATCCAAAAACTACCATGGTATCCACTGCCAATGGCCAAATTCACTTTGTGGTGGTGCCTCTAATGGCAACTGTAGCCTAGTGGACTAATTCAGATATATAGATACCATGAACCTTGCATAAATGAATCTTCTATGCATTCCGAGAACCTAAGACTAATATTTGGGCTAAACTTCTAGCTCTTAGCACAGGGATGAGGGAGTCTCTCAACCAAGGCATTAAGAAATTAGTTTTGATGGTGATTTCAGGCCGTGGATAACTTGTAAAAACTTAGCTGTATGTTGTGGTTGGATCTAGTTTTAAAAAATGTTTGGGAGTGTAAATTTTATGTTTGAGAAAGAAGTCCAATCAAGTTGTGGATTGTCTATAGGCTAACAGAGCCTTTCATTGGTTCCCACCATTCACCTGACTTATTTTATATTACTTTTCACTGTCTTATGTTTATTTCCCCATTGCCCTTGTTTGGCTCTGCCTTGTCCCTCCTACCCTTCTCTGTCATGTGTTTTCTCCCCATTTTGTGGTACCCTACTGTATGTCCATCATTATTCTCTAGAGCATCAATCTCGATGTTGAGGCCAGCCTTGGATGAGTCTTTAAGCAGTCAAGGTGGTACATTGTACAACAGACAATAGTTTTTGCTTGAACCTCACTCAATGGATTCATTGATCAACAGGGTGGATCTGAATTGATACCCTTGGCCTTGATTAGGTGCTTTAAAAAAATATTAGGACCCACATTGGAGAGAGAGATGAGGCTGAGAACTGGTTTAAGTAGGAAATGTGCAGTGCCTTGTACCAATTGGGGTTGACATTGGAATTGAGAGCATCATTGATTCATGGTAAAATTATGGAGAATTCAAGATGAAAGTGCTTATCAATCTGGAACTTATGATGGACAATTTGCCCAGCTGTCAGCAGGCAACTATCGTTGAAGTAGAGCTCTTGGTGGATGACCTGTTCGGTTGCCAATGATTCACTAAGCAAGATTCTCATCTGACTGTCAAATGAGAGTTGTTGGGAAATCTCTGTTCCGAAATTATCTTGTGATGTTTTGTCTAGTTTATAGTTTTGAGGCTATGTATGGATCAGGATTATATTAACTTAGTATTAGCTAGTTTTCTATGTTTTGTGGATTGAAGGCTCTTAGAGTATTGAATATATTTTTGCTGAGTTTATGATTGTAAATTTGGGCTTTTGTAAACATGGCTGTATGAGTTCTGCCGCTGTAGACATCAATACATGTTTTCTCCCATAAAAAACAGTTTGACCCATGAGTACTTGCGAGTGGAGCTGGCAATTGATGAGCCAGATTTATGGGGAGTGAGCTCGACTTGTCACTGAGTGATCTTGGCTTGTTTTATGTGAAGGATTTTTAAATCATGAGTCTGAGACAAACCTGGTGAGTTTTGTAAACATTCGAAGAATCAACTATGGCCAATGGGATCATCAGTTAGACACTCACTTCTCATTCTCAAAACTGGAACATTCAATGCCAGTAGAAATATCTCTGCTATCTAGTTCTTGACTAGACAAAATGTTCTCAGCCAACCAACCTTGATTTCTTAACTAATCTATTGAGAGGAGATTAAAGATACTTTTGGAAAAAAGCCTCTTAATGGTGAATCACCTATTCAAGTATCTCATGGACATCCAATTAGCTAAATAAAAATGACTGATATTTGCAACGAGATCCCCTTATCCAAGGCGTGCACAAGAAGTTATGGTTTATGTGGTTTGTT
>LPNX011062320.1:281064-300012 GCA_001517045.1 Pseudotsuga menziesii | reverse complement strand
GTTTAAGTTGCATGCCCTTGTTTTAAAGGAAGAGATGATGATCATGCCCTTCAACGTTAAAAGACAAACAAGCCCTTCAACGTCTAACTGAAACTGCAGAGAAGGCTAATATTGAATTGTCATCACTCACCCAAGCAAGCATTAGGTGCATTAAAACTGTTTTCCTTCAATTACTGTAATGTGCTATCAAGACAGCTCAATGTTATTAGCATGTGTTTATAGGCTCCAGTCATTATAGATGCTTGGTTTTTGTATTTTAGTTTTTAATTGATATGATTATATCACTACTTTTCGATGTCTTTATATTGCTGAAGTGTTTTTTGTATGAGAATGGCCATCACACTGCAATGCATTTTTGTAAATTTCTCCTGTTTTCTCTTATTGCTTTAATTGTAAATTTGAATGTTAATTTGTGCTGCAGTCTGCCATTCATAACAGCCACTGCAGATGGTCCCAAGCATATTGAAACAACCCTTACAAGGGTCCAATTTGAAGAGCTGTGCTCTGATTTGCTTGACAGGTAAGTTGGTACCTAATACTTATGGTACAAGTTATTGTTTTACTCACTTCAATCTGAAATCTGAATCTCATGTAGCCCCACTTTTCTATTTGCATTTTGCAGGCTAAATACTCCTGTCGAGACCTCATTGAGAGATGCAAAATTGTCTTACAAGGACTTGGATGAAATTATTTTGGTTGGTGGGTCTACTAGGATTCCTGCTGTTCAGGATCTTGTCAAGAGAGTGACTAACAAAGAGCCAAACGTCACTATCAATCCAGATGAAGTCGTAGCTGTAGGGGCAGCAGTCCAGGTGGGTGTGTTTTACTCGCAGTAGTATTTTATATTTCTTCGGTGGTTTTCAACCATATAAGATACAAGTTATGTGACTTGAGATATGAGAGTATATTTTGAATTGATAACTGTTCCTAAATATTTATAATAAGCAAATTATGATATATGTTTACATATTGGTCATATAGAAGACAAAGAGAAGAGAGAAGCTATTGATACAAAGAACCAAGCTGATTCTATCATCTATCAGACTGAGAAGCAGTTGAAGGAGCTTGGCAAGAAGGTACCCACAGAAGTTAAGGACAAGGTGGAAGCTAAGCTGAAAGAACTTAAAGATGCAATTGCCAGTGGGTCAACTCAGTCTATGAAGGATACGATGGCAGCCCTCAACCAAGAAGTGATGTAGGTATTTAAAAAAAAAAAAAATCACATCCGTCGCTTAAGTGACGCCTAGTTATGTCGCTTCTTCGACAGTTATTCTTTGTATCCATCGCTTTAGCGATGCTTCTTGACGTCGCGTATCCGACATTTATCCTTTCTATCCATCACTTAAGCGACGCCTATTGTCTTCGCTGCTCTGACAGTTACCCTCTCTATCCGTCACTTAAGAGACGCTTATTCACGTCGCTTATCCGACGCTTAGAATTTCTTTCTGTCGCTTAAGCGATGCCGGTAGGTGTAAATATTGGTAAAAAATTTCGTCACCGTCGCTTAATAAGTGTCAGATAACTGATGATATACATTCAACCGACGGTTATTTAAGTGTCGCTTAACCGACGGTTACTTAGGTGTTGGATAACCAACGACAAGTTTCTGACGCTTATAAAAAAACCAAAATGTCGTACATGCGTCAGGGAAGTGTCGAAAATCCGACATGACGGCTGTCGGATTTTTGGTTGAAATGTAGTAGTGGTGGAGAGAAAAACGACAAGTGGCAGCATCCTCAAACACTTCCTATGTTGCAGGTGGCAACTTCCCTACAATTGGGGTCATGATCCCCCAAGAAAGTGGGATCAGAGCAGGTGGCTCAATTAATGACAACTAACCCAAAAAGACCTAGGCAATATTTTAAAAAGTACCCAATGTAGAGAGCTGAGGCTACTCAGATATTTTCCAAGAGAAGAATCATTCCGGTGGAATGCACTTCAAGGAATTCATTGGGAAAAAGGGAAACTGTAAGGAAGGTGTTCGAGAGATAAAGTGCAGTAACTTGATTGATACAACTATCTAGCTGAGATATTTGACTGACAAGTTTAGGACTGGTATTGAGTCTCAAGACTAGTACTTAATTATTTGTTGCACCTAGTTTCAGCCAGGGAGACCAAAGCAAGCTCGGGGGTCCTGAGGAGTTGTTGTTTGAGTTCTCTCTAGGAGTTGTTAGGGAGGAACGACCTTCCATTGATGTTGTCGAACAAGCTTTAAGAACAGGTTCTGCTATCTATTAATTTCTGTGTTATTATTTGTGTGTGATTGAATGATGCATTTGCAGTTTATGATGTAAAAACTTAGAAGATAGAATATCTTAGTTAGTTTAGTAATGCAAATATTGTTAATGAGAAACAAATCCTTCCTGTGTTTTTCCCCATCTGGAGTAATCCAGATCGTACTCTAGCACAGGTGGTGTATATAAATGAAGATAGTATGATGTAAATTTAAAATAAGATGTTAGCTTGATTAAGAGAATGTTTACTTTTATTTGTTATCAGAAGAAATAGTATTTTGTACATGGAGTAGGGTTAGGGTTAGACCTAGATTGTGGATGTCAGATTATAGTAAAGGAAAAAGAAGCTATATCATTTTACTAACAGAAGTATGTGT
The DNA here is from genome assembly GCA_001517045.1 of Pseudotsuga menziesii. Taxonomy (NCBI): domain Eukaryota; kingdom Viridiplantae; phylum Streptophyta; class Pinopsida; order Pinales; family Pinaceae; genus Pseudotsuga; species Pseudotsuga menziesii. Next base: position 297,401 of record LPNX011062320.1, on the reverse strand, counting down.
TGATAGATAAACAGTTCTTTATACAACACTCATTTCAGTAATCTTATTATTTTATTTTGAAACAAAAGAAAATAATATAATAGCTAAAATGAGTAGTGTTAGGATAAATAAAAATGCTTTTTGACTCTACAGTTTATTTCTTTTCCTGTTTAGGATAAATAACTACTGTATTATATTAACCGAACTGCAAGTAAGAAATTTAAACAAAACTACTAATTACTTAAAGAAATAAATACAGTTAATTATTATTACCTTTATTTATATGAATTCTAAATGTTATAATCTAAATGGGTAATATAGATACAAGAGGAATTCTTTATAAATTAGTCAATATAGAAAGCATAAGAATATAATAACAATAGAATACTATCTCATTATACAACTATAAATAAACTAAGTACACGAAAATGTACATAATCATAGGAATAGTAATTGTATGTAAACAAAATAACATACTTATTCCTTTATAATAAATACTAAGTAAATATAATTTCTATACTTAAAGATGTAACTATCAATTACATAAGTACAACTCGAAGAATATGAAATTACTTATATTCTGAAGGTTAATAAAACAATATTTGAAACTTTATTAGAATGAAGTAAATCAAAGCAAGATAATATAAAAACAATATACAGTTATCCTAAATAATTTACAGAGTAAACTTAAATATAAATAACTTGCAGAAATGAAATTTATAGAATATAAACAGGCTCGAATCACCGAAATTAAATAACCAGTTATACAATATAAGTAAAACGATTAATTTACAGTGTTATATTGTAAACCAAAGATATTTCAAAAAGAGACAGTATATTCATCTTTACATCACGGAGTTAGGGTAAAAACCCTATTATATCAAAATTACAATAGAGGTATAAAACCAAAGAGTTTAAGCTCTTTTCTAAACGCCTCTCAGCTTCTACAAGTCAACAGAGTATGGCTTTAACAACCTTTCTTTCATTTATACACACACACACACACACACACATAAAACAAAAAAAAAACCAAAATTTATAGTCATGGCCTAAGCCGGAAACCCCGCATAAAGCAAGGGTTTTAACATCAACTAAAAATAGCGAACCAAGTAACCTAGGTAAACCAAAACCACGAGGGTTTTGTAGGCCACGACGACCAACCAGCAAATGTCCCATAAGGGATTGGACAAGGAAGAACTTCCATGGGGTATCCAAGGCTTACCCGTGAGCAAGCCGTTGCCACAGCCTCACACCAACCACGCAGAGAGACAGGTCGACACCTGTGAACAACAAAGAACGATAATGTTAATACCTTGTATCAAAAACAAAATATTGTGTAATAAAACAAATATGTAAAGATAACAAATGGGATAATAGTATTTCTTACCTCAAAGCTTCACCAAAATGTAACCATCCATAATTAGCAGCGCTACCACCAACGTAAAAAGAAGTAAAACCTTCATCTGCTGCAATAAAGAAGGAAATTACTACACCGTATCGACCAATGGCGACAGAGAATTGAAGTCACTGGCCCAACAAGTATAAACACTTGTGCCATAATGGTTCCTCAACCAAAAACACGGTATGCTACGAAACCCTAAGACCCAACAAAACTCGAGAGGTGAAGCCACAACGCTCACTATTGAGCCAAGGAAGAAGGAGATTTTACAGTCTGGTAAGAAACGAGATGGGCAAGCCGTGACGGATAAACCCAGGAGGAAAAAACCAACAACCTAGTTCAAGCAACAATCAGTTGGTTATAGCTCGTCTCTCTAAGCATTTAGGGTGAGCCCACAAAGTCCAGGAGACAGGGAAGCTAACCGGGAGACTACCAGTGACAACTTGCAGAGCGATAATGCAGTCCAAAAACACAGTAGCAGAGCGACCGGAGGATGAGATTACCAGAGGGAACAATAAGTTAGGGTTCGGCAATGCTCCTTTTAACCATCTAACACTTGGCTGTGATGAGTCCACGTACTCATTTGAAATTATTTGCATGCAGTGGGTGAAATCGTATAGTCTCAGCATGTTCTCGGCGTGCAATCAACAAACAAATTATTATTCCAATCACTTGGAGATCTCGAAACTTCTATAAGGTTTGACAGCCCAAAGTCAACCTAGCTTGCACACTGGAGTAAACATCATAACATTAGTATAATGTTAGATCTTAAACTTAAGGTTTTAGTCAATACAATGACCCATCTATTATACAAACACGATGCTCATTCTTTCCAACGATTATAATCTATCGAAGGTTAGGGTTATAACTTAGCAAGGTTATAAACTTATATGCGATCTAACACAACATACAAGCAAGGGATGCATATAATAAAAGATTATAAAACTTTAATTCAAGGATAAACCATAGACTCTTCGTGGGCGCAATCTAATCTATGACCCCTTTGTTTATACTTTACAAAGTATTCATTCATTAAACAACTATAACTCTATTAAAAGTTATGCCTTAAGCAAGGGATGCATATAATAAAAGATTATAAAACTTTAATTCAAGGATAAACCATAGACTCTTCGTGGGCGCAATCTAATCTATGACCCCTTTGTTTATACTTTACAAAGTATTCATTCATTAAACAACTATAACTCTATTAAAAGTTATGCCTTAGAGCTCATCAAGGGCGGGGTCAATATTACTACCCATTATAATACTAACATAATATTCATTCTTTCAATGGTTATAAATCCATTTAAGGATATTCCTTTTACTAACTATAGAAGGAAATTCATAAAACTTATTCATGATAAGATACCCATCTTGTGAGAATAGCTCTAGTTATGTATTTAAGTATTTGTTGTATAAACCATTAAGTTTGTAAACAAAAATATTAAGCATTATAGTATTTCTTAAGTTTGACATCAGATAACTTTTGATGATTTAATAACCATAACTAGACAAAATCTTCCAAATAAGTTATGTATAGAAGAACTCAGTGCATCAACACTAACTTAACTCTTTTTGAGAACAGCATATAATAATTTTATAATTCCTTTAAACTTTAAAGATTTAGAAGTTGGAGTATTGGTACAAGAACTCATTTATCAATGTGCATTACTTATCACAAGGAGAAACCAAATCTATCATGACGTAAATAGTATATGTTCACAACTTAAGATAGACCCTTAACGTAATAACCCTGCCATTCTTAGTTTGCTTGCAAAGAAAGATTAAGGAGTTTACACACACGACGACCATGGTAACCATTGATAAACATCGCAGAGTTTAGTACGCAATAAAAACTATAACTACGATTAGAGAGAGAAAGCAACTGTCACCAATACTGATAGGACTGAATCTCATTTCCATGGCGTCTTTAAAAGAATAATGATTTAATGGTTTTACCTCATAAAGCTTTTAATATTGAATAACATTTATATTATTTTACTGAGCTATTATATTTGCAACGAACATATATCTGTATGCGTAATGATTATTGACAAGCAGCACCGGATCTTTCCTACCTGTAAATCTGTAAGAGCAGGTAAACTTTCTGCGTTAGCTCAGAAGCTAAGTAAGCCCAGAATACCAAGACAGTTCCACCTTGTGGTCACAAAGAAAAACAAGTCATTAAACTGAAAAATAATTATTCTATAAGATAAACATAATCAAGTAGATAATTCAGATTATACAATCATTAACATATAACTAATTAAAACAATTAGTTGACTGCATTAATGAAGTTTATCTGTATTTACAAAATTTTAAATTTTTCGGAAATTTTGGGATTTTGATAGTAACACATCTATAAATCATTGGAAGCTTTTCAACATTATGTAGTCTTCATCTTCAATCTCCAGTCTTCATCATCATTAATACTTTGGCTGCTTCAATCAGCAACATCTTCAGCACTTTGACCTTTCGATTAGCAACATCATCTTCAACACTTTGACCTTTCGATCAACAACATCATCTTCAGCACTTTGACCTTTCGATCAGCAACATCATCTTCAGCACTTTGACCTTTCGATCAGCAACATCATCTTCAGCACTTTGACCTTTCGATCAACAACATCATCTTCAACACTTTGACCTTTCGATCAGCAACATCATTTCAACACTTTGACCTTTCGATCAACAACATCTTCTTTAGCACTTTGGCCTTTTGATCAGCAACAACATCATCATCATACTCTGATCTTTTGATCAGAAACATCATCATCATCATACTCTGATCTTTCGATCAGAAACATCATCATGAAAACATCATCATCATCATCATTATCAAAACATCAACATCATCAAAATATCAACATCATCATCATCAAGACATCAACATCATCATCATCAACATGATCCTTCCTTTCGGAATTACGGGATCAACATGTCTGTGGTACTCAGACGATCCTTCCTGTCGGAGTTACGGGATTTAGGTCTTTATGGAGTTACTAACGATCCTTCCTTTCAGAATTACGGGATCAACACATCTATGGAGCTTAGACGATCCTTCCTTTCAGAATTACGGGATCAAGTCTTAATGGAGCTACTAACGATCCTTCCTTTCAGAATTACGGAATTTAGGTCTTTACGGAGTTACTAACGATCCTTCCTTTTGGAATTACGGGATCAACACATTTGTGGAACTCAGACAATCCTTCCTATTGGAATTATGGGATCAACACATCTGTGGAACTCAGACAATCCTTCCTGTTGGAATTACAGGATCAAGTCTTTACGGAGCTACCAACGATCCTTCCTTTCGGAATTATGGGATTTAGGTATTTACGGAGTTACTAACGATTCTTCCTTTGGGAATTATGGGATCAAGACATTTGTGGAACTCAGACAATCCTTCCTATTGGAATTACAGGATCAACACATCTGTGGAACTCAAACAATCCTTCCTATTGGAATTACGGGATCAATTCAATAATCCCTCCTTTCGGAATTACGAGATTTAGGTCTTTATGGAGTTACTAACGATCCTTCCTTTCAAAATTACAGGATCAACACAGATGTGGAACTCAGACAATCCTTCCCCTAGGAATTACGGGATCAACACACGTTCTTGAGTACCAAAGTCATCGGATCCATTCTGAACCAAAGTTCAAGGATGATACAATCCTACCACCTTCTCGATGATCGAAGTTCACCGGATCCATTCTGAATCGAAGTCCAAGAATGATACAATCCTGCCACCTTCTCGATGACCGAAGTTCACCGGATTCGTTCTGAACCGAAGTCCAAGGATGATGCAATCTTACCACCTTATTGATGACCGAAGTTCACCGGATCCGTTCTAAACCGAAGTCCAAGGATGATACAGGCCTACCACATTCTCGATGACCGAAGTTACACTGGATCCATTCTGAACCAAAGTTCAAGGATGATACAATGCTGCCACATTCTCGATCACCGAGGTCACGGGATCACTTCTGGACATATGTCCCAGGATGATACAATCCCTCTTCATTCTCGAAGACTGAGTTCTCCGGATCACTTTAGGGCAAGTGCCCAGGGATGATACAATCCCACTTCATTCTCAAAGACCGAGGTCTCCGGATCACTTCTGGACATATGTCCCAGGATGATACGGTCCCTCTTCATTCTCGAAGACCGAGGTCTCCGGATCACTTTAGGGCAAGTTTCCAGGGATGATACAATCCCACTGCAACATCACTACTCCCCCTTTCGGGGAAGGTATTTCTGAAGCATACCAAGCTTGTCTCGAAAGTGTTTGAACTTTACATGAGATAGAGGATTTGTCAGTGCATCATCATCTAAACCATCTTCATCTACATCTTCAGTATGTGAATACTGAACTATCACCATCTATATCTCCAGTATGTGAGTACTGAAAGCATCATCAGGTCACCATCATCTGCATCTACAGTATGTAAATACTGAAACATCATCTATATCTTCAGTATGGGAATACTGAAATCATCATCATCTATATCTTGATGATGAAGGCTTGTATTTACATTATCCTGGAAGAAACTACCATCATAGTTCTGAAGGAAGTGTACCTTGCTTCCCGAAGTAAGTGTCTCTTCAGAATTAATTCCCTCTTTCTAATAGAAACCTCTGGCCACAAATCTTGCTTTATACTTCTCGATACTTCCGTCAGCTATATGCTTTATTTTGTATATCCATTTGGAGGATACAATACTCTTTCCTTCTGGTTTGGGAACTATATCCCATACATCATTCTAGTATTCTTTCATCATAACATCTTCCATGAGTTCATCTTGTCAGATCAACATATCCTAGTCTTCTACATTCAACCTTGAAGGTTGGAACCCACTTTACTGTTGGTAAAGTCTCGATCCATCAGGAATTTGTCCATCATGTCATACCGTGTCGAACTCAGATATCTTCTGTAGTCACTCCTTCCTTCTTCATTCTGTACAGGTGGTTTTATGCTTGATATATACTGGTCAATAGAGTATGTCATGTCATAGTCTATTCTTTTTGAGGCAAAACATGAAACTTGATTTGTACACTTGTTCTTGTAGATCCATATGGAAGATACTACGTATTTCTCTTTATGTCTAGAAATCACATCGTATACATCATTCCTCATGATCAACTATTATTCTTTGATCTTAGCTTCTTTCATAGCATTCTTTTCTTCATCTTGAGTTATGTCTTGTAGCCATGATGGTCTTCATCCTTTGAGGTGGATCTACCGCTCTCTGAAGCTCTTTCTTCCGTCATGGTGTCTCTGAATCTGGGAGCTTCAGATTCATGTTTATTGGGGTGAATCTTGAATTGTCATCACTTGTTCTTCAGAACAAGTCTCATCCTCTCTTTTTTTTTCTTGTAGGAGGTTGTACAGGACCTTTCCTACAATTCAAATGCACCAGTTGCACGGTTAAAAATATTTCATAAAACATATGCATAACGACAAATTCTTATGCATCATGCAACTGTTTAGCCAATACAACATTCATCCATATCTCACGGAAACTTTTCTAGATGCCTTCCATCTCTACCAGGACAACATTGAGATTGTGCACTAATCCAATATGTCAGCAAATAGGTTTCATTCTAGATAAGTAGCAATGGAGAGTTGTATAGCACCATGAGCTACTTACCCATCACATGCATATTATTAGTATACATTCATTAATGCAAATAATCTATCATGCATAACACATCAACTGAATATAATCAAATGCATAACAAAACAATATCATTAAATGACAATTGAATACTTATCTTTTGTTTGTTTCGTGGGTAGACTCCTTCTTGATCATTCTGCTTCATCATCTTCTTCATTCATGAAATCATCATTTCTTATCCAAATGATAAGATGGATAAGAGGTTCTTTAAGAATTGATTTATTAATATTCCTCATCGCTTGAGGGATCTTCTTTGAATGGTGAGAGCTTGATCTTAAATTGTTTCCATCATTCTTCTTCTTCTCTTCTTATGAGACGAGCTTCTTCTTCTTCCCAAAGTCTATTGAAATTAATTACTTCCTTCTGGCACACATTCTTTGCATGAATGAATCCCATGATCCTGGGAGGCCATTCAAGGTGGCTATCACCACTTCTGCATTCTCCACTTCTTCTTCTACCGCTTCAAGTTGTTCTGCATTCTGGATCTTCACATTCTTTAAATGTTTTCTCAAAGCCATCTTCTGATTTAAGTTCTTATCTTCAAATAGCTTGGTCAAGGAATCAAACATCTTCGGTGTCTTTGGGGAGACACTTGTGGTACAAGTTGATTCATTACTGAATCAGCAATGATCTTCTTGGCCTTGACCAAGTTCTTCTTGTGTAAGGCTTCTAGCCTCATCTCCCTCTGGAAATGGAACCTCTATACTCATGTAGGTGTCCAAACCATTTTCTTCAGAGAGATCATATACTTCTAGGCTTGGAATTTGTCAAATTCACCAAGCTTATAATCAAGCTGATGTGATAGATCACTTTGAAATGAGAACCTCAAATGAAAATAGCAAAGGATTAGATCTTACCGATTTGAGGTGTCTGTCTTGGTTCCAAAGCTCGCTGATCTAGGGTTTGTCACATAAACCCTAATTTTCAAAAATTGAAATCTTTCAGATATGATTGGATAGACAGATAGATATCTTCAAATGGAGCTTTCCAATATACTCCTTTTTCTGAAAACAGTGGAGGGAAGCTCCCAGAACAGGAAGCCCTAGATTTCCAATTTCATCTACAAAAAGTCCTGTTACTATTTCTATGATATACCCAAAATTACTAATCCTCTATGTCTAAAATTTCGAGCTGAGGTAACCTTGCATGTCCCTGATCCAACACCATAGGTTTCATCAGAATTTATTTTACCATTTGGGATTTATGATCCTTTTCCCAAGGTGACCTGTTACAGGACTGTTCAGAACAGCGAAGTTGTACGGCATGCCACGTGTCACTGGTTCATCTTCTGAGTCTGATATTTGGACCACTAAAATTAAAGTCCATGCCCTTTCCATAAAAATCTTAAGGAATTTCATTTGGACCTCTGTAGCCTAAGATATTGCAGTTCTCCTGAGGTGTCCTTTTAGGGATGAATTCTGGAAGAGGCTAGAACCCTAACGTGGAGGGATAATATCTCCCAGAATATAGCGAATCTGAGGCGGAATTTTGGATACAGTGTACATCCATATTGTATATTTGGTCCCTGCAATTTTTAGCTCTTGATCCTTCTCCAATTTTGGGATATAGCGAATGTACCAAAACTTAGCAGTTTTAGTACTTAGGGTTTTTCTAGCTTGTGATCAAACTAGGGTTTGACTTTCCCAAAGTTTCACCCAACCAAATTTCTTGATCCAAGTCTCTAAAATTTGGTTTTTATGAGGGGAACAATCCTATTCTGGTCTCACTCAAAAATTCCTCTTCTATAGAAAGCCCTAATTTTCACATTGAAAACTGAAAGATGCGCCCTTCAATGGAGAGTCAACCTAGCATACTTTTGCTGATGGATTGTGGAGAGAGACCCAAAAAATAAGAAGCCCTAGCTTCTGTAGCTGCACAATGTATTCTTCTCAGGTTAGCTCTGATTCCATGTTAACTTTTCATATGCTTAACTAAGAAATCAGTATTTCATTTCATTTTCATAACAAAAGCATATAAACAGGATCACTGAAAGATAGACAAGCAAAACCATACAAAAGGAACACCAAGATTTATCCGGGGAAAACCCTAAGGGGAAAAAACCCAGCAAAAGCCTCCTTAATATAGATGCCCCAAAAAGATAAAAGATAAAGCTAGCAAGTGGATCAAAGCTTGATCCTCCTCCTTCTCCAGCTACTTCTCTTCTCCACTAATGCGCTACACAAGTGAGACTGTGTGTTCCAAATGAGGAGCACTACACCTCTATTTATATTCATCTGTTCACTTAAGTTAACTCATCTGACATGTAGGCTCAAGTTAAATCATGTAGGCTCGAGTTACACATGTAGGATCAAGTAACCAAACTGGGGTGCTAATGACCCACCTTTACAATTAGAGAGGACTACCTCATGAATATTATTAGTTCTTCCGATTAGAAGCATTGGGGTACAAAGTAATACAAGTGGTTCTTCCGGTAGGACCATCGGGGACCACAAAAAGATACATATAGAATATTCTTCGAAGTTATAATATTTCAACATAAACCTGGTTGAAAATGGGGAGATAGGTGTACAGAGTTGAACTCTGTCCAAATTGACAGGGTTGATGAACTCTGTCCAAATGTGGACAGAGTTGATCAACCCTGTCCATTTGGATAGAATTGATGAACTCTATCCATTTGGACAGATTTGATCAACAAAAGTCGAGGTAGGATTCCATTTGTTTTTTATCACCCAATGCTATGAGTCGAAGTGATTGCTTTTAAATTGTAATCTAAAGGGTTTTTTTATTCATGACCATCGATAAATTTTTGTTAATTTTAATTATAAATTATATGTTTTTAGAATTTGATATAATCTATTTTAATTAGAATGAAATATTTTTAACTTGAATTATATTTAATAATTTAAATAAAATGGACAGAGTTGATGAACTCTTTCCATTTGGACAGAGTTGATCAACACTCAGATGGACAGTTTATGAACTTTGTCCAGATGGACAGTGTTATCCATCTGAATGGCACCTCTTCGTTCGAGTGCCGACATCTCTCATGTTGGCACACAAAAGGACATCTATGGATTGAGGTTTTCCCATAACACTATAGATTGGCTTACTATAATACATTCTTCCTCCATCCAGCTGGTTACTTTGTCATTTTACCATGTTAAGTTGTATTCGCGACTCTTCATATATGCAACTCACGCTTCATTTGTGAGTGTTGGTTGTTGCAAGTCGCGAATGTATCTATTTGCAGGTTTCTCTTATAGCAAGTCGTGAATCATTCGTGGGTTGTCCTTCTACATACCCGCGAATATGTCCCTTAACATTTAAAAATAAAAACACGCGATGATCTGAGATTAGTTAAGCCATTTACCTTAATCCTCTTAACTGTCTCAACCTCATCAACCTTTGAAACTTCCTTATTTCCTCCATATAAATACAGGCCTTGGGGAGGGTGTTATATATATAGACTTGGAGAGAAAAGTTATGCTGGCGGATTATATACAAAAGTCTTTGTAGTAGTGGAACTCAGAATCCTTTGGTTGCAGAGGAGTCTTTGTCTCAGGCGTTGGGTTGTAATATGAACTCTTTCCATTATTGATAATAAAGAGAATCCTTCTTCCATATGTGTTTTATGTATCTTGGTATGATAAATGTTTATGTTTCAGTATTGTATATGATTTATCTAACCTGCTTATATATATATGAATCATCTTGTATCTGGAAGATTGAATCTTGATAGGTGAAAGAGGAGAAACCTTGAAGACTTTAAAGAAGAAGCAGAACGGAAGAGGACTAGCAAGGATCGACCTTCGTTAATCGAGTAAGTCTTTCTCATCCTCCTATTTCCTTTACTGCACTCTAGAAGTCAATTGTCTGCAAGTTAATTGAGTATGTTGGTAACCCCAGACCTATGGTTATTAGGTGTATAATCCTATACAACAGAACTAGCGACTCTGCTGGGGATGCCTAGACTGCTGTAGGTTGTTTCTGTCACCCCTGACCAGTCTTTGCTTGAAGTCCGTATGTGATCTTACATCTTGGTTCATACTTGCCTCAGTATTTGAAAGTCTTTGGAATTTTTCTTGTTCTTTGAGAAAAATTTTATGCCCATTCGCGAGTTGCTCTTCTGAACAGTCGCGAATCCAAGTTTGTATTCGTGGGTTGCTGTACTGGACAGTCGCGGATCATCCGCGGGTTGCTCTTATATATAGTCGCGAATCTGCCTGGAAGTAGGTATTTTTTAAGTTGAGGTTTCCTTGTTCCTTTCTTTCTATAATCTCTGTTGGTGCGTTGATTTTCTTTATGAATGTTGTATGGCTTGTTTGAGTGTCTCTGTTGATCACACTTTGTGCTTTTTTGAAAGCCCTTAAGTCTCTTTTACTTAGATTATTTTCTGTTTGCATGTTGAGGTGGTTGTCCTGTTTGGGTTGAGGGTTAAGGTGTCTTTGTCCATATCTGTGATTAAGGTCTTGGGCTCTATTTTTCCAGTCTGTCTTTGGACAGTGGCTGGTTGTCATTTGCCTTCATAAGTCTACAGTGATGTTTTGTCTTTGTGGGCACCCAAGATAGGGTTCCTAGCCTTCCTTTGTTGGTTGTATTTTGGTTCTGTCAGCCTATTCACTTTGGTTTGTTGCTTTTATATAGTTTATTTGATTCAAGTTCGCTCAAGTACAGTGCATTGTTTTTTTTTTTCTTTTCACATTTATAAAAGAAAATAAAAAATAACGTATACTTGTTTTTGCTGCTTCCCTCCCTACCTCTTTCTTTGGCTTGACCTTGTTGGACAAGGTACTGACCAGCCTTTGTTTGTAGGTTTAGATTGATACTTGGGACTTCTTTACCTTTGTTTATGTCAGTATTTTTGCTCAGTCTCTTCATTCAAAAGTTGTTGGCTTGTTTACCTTTGTAAGCCTTCTTTTCAAGAGAGGTTGATATCTAACTTTAGGGAAACCTAGGGTTTGTTTGTGGGGTATAGAGTAGTTGTCTATTTGCTTTGCTTACAGTACTTGCTTGCATTAGTTGATAGGATGATTTTTCTTTTGTATTTATAAAAGAAAAAGACAAAACACATGTTTGCTTTATATGCATGTAGATTAGGTTTTTAGTCTAGATTGCATGGCATATCATTGTTTTTGAAAAAATATAAAAGAATTTGTTCTTTTGTGGCTTTCAAGTTTCTATTTGAAAAAGAAAAATAAAGAGAATAGTTTTTGCTTTTTGCAGTTCATTTCTCTTTGCTTAGTCATTTTGTTTCAACTTTGAGTCAAAACACCACATAAGTTTTGTGCCATTTACCCTCTGATTAAAAATAGCCCTTAAAATAAACGATATAATTTAAAATTTACTAGTAAGTTTTATTTTATAGGGTCATACACCAACTAGCTTAGTCTAGACTTGTGGGATAGGGAGTTTAAACTCCCCACAAGTGTTAAATTCAGACATAGTTGGCCAATCATTAGGTAAATCCTTGACTTTATCGACTGTATCTGGGAAGCTCCTCTCAAACTGGAGTTAAGCATGAGGCCGCGTGGAGGCTTGGACAGAGGAGATAACCCTCTGAATCCTTGTCAAAGCGTAACTCAAGACTTTTATGCATCTGGGGATTCTATCCTAGATAGAGTTTCGAGCTCAGCTACCCTTCCCATGCGTACGAGTCTGGCTTGCGACTGTCCCCCCAGACTGTTGGTATAGCCAAGGTAGCCTTTAGTCTCTTGACATCTAGGGTTCATACACAGGTACACCAGAAGGTTATTTCTGGTTGATCTTGGACGGACTTGGAAGGTAACCTCGGTAGAAAGTGTGGGAGGGCGGTGGGTGATTCCTCCGCTTGTGCCTAAGAACATCTACAGGGACGCCAAGTAACTTTCTATCAGCTTTCTTCTGGAAAGTATATCTTATACCTATTTGTCTGTTTGGCTTTAGGAATTTTTAGTGAGTGCTGTGTGGTTTGTCTGTACTTAGTGTGCCTTTAGGTGTGTGCTTTATAATTTTGGTTGTCTATCAACCTCAGACTTTGTCTCCTAGTTTGAAACTATGGCTAACACCCTTTCGAACACCAACCAAGAGATCCCCATGCTGGGAACTCCTTGTACTATTCCTCTCATGGGGAATGTTGGTGTTCCCTTGATGGCCACCCTGAATCTTCCTGGATTCACCCTAGGGCTACTGGTGTGGTTGTTTTCCACTCCAACTATCCTAAATGCTCTTGATGCTTCTCATGTAAGCTCCTTATATCAAGGGCATCAAAACACTGCTTCCCCTTCACCTGTAGTTGATTCTCCTCCTCCTTCTACCTCATGCGGTGAAAGTACTGATACTAGTAACCGACAGTCTAAAAGGAGTAAAAGAAGGAGGAATAGGAAGAAGGCACATAAGCAAGGGGGCACTCATTCAACCTCTGCAATTCAAGTTGAACCTCACCACCCAACCTCTGTTGTTCATGCTGGGGGCACCCGTCCAATCTCTGCAGGTCATGTTGGATCTAAGCACTCAAGGTCAAGTTGATATTCACCATCCAGCCTCTATTGATCATGCTGGTGGGATCCTTCCAACCTTTCCAGGTCATGTCGGATCCAGTCACTCAGCCTCTTTAGTTCATGCTGAGGGCACCCGTTCAACCTCTGTTGTTCAAGTTGAACCACCCCATCTAACCTCTGTAAGTCATGTTGGATCCATCCACCCAGCCTCTGTTGTTCATACTGGGGGCACACACTCAACTGCTGCAAAGCATGTTGATCCTAACTACTCAGCCTCTGTTGTTCATGTTGGTGGTGCCCGTCCAACCTCTACAAGTCATGTTGGACCCAGTCTTTCAGCGTCTGCAAGTCATGTTGGGGGCAGTCTCTCAGCCTCTGTGGTTCATGCTGAAGACAATCCGTCAACCACTGCGAGTCATGTTGACACTGTTGTAAAGACTACCCGTTCAAAACACAAGCCCAAGTTTCCTTGTAAGCTTTGTGAGGGAGGCCACCTTACTTATAAATGCCCTTCTATCGTGGAGGTGCGAAGAGTTTGGATTCATGGTCATCCCTTTTTTGAACATTCTGAAGTCTCTCAACAACCAGCCTCTCTTAGTGAGGTTGGACCTAGTTACCCAGCCTCTGTATTTCATGCTAGGGGAAAACTCTTAGACTCTGCATGTCATGCTGAGAGAAAACAGTCAGTCCTTGCTAGTCATGTTGACACTGTTGAGAAAACTGGTCATTTGAAGTGCAAACTTAAGTTCCCTTGTATGCTATGCGAGGGAGATCATCTTACTCACAAGTGCCCTGCTATCGCAGAGGTGTGAAGAGTGTGGTCCAAGACTCAAGAATTTCCTTCTCCTGAACAACCTATAGTTTCTCAACAACTTACTCAACCTTTGGTTGATCAAGTGGTTGAACCAATCTCAGATTTGGTCAATCCCACTCTTCTTTTGGAGAGTGATCCTGATGTGATTGAACCAATGTCATCTTTGGTCAATCCCACTCTCCCTTCAGAGAGTGACTTTCATGAAGCGTTTGAATCGATTCTAGTATCGATCAATCCCACTCTTCCTTTAGAGAGTGAAGTGTCTACTAGTCACATTTTCTTCACTGCCAGTTCATAACTTACTGAACAAGGGGGCACTGAACTTGTTTCAGATCAACCCCCACCAAGCTCTCAGATTGCTTCCTTTGTTTGGGATAGCCTAGTTGAGCCGCGCCTTCCTTTCGCTGCACCTTTCCAGATAAAGGTCAAAGTTGAATAATATATGATTGCTCATTGTATTGTTGATGAAGGAGCCTCAGTTAGTATTTTATTTGCTCGTGCTTGGCGAGGCATGGGATCTCCCAGCCTTGTGACGACTGCTAGTCAGTTACTGGAATTTGATAGAAGAACTTGTATAGCCTTGGGAATTCTTGCTCAAACACCTGTTACTTTGGGTGGGAAGACCATCTTAGTTGACTTCATGGTGATAGAAGACCCCTTGGCCTTTAATATGCTCCTTGGATGTGATTATATCTATGCCATGCAACCTGTTGTGTCAACATTCTTTCGTGTGATGTACTTTAATCATGGTGAAGAAATTTTCACTATTGATCAGTTGGATTTTCTTGATCCATCTCCTGATCCAACTAGAGACCAGGTATTTCCTTTATTGGTTCCCAGTGTTTCTATAGACACTAACCTGCCACAGGTGAACTATGTGGCCTCGTGTCCTTTGTGTTCAATTGTTACTGAGAAGCAGCCTCTGTTTTCATGCTTACCTTCTCAGGACTTGGTCCCAGCAGTTGACCAGGTGAGTCATCCTATACAGACTGTGGGGCCTAATCTCCACTTTGTCAATCCATTTGAAAGTTTAGACATCTGTCCTATCTCGGATGATCTCCTTCCTTCGGATGAAGTCTTCCTAGAGTCTTTGATACAACCTGACCTTATTTTGGATGTTGGTTCAGTTGTGACTAAGTATAACCCTGATTTGCCTAGTAGGCATAAACTTTCTTCTTATCGCTACTACATTTCGACCAAAAATCCGACAGCTGTCATGTCGGATTTTTGACACTTTCCTGTCGCATGTACGACACTTTGATTTTTTTTTAAGCGTCGAAAACTTGTCGTCGGTTATCCGACACTTAAGTAACCGTCGGTTAAGCGACACTTCAGTAACCGTCGGTTAAATTTAAAGCGTCGGTTAAGCGACAGGATATCTTCGACGGTAGTGAAATTTTTTTGAGAAAATAACCTTCATGCCGTCGATTAAGTGACAGAAGGTCCGTCGGATAAGCGACGGTTAGTCAATTTTTTAAAAAAAAATATTGCAAAAAAGATGGAGGATCCGTCGCTTAAGCGACGGTTATAGAGAGCAACCGTCGGATAAGCGACATCAAGAACTGTCGCTTAAGCGACGACAGGGAATTTAAAAAAAAAAAAAATATTTCAAAATTGGTACAGGATGCACACCAGGTGGAAAATTGAATGTGGATCTCAATTGGTACAGGACGCACACCAGGTGGAAAATTGAAAAGCCCATGTGGAAAATTGGACATCCAGCTAAGCCATGCTAAAATCTCAATTCAGTTCAGACAGTTTATTGTGGACCAACGGCCAGGATTTGTTGAGCAAGAGTGGAGTCATCTCCTATTTTGTAATCCACGAATTTCTCGAAGTTATTCTTGAACAGACATGCAATCTTCTGCAGAGTATCCGCGTATTCAAGACTGTTTGCCCACTGTACAAGTTAACAATTTGGTCAGAAAGCGAACTTTCCCACAATCATAATAAATACATGAAGCGGTTCTTAACTAATTAAAGTTTACCATGTTCTCGGGACGAAGGATTTCAGCAGGTACACCGTC
>LPNX011062320.1:156673-275885 GCA_001517045.1 Pseudotsuga menziesii | reverse complement strand
TTTTAACTTTCAATGAAAATCAAGGTTGAAACAGAGCACACACACTCTTATAATGGCCATGGTGGGAAATAACCTTGCACTGCAGCAACTACTTGCAGAATAGCTTACTACTCCAAACCAGAGAAACTAATAACTAGATCACTGCAGAAAGTTGTAAGTTGTAACACAATCCAATGGACACACAAGGGTGTAGTGGATAAAATAGGGAATTGACAGATCAAGGGGGTTGAATTGGTCAAAATTGGCAGTTAAACCTTCAATTCCAAATACTGCCGTCTACTGTACTTCACTTCAACTTGAAAGCTTGGCCTGTTGGGCTTTGTAGTCAGAAATAAATGTCATCTACATCGATCTCAATAGCAGTTTTCATAAGCATTGTTGTTGAAGGATTATGTTAAGTATTATTGTAAGTGTGATCAGCCTAAGCATGACAGCCATACCAAGATGCCATCATCAGCTATGGGGCGTATGGAGATGCATTTTGAACAGCAGACTCGGATGTTTGAAAATTCATAAATGAAAAGGCAGCTGTGAGTGTTGATGCTATCAAAAGAATTCATTTGTTGTCTTAGATTCATGATCAATCGGTTGATAGCTAGTGATTGATGATGAATTGGTTGGAGTAGATCTTTCAGCAGGGGTTGGAGGTGAGGACAATCATAAGTCTATTTGGGGGAGGAAGGTGGGTGGTTGGTACGAACGGATAAATTACTTAAATTGGCTGAGCAAAGTATCAATTTTATCTCTGAATTTTGGGGACTGATTCTGATCTTTTGACTATCCTGCAAATGTACCTTGACTGCCTATGCCATTGTAATGGCTGTTTGGAAATGGGTTCTACAGCCATAAGATGATTTAGGATCCAAGGGGCTGAAAAAGAGGGATCACCCCTGTTCTAAATTAGAACACAATTACTGAATCTCTAGAGTCTCAACCCTGAAGCTCAATTTCATGTGCCAAGTCTTTAATGCCTTCTTGATCTCTATCCACTTAGTATTTAGCAAGTTCTTGGATGCAGTCCATGTATTTAGCTTTGGTATGCACAGACAGGGCTGGGGTTTGAATACAAATATATTAGCTGTGTGTCAGGGGATACCACTGTGTGAGATTTTGAAACCTGTCCTGCATCTGTTGCCCCCCCTTTTTAACCCCTATTCATAGAGCCTCTGTTTTCAAATTGGGAGAGCCAAAAGACTGTTCTATCTCAGTGGAAAAACTCTCAAAATGAACTTATATTTTTGCTACCGCCAGTGATTTAATTGAGGCTCTGCCTAGAATGTGCCCAGAAGGGGATATAAAACTCATTCTAAACGTGCCCAGAAGGACAGGATTCTATATAGTTGTAACAAGGGTCATACTAACGAGCTGAGGAAGCGATATAGTAGGTGCATTAATTCCTTTCTTTCCTACAAAGCGAGAATAAGTGGCATATGGAACTTAACCGTTAATACAACCAGAGGCTAAGTGCAATTGTACTAACCGTGTATATAGCCAGAGAAGTGCCCGCATGCATTTTGATGGCATTTATGCAAAAGATTCATGTTTTGATGATCCCACGATGTGCAAGGGGGTTTCGGGGTCTCTGAATGGCAAGCATTGTGCATTGTATTAAATACAGTCGTCTTCGGAAGCGTTCCAACACCTAATCGCCAGGAGGTTACTGATTTGTACATCAATGACCATATAATTTTTCCCATTTATCTTCTGAATCTCGAAATTAAAAAAAATCAGGCCTTGTCCCGGAAGCCCTGAAAAAAAATGAACTTGTCTACATTTAACTTGCTCCAATTACTAAATATGTTGATAAACTAGTATTAACTTAACATTTAGTCTGAGACACTTCTACCATTATATAACAAGAACCATAAAAATCGCAAATCCATTGGAACAATTGAAGCCATACAATACAAGAAACTTCAAAAACCCTGAAATCTATCCATGGGATCCGTGAAATTTTATTTTGCAGAGTATGAAACAAGCTGCTATTGGAATAAACTTTATAGAGCGCTAAGTTAGAAGAGTAACAGAATGCAACTCGAGGTGAGGTCATTCTAATTGTTGGGAGCTACTCTGCTCCACTCTCTCCGAATATTGCTTCTGAGAAACCAAAGCCAAGCCAGTGAGAAAATGGATGGTTCCCGCGCGCCTTTGGTTTTTTGAATGACCTGTTTGACCAACGCGTCGTCGGTTAAGCGACGGTTATGACAATAACCGTTGCTTAACCGACGTGTGTGGCCACATTTACAAAAAAAATACTTTCGCTTTTTCTTTGGTTTTTTGAATGACCTTTTTTGACCAACGCGCCGTCGGTTATGACAATATCCATCGCTTAACCGACGTGTGTGGCCACATTTACAAAAAAAAATATATCTTTGTGATTTTTGGTAGGTTTAAAAGAAAAAATCCACGCGCCGTCGGAAGTAACCGTCGGATTTTGGATTGAAATGTAGTAGTGTATGCTGGTCTTGTTGAGTCTCTTGACTCTTCCTTTGAACCGCAAATCAGTGATCCTGATGAGTTTGATTTTTCTTATGAATTTTTCAACTACTGTGATATTGAGTTTGTTCCTACAGACTCTATCTCCCTTGTTTATTTTTTCTCTCCTTCTGAGGTTGATCTTACTGATTATAAACCCTCGAGCCTTGGTCCTATAGAATCTCCTTCGGTTGATTCTACCTCGACTTTACCTTTTATAGAAGATAGCAAAGTCACATGTGTTTCTGCCGAACTGACCCACATCGGATCGTTTCTTCTTAACATGATTCTGATGTTGTTGTTTCTTGGAGACATGATTTGTAGTTGGATTCACAACTGCTTATTGGCCTCACCTTGTTGTTCAAGCTGTAATTGCATTTGCATGTGCCCTGCTCGCGCTTTTGATCCTGATGCCGGCTTCCACACTTTTAGCTCATTGTATAAGCCCTCATATTTGTTCTCATCATCGCTAATCCTTGTATCGTTTTGCCTTTTCAACTTGACACCCTTTACCTTGAGGAGACGTCCCCCGAGTGTCCTTATCTTGCTCACTTTCCTTGCATTATGCATAGGTTTGTTCCTTGCACTTGGAACTAGTTTCTCCTGTCTATGACACTCTTCTCCTCACATTTAGAGCATTCTTTCTGCTCTCCTTCAAGTTCGTTAAAAACAGTAAGGAGGCCGCGAGTCGAATTTTTCGGACTCGTTAAAACTTCACGGGAAATATTTTGAGTTTCTTTAGGACCAGGTCTAACTCCTCAAAATAGAATTAACTGCCGAGTAAACTTGTCCATTCAGGCTCGTTAAGAATATGTGAATGGGCATCCACATTGGTGGTAGGTTATCTCTTTCTCGGACCATGTGGAATAATACGAGAAAGGATCACTCTCTTTTCTATTTGAATTGAGAAGCGTATTCTCAGGCATAGGTTTCTCACTTTTTCGAACCTGAGGGACTAAACTTACGGAAAAGGAACCCCTGGTATGAGCTTAGTTTTCTCTTTTTCGTGCTCTGGACCAAAACATGAAAAAGATTCTGAGTGTACTTTGTGTCTTTGTCATGCTCGTTAAACCCTAAAGAACAAAGCATCGAGTTTATTATTGTAAGCCCCATTTCTCGTAATCAAGTGGATCTTTCCGAGTGATCTTGCCTTCCTTCACACTCGTAAAACTCAGGCTATATGCTGCTTTTAAAGGAGCGTTGGGTAGGTGGTAATTTAACCTTTTTTGGACCTTCCTGACTAAGTACGAAAAAGGTGCACCTTTTCTTCTTCAGAATTTAAGAGAGTTCTTCTTTGGTTTGTTTTATACTTTTTTGGCCTCAGGAGACTAAATTGTACGAAAAAGGACCCCCTTGGAGTCTTCTTTTGAGTTTTCAAACTCTCTAAACTATGAAAACACCGTCGAGCATGTACTAGTTCAGGCTCGTAAAATCCACGAATCAGTGCTTTATCAAGCATTCTTCTTTCTTTTCTTCGAGCTTGCCAAAAATGAAGATGGTCCCGAGTTTTCTTTCTTGGACTCGTTAAACCTTTACAAGAAAGAGGGGAATCAAGTATTATTTTCCCATCTCTTCAAGCTTGTTAAAAAATGAAGAGGGAACCGAGTTTACTTTCCTGGACTCGTTAAAATTTAACAGGGAAGGTAAGGAATAAGTTTTCTCTTGTTTTCCGTAATGGTAGCATGTCATCCTTGAACATAGCACTCTTTGTTTTCCAATATCTCCATGTTTTAGTGTCCACTTGTGTTCAACTATCACTTTGAGTTTTTTACTCCTCCTCTTGTCCGTTATACCTGAGGAATATGATCATGTCTCCTACATGACAGGTAAGTCTATTTGTTCTCTCTATAAGTTATACACTGCCTTGGGTCATCTCTGTGGTGTGCTCACTGTTCAAGGACTTTTCCCAATGTCTGTTTTATAGCCTGATCCCATCATTGTTATATTTGTTATCTATTTGTGTCTCCCTTCTTTTTCCTAGTTCCTAGTTGCTCTTGTGATCCGTTGGAGGATCTATTGCCTTCCTTATCATAGCATGGTTTCGTTTCATCACTTCCTGATGACGAAGACCTAGAGTTTTGACGATGGTACCTCAGGATTCATTTTCATCATTGGTGAATTCCTTTGCTTCAGTTGTTGATTATCATCTATTGATTGACAAACTATTGAATCCTTTCCATGTTCGACTTCAGTTTACCCTTATTCACATGGCTTGGATTGTACTAGTTCTTTGGGATCCTTTATGAAGACCTTAGTTCCTCACCTATGGACTAAGTTGCGCAAGATTATGTTCTATTCCTATACACAGCTTCCAGATCTTTGAAGACTCATTATTGTATATTGTGACTTCAATTCACTTTTGTAATATACGTGGTTTTATACCTGTATTATATGATGTAATCAAATATTGTAACGGAGCTAGTGTTCCAGTAAATTGAACATAGCATCCTCAGATGTAACTTTGTATATGACATTACTATATATTTGTTTCAGGTACTCTCTTTGTTCCATTGGCTTTTTGAGTTCTCCAAATATGATGATTATAATGTATTTCAGCCATCGCTTCCCTCTGACCTCATACATTAGGGGGCATCTCTTATCCATCTGAATGGCACCTCTCCATCCGAGTGCCGACATCTCTCATGTTGGCACACAAAAGGACATCTATGGATTGAGGTTTTCCCATAACACTATAGATTGGCTTACTATAATACATTCCTCCTCCATCCAGCTGGTTACTTTGCCATTTTACCATGTTAATTTGTATCCGCGACTCTTCATATATGCAACTCGTGCTTCATTCGCGAGTGTCGGTTGTTGCAAGTTGCGAATGTATCTATTCGTAGGTTGCTATTATAGCAAGTCACGAATAATTCGCGAGTTGTCCTTCTACATACCCACGAATATGTCCCTTAACATTTAAAAATAAAAACAAACAATGATCTGAGATTAGTTAAGCCATTTACCTTAATCCTCTTAATTGTCTCAACCTCCTCAACCTTCGAAACTGCCTTATTTCCTCCATATAAATGCAAGCCTTGGGGAGGGTGTTATATATATAGACTTGGAGAGAAAAGTTATGCTGGTGGATTATATACAGAAGTCTTTGGAGCAGTGGAACTTAGAATCCTTTGGTTGCAGAGGAGTCCTTGTCTCAGGTGTTGGGTTGTAATCTGAACTCTTTCCATTATTGATAATAAAGAGAATCCTTCTTCCATATGTGTTTTATGTATCTTGGTTTGATAAATGTTTATGTTTCAGTACTGTACATGATTTATCTAACCTGCTTATATATATATGAATCATATTGTATCTGGAAGATTGACTCTTGACAGGTGAAAGAGGAGAAACCTTGAAGACTTTAAAGAAGAAGTAGAACGAAAGAGGACTAGCAAGGATCGACCTTCGTTAATCGAGTAAGTCTTTCTCATCCTCCTATTTCCTTTACTGCACTCTAGAAGTCAATTGTCTGCAAGTTAATTGAGTATGTTGGTAACCCCAGACCTATGGTTATTAGGTGTATAATCCTGTACAACAGACAGAGTTGAAGAACTCTCTCCAAATGGACAGAGTTGATGAACTATGTCCATTTGGACAGAGTTCATCAATTTTGTCCACATGTGGATAGATTTCATCAAATCTGTCCAAATAAACAAGACAATGGATTATACTTAGCAAAACATAGTTCATGCAGAGTTCATCAACTCTTTCCATGATAACTTTACTTAGCAAAATGTCTTTTTGTAGGTTTAATATAAATCATAAACAAAAAAAACATAACTACACATAAAACGTCGAAATTTTTTATTATCGATTTGTTTGATCTTATGTATTTTTAATCTAAATGATAAAATAAACATATAACTTGTATAATGCTTATTAGTTAAAGTTTATACTTACTATTATATTAAGATATTGTACATTTTTTTAAATTTTAATCTAAGTTCATAGGTATAATAAGGAAGATATTTGTATTAAATCTGTCCATGGACAAAGTTCATGAATGAATACTCTGTCCATGGACAGAGTTGATGAACTCTATCCATGTGGACAGAGTTGATGAACCATATCTATGTGGACAGAGTTGATGAACTTTGTTCATGCAGAGTTCATCAACTTTGTCCATGCAAAGTTCATTAACTCCGACTCTGATCAGTTTACTTAGCATAAGGGATATTTTATGATTTTATGGATTAATGAAAATATTTGTAGTTGACATAAAGAAATGTATCTTTAATTTCATATTTGATGATCTTGGTTCCATTAATTTTAAAAATCTAAAATACATAAAAAATGCAGAGATTGCTACATTAATTTGTCATACATCCAACAATAGTGTAGCTATTTTCATTTTAAGAACTATTAGATAATATTAGGGACATTTAGGTTTTTATTAAAAACATAGTTTTAAAAATCTAAAACACATAAAAAACACAGAGATTGCAACATTAATTTCTCATACATCCAACAATAGTGTAGCTATTTTCATTTTAAGAACTATTACATAATATGAGGAACATCTAGGTAATAAAAACTTAGTTTTTATAGTAGCTAGTTCTATGAAGTAGAGGTATTAACATGTAGAATTTGAATATGTTATGAGTTGATATATTACATAATATTAAGGACATATAGGTCTTTATTAAAAACCTAGTTTTTTAGTGGCTAGGTCTTTGAACATGAGGAATTAACATGTAGAATTTGAACATGATATGAGTTGATTTGTTTAATCTTGTAGATATCATATCAAATGGAAATAGATAATAAATTAGCTATAATCAATTAAAGAACTATTAGATAATATTAGGGATATCTAGGTCCTTATTGAAATCTTAGTTATTATAGTATCTAGGTCTTTGAAGTTGATTAGTTAACATGTAGAAATTGATATTTCTGTAAACTTGTAGATATCATATCCAATGGAAAGAGAGAATCCTTTGAGACAAAAGCGTAGGAGGTCATATCACATTTTTTGGGAGTTGGTGTCCGAAATGAAAATAAAATATTATCGACTTCACCTCCAGATTCAAGCTTATTGTATAGTTCACATTCATCTGATCATTGACGTGGCGATAGTGGTAGAGATGATTCCCCCTTATCATATATGGTTGCAGTGTCATTGATATAAAGAAGGGTCTTTTATCTTTATTTGCAGATATGGGTCGTAGAGTATTTGGAGTTATAGATACGATTGATCAAATCTATGACTCCAATTACTCCTCGACTGATAACTAAACATCTACACATAAAATTTAGAGGAAGCAAAAGTAGTAATGTTTTTACTCGTTTCTTCTTCAAGGTATGTACTATTACCCAAATTGTTCTCTGATATATAAGTTTAATTAGTTTAAGTAATTTTTTGCATTTGTAAATTGATTGTATATATGTTGAAGCTTGGGTCTCTTCAATCTTTAGAGGCAAAGGGAAGACTCCATTGGAGGATAGTGGTGGAATTGTAAGTTTAACATTTTTTAATTTTTTTTTATTTTAGTTTAAATAGTTTGTAAGATTTATAAACTATTTTTATACATGTTGCACCTTGGGTCTCCTCCACCCTTTAGAGGCAAAGGGAAGACTCCATTGAATGATAGATAATTTGAGGTAATTTTGTTAATAATTGTATTGTTCTTCTATATATTAGTTTAATGTTTTAATTTTTTTATTTTAATTTAAAATTGTTTAAATAATTTATGATATTCATAATCTATTTTTATGTACATGTTTCAGATTGTTATGAGTCCAAGGGAAGACCCTAGTGGAGGATAGTGGTGGACTTCTTTGATTCAGACACCGAGGAGCTTAATTTTAGGATTATACACATGTTCATGATTTTTTATTATTATTATATACATGTACATTGAACTCACATGTTCATGACTGTTTTTATTATTATATACATGTACATTGAACTCACATGTTCATGATTGTTTTTTTGAATTATATACATACATACATTGATCTTAGATATTGTTTTTTGGATTATATACATGTATATGTAAAGGTTAGGAATATTAGGAATGTTAAGAATGAATATGGAGAATGTTAATGTTATGAATGAACATGGGGAATGTTAACGTTAAGAATGAAAGCAATCCAATTTGTTAAGAACAAATATATGAGGAATGCTAATGTTAAGAATGAACATGGGGAATGTTAGGAGTGAATGTGGGAATGGGGAATGTTAATGTTAAAAATGAATGTTAGGAAGTTTTGAAAGGTACAAATATATGAATGTTTAGAATTTTAGGAATGTTAGGAAGATTTGATAGGTGCAAATATATGAATGTTGAGAATTTTAGGAATGTTAGGAATGTTAGGAAGTTTTGATAGGTGCAATCTAATGTTAAGAATCAATGTGGGGAATGTTAGGAATCAATGTCCAAGGAATGTTAGAAATGAATGTTAGGAATTTTTGATGGGTGCAAACATACATGAATGTTAGGAATGAATGTTAGGAATTTTTGATGGGTGCAAACATACATGAATGTTAGGAATGAATGTTTGAAAAGGAACTAAGAAGTTTTGATAGGTGCAAATAGACATGAATGTTAGGAATAAATGTTAGGAAAGGAACTAGGAAGTTTTGATACGTGTAAATATATGAATGTTAGGGAATGTTAGAAATGAATGTTAGGAAGTTTTGATAGGTGCAAACATACATGAATGTTAGGAATGAATGTTCGAAAAGGAACTAGGAATTTTTGATAGGTGCAAATATACATAAATGTTAGGAAAGGAACTAGGAAGTTTTGATAGGTGTAAATATATGAATGTTAAGAATGAACGTTAGGAAATGTTATGAAGTTTAGATAGGTGCAATTATATGAATGTGTGTATTAGTAAATTTATGTATGTTTGTATATGTAAAATATTTCAAGTGTTGAAAAGTTGAGAATTTTAGGAATGTTAGGAAGTTTTGATAGATGCAATTTAATGTTAAGAATCAATGTGGGGAATGTTAGGAATCAATGTGGAGAATGTTAGGAAATGTCACATGCCCCAATTTTGCAAAAAACAATATTATCTTATTTGATTTTATTCAAAGACAATATGTTAAATTTTATGCTAAGTTGTAATTGATGACTCAGCAGAGTCAAGGATATTAAATGTAATTCTGAATATTTTAATTATAAATAAATAAAGGTGGAGACAACAGCTTAGGAGAGCTGTTAAAAGAGAGTTACTAGTCAAATTGGTAGAGGAGACTGGGTGGAGAGCAAACAAACATGTGGCAGCATCCTCAAACCACTTCCAACTGTTGCAGGTGGCAACTTCCCTACATTTGGGGTCATGATCCCCCAAGAAAGTGGGATTAGAGTAGGTGGCTCAATTAATGACAACTGACCCAAAACACCTAGGAAATATTTATAAAAATACCCATTGAAGAGAGCTGAGGTTGCTCATTTCTAGAGAAGTGACCATTCAGGTGAATGTACTTCAGGAAATTCAATGGCAAGGAAATTTGTGAAAAGAGTTTGAGCGGTTAATTGCTAAGTGATCTAGTGTATATTTTCAGTTGAAGGATCTTACTGTTGACTACAGAGTGTTTACTGAGTCATTAGACTAGTCTGTTGTTTGCATGCTCCACTAGTTCTCAGCCAAGAAGACCAGGAACAGGCTCGGGGGTCCCAAGGAAGCATTGTTTGAGCGCTCTCCAAGAGTTTGGTAGCGAGGAACGACCTCCTAACACTGTTGTTGTCCATCTTAATTAGGTTCTACATTCTATTATGTTACTATCTTAGATAGTAAAATGTGAATCTAACTGATTAAGGAATGTTATATGTTTAGTTGTGAACTGTTAGAGTTAGTAATATTTTAGTTTATTGAAAGAATGAATCTGAAATAGATGGAAAATAATTCTAATCTGTGTGTTTCCATGTCTGGAAGGACCAGAGCGTACTCCAACACAGACAGAGTATTTAAAAGTAGATTAAGAAAATGATAAGAGACTGAAATGATTAGATGCGTTAGGCATTTCTCCATAGCAAAGTAATTTATTCTAGTATGTAGGTTATTATCAAAAAGACCAATAACTTGGTTATCTGTGTTTCCTGTCTATGTAAATACACTGTAATGAAATAGCATTATTCCACTATAGGTAGAAGAGTTATTATGTTAAGATAATACACTAGTAGTTAAGATGTTATGTTTATACACAATATATTATATCATTATTTTAAATATGCAGGAGGGTAAATAAGGTTATGTCTCATACATATTTTCTTTATGTTAATTAGTAACCAGTTGCTTATGCAGTAAAAGAAATGTAGTTAAACTACTTTGTTTACATTCAGTTCATTAAAAATATAACTACTATTCATATAGCTTATTTGCTAATAATATTAATTAAACTAAGTCTAACACTTATGAATAAGCAAGTGGTGTATTACCAAAGTATTTAAAATATAAAGAGAAAACTAAACTAAGTTATAGAAGCTGAATTCTGAGTATTTTTCAACCAAGTCTACTTGAGTAAATTAAACAATAAGAATGTGATAATAACAAGTTCATAAATGAAATATTTATCTATATAAGAACTGTTCTATAATTACTAACATGTTTATACCTGCAAGAGTAACTATAGGGTCGAAACCCTTTATTAAATTCTTTGTTTTAATAAAAGAAAAATAGTAAGCTATAATTCTATTATTTGGAACATTATCATTAAAAAAAATTGAACTATTGTAGATTGGTTACAATATTCATAACAAATACATATATACAGAGGAAAATTTAAGAATTTTTTTTTATATACAGATAATCATATTAACTTAAACAATATTTGTTTACAAGTAACATAACCTACTTAAATAAATTAAAAGAATTATTTTAAACAAGGGTTCATTTAGGAAACCATAGCTCGTAATTCATGAGCCAAGGAGGAAAACAACTTATACCATGACTGAATGATAGTCCTAAAATTATTATCAATAATCTAAAGCAAATAATAAATAGTAAATTAATATTACATAGGGGTAAAAACCCTAAGTGCAGAGAGTTACGATAATAGCATTTTAGATAAACTGAGTCCAAGCACGAAGGAAAACCCCCTTTTGCTTTAAAAACCCTATGTATTGCTTGGCAAGCCGAAGGGCTTAAAAATTAAATAGAGTACAAAAAATAGCTTGAGCCAGTGCACCCATATCATGATATGGGGTTTAATAAACAAAAAGTAGCAGACTTTATAATAACACTTACAACGTTGTAAAATTCTTTTTTTTATCACAAGAAGAGAGCATTAGAAGTCATGGAAATGAGCCGGAGTCACCCTGCTGTAAGCAATGGTTTTAAAATTAAAACAAACTCATAAACCAAAGAACAGTAACCCAAGATTGGGAAGGACCATGCCGAACTTCTTCCAACTGTAAACATTTTCCCCTAAGTCTGAACAAGTAGGGAGGGCCATTCTATAACCGGGGCTTACCGGTAGACTGAACACCGGTCCAAATGAGAAGTGGCTCCTTCCAAATATTATGTGAACTATCACTTGCAATTTTTGAAAACCTAAATTCAATTAAAAACTGGAGCGTAGAATCGAAACTGTAAATTCTCTTAACTTTCAATTTCTCAACAAAGATGGGTTACCTGCAATGCTGAAAACCAAGGTCGAGGTCACGAAGAAGGCAGACCAATACAATGAGCACAAAAACCCTTGTATTCACTTGAGAAGGAGGTAGTGGAGTTTGAGATATCAACCTCATCAACAACTGGAGCAAGAGCAAGCCAAGGCAGTGGCTAAACCACAAATTTCAACACTGAAATTATCAACTGTGAATACAATATTCATACACAACAAGATTGGTTATAGAATCAACTCATTCATGAGCTATGGATTACAACTGTCACCCTAAATAGCGGTTCTTCAAAATAAAAATGCACAGACAGTGGAGCCAGAGGTGAGCAACTGCAAGCCCTCATGGCCGCAGTGAACCCAACCTTGCAGAGATCGAAACCCTCGCTAAACAATGAAGGATAGGGTTGCAAGGTCAAGTTTATAAATCATGAATTGCATGGCGAGAGGAGTTCCATGTATACACAAATATTTTCACCTCACGATGGGTTATTTGTATAGTCTCCACTGCAATCATTCGAACCAAATAATTGATAAATCAATTACATTATGCATGCAATGATATTATAATATCACATAAGTCAATATCATATCATTTCCAAACAAAGTCAAGCCTCAATGATGAATAAGTAGTATATCATCCTTTAACCTAATGTTAAACCACAAAATCATCTTTGGTAAGTATCTTTTTGTTTATGAATTTATTGCTATGTTAGTAAAGATCTTATAACCTTTCATGATCAAACTTATAAGAAAATATCAAGAGGATAGTAGAAGCTTGAACAGGTTTGATAATGCCTTTAGTAACTTGGTCTTATAATCATGAACTATGATTGTTTAAGCTATAAGAATTAGAATTAAACTATTAAAGTGTATATAGATATAATAACACTTATACACAGGAATAGCTCCTACACTTAAAAAGGGATCTACAGTACTAGATGTAGGATATAAAACCTACAAGTACATGATCTTTGAACTCCATAATATTTACCAAGTTCTAAGATGAATCAAATCAAGATGAAGTTAAAATTTAGAGCTAGAATGGTAAACTCTCTAGGATTTTATTGCAACTTATTCACATATAACTGAATAGTAGGGTAATGTGAAATTGTCACATTATGTTGATCATGAAGAAAATGGTATTTCCAATCACAATCTTGATGATTTTTATGTAGAGTATATCTTATAAATTGCAAGCGATGCTAAGCTAATAAATTTACCATGTTGAGTCCTAATTGAAACAGAGTTTAAAAGAATACAATAGGCTTATGTTCTGAAAGACTTAGGTCTATTTTTTTTAATGATAAGTAGTGTTTTAAATATTAAAATAATAATAACAAGAAACTCTTCTGTCAGAAAAAGAGTTATGATACAAATTCCTAAGCTCTATTAAGAACTGGAAATATTTTAAAGTAAAGATAGAAGAAGGTTTTATCTATCGTAAAGATCTATCTGTTAAAAGAAAAAATAGTAGGGAGACATTAATAACCCTTATGACACAAAGATTAAGTAATATCATATTTATGAATCAAGTAAAAGAAAAATTACTTTACCTTGCAGGATCTTGAATCTTCTAGGAAAAACTTTTACTCTAGCAGTATATTTTATGATAAAAGAAATATATTTGGTTTATCACCTTAATAAACTTTTACTGGGTCAAAAATTACGTGTCAAACCTGTAAAGATCCAAAAATCCAGATACATTAGCAATCGCTAAGTAAGCCCCAACTAGATAATGACTCCTCACCTACTTGACATTCAAACCATCAGTAGAGCTAAATAATCGAATGCAGATTACTTACATCACATATCAAAATTAAAACAACATTAATCTATATGTGTTAAAGTTAAATGGTTACTTTTATTTGTCTGTTTCATATCTCATAATAGCTGCTAGCACTTATCTAATTGAAACTATAAACATTTTATGTTATCTCAACATTTTAAATTTTTGTGAAAATTTGGGGTTTTGACAGGAAATGTTAGTAATGTTAGGAAGTTTTGATAGGCGTAAATATATGAATGTATGAGTGAATGTTAGGAAAGGTTAGGAATGTTAGGAATTTTTGATAGGAATATTTTTAATAAGTAAAATTAGCAACTTGATTCTGAATTCTAATAAATTATAGCTCAATCCATAAATTTTCTAAGGTAACATTAGCAACTTGATTTTGAATTCTAATATTTTTTATTACTAAGGTAATATTAGCAACTTGATTCTAAATTTTAATAAATTAAAGTTCAACGAATTCATGATAGCCAATCTTAACATAAAACAAGAAATCATATAGTTAAAAAGATCGCAATGGGATGCCGTCCTCAATTATCCGTTCATGGTCTTATTTGGATAGTTTCCATTTTTTATTTTTTAAGTTTTTTTTTATGCAACTTGTACCAATTTTATTTGAGATGCACATACTAAATGACTATACTGACAACATATAACATCGGGTTCATAATCCTGGAAGTAGACATAAATTTCAGTCATACAAGTCTGCTGCAAAAAATAGCCTTTTAAAATGATGGATCCTCTCTCGTATGTAAATCTGTTGTCATTGTAGTCCTCCAATAACTTCATTTTTCCTTAAGTGCATCGCATCAAATAATATTTTACATTTTCGTTGTTGTCTAAAGGTGCAATCACAACGAAAATATCTCCTGTGAAAATTATAATTGGCGTTGGAGTTAAGTGAATTAAATTGACTATATAAACATAAGGTGATGGATAGTATTGAACAATCAACAACATCATTACATTCTCTAACAAGATCTGAAATTCTATCGCCATCAGATGATATTTTTATTTCTTCTGATTCTAATTCTTCTATGCTTGCTAGTGACATTTTCCCTTTTGGATTAATCTCTGTGTGTTTCCAATGTTTTACGTAGTTGTTCGTTATGTTTTCACAAACTTTTGTAGATTCAACATTTTCAGTGAAAATATGAAAAAAACATGTTTGCTTTCTACTGTCAAATGCAAACATGTTTTCGAAGTATTTTGTTTGAATAGAGTGAAGTTCTCTAGTCCCATGTATGGTGCTATTCTCGTATGGTATTGATCTATCTATATCTTGGACCCCAACAAGCCAAAAAAACCTACACAATAAATGATAAATCACAAATGACAACTTTTAATGTTAGTGTACAAATACTTCAATGTTAGTACATACATTTTTTTAAATTGACAATTACTATAAATTAAAAAAAATAATGTACATACATGCGCACATATTTTGATTATTGACTACAATCATGGATTAGATTTGATTTACACCATTGGACAGCCTCTATAGCTGAATGGAATCGTCTAGAAGAATGGTTCATTTTCCATATTCGAAGTGTTTATTTTACGCATGCTCCTGCACTGGTATCATGTTCACCTTTTCCATGTCCAATTTCAAAGAAATTCCAACAATGTTTAATGTTCATTGCTTTATGAAGTCAACATAACCAAAAAAATGCTCGTGAAGATTTAAAGTGTCCCGCACATCCATCCGACCATATCCAATGTTCATTGAATTTAACTTTATGACTTTTTAGTGAATCATAGAAATTTTTTTCAATACAATGTTGAACAAAATGTGTATCATGTGTACGATCATCGCTGATATAAAAGTGATATTCTTTAATCACATATTGATTGTCACACATGCTTTGAATGCCATCAACATATTGTTGAGAATGTCTATATAGAACATGGACAAATATCGAAACTTGGTCAGAATGATAGTATTCACTTTGAATCTCTTTTTGTGCAGCAAATGTGTAGTTTTCTGCAAAATAAACCACAGGCAAAATTGTTCCAGCTGGAAAAATTTCATGGGAATGTTTGAATTGAAGGTCTTGCCATCATGCTCTATGTGAATGCTTGGTGTATTTATAAATTTCACTTTCAAATTTCTTGACAAAATCTGACGCACATATTTTATCTTCTCGCAATTCAATTCTTTTGGAATGCGCATCACTAGAACTTGTAGAATAAATGTTGTATTCATATCTTCTCCAATCAACGGTTACATTTGAAAGCGACTGATCATTATCGATAGGGTATTTATTGTGGAATAAAACAAGATTTCCACAACCATGGCCATGTTTTCCATTGACACATTTCTTATTATAAAATAATTCATCGTGATTTCTCTCACATAGGGTTTGAGATATGAATTCACGTACTATGGGCAAAGGTGGTGAATTTGTCCAAAGCATTTTACCACGGTCAATAAACGTGTCATAATATAATTGAAATTGCAAAAGATAATGACAACAACGTGTGTCACGTATGCTAATAGGTCTAACATACCATGGTTTTTGTTGCACGAATGTAGTGATCGACATATTAATTCCACGATGAACTTCCTTGAATTTATTGAACAATTGTACTTGTGTCATTTCCATTATATGTTTTAGACGGATTTCATATACATTTCGTGATACTCTTTGTCATATCACATCCCTTGAATTTGGTGAAACTCGAGCATGTTCCAACCAATATTTTTGTACAATATCTTTAACACCTTCTCCCATTCTATCTTTGTAAGGTTGTCTACAAATAATTTCCCAGCAAGCAATTTCATCAATTTCATCTATTTGCATTCTGAATTTGCTATGTTTGTATAATGTCTTTCTTGAGGTTCCAATTGCTTGTGTTAGTTTTGTTGTCAAACGTTTTTGTCTAGTACTAGCTGAAACAATTGTTGTTTGAATTGCTCTACGTGCAGCACTGGTATCTTTCTTTCTGGATTTTCCAAATTTTTTTATTGCATCACCTATATTTTATATCACATTATGTTTCAATTTCGACTCTTTTGTCACCTTGTGAATACCCAATAATGACGTAGCACCTTCTAACTTCTTCGACACCAATAAAAATCTCAAAATTTGCACTTGTCCTACTATTGAACAATCCTTGAGGATATCATCATAAATTTTTGTAGCACGATATCGTGCAATATGTATGGGTAAATTTTCTCCATATTTGTCGGAATCAATGTCTTCTAACATTTCATCATCAATGGTGAAAGTACCTATACATCAAATTTAATTTAATTTAACAAATTTGTTCAAAAATACAATTCATTATAAAAAATGAATTTCGAAAATACATGATATATACATACCAGGTCCAATTTCTGGATCTTGGTTTTGATATTCAATATTGACTTCATCAACATTAACATGTAAATCACTATTTACATCTTCAACAATGGTATCTTCAACTTCCATTTGTTCTTCTTGTACCATATTTTCAATTTCCATTTCATCAACAGTGTCATGCAAATATGTTCTTATATCTTCAATTATTTCTTCCGTTTCTGCAACCCTTGCTCTTTTGGTTGTATTTCTGAGTTTTTGTTTTTCCCTATCAGCATCGTCATCACGTTTACGATCACTTTTTTTTTACAGTTTCTTTTATTTCCCATGATTGCTTAATCTCCTTTTGAAAAACCCTTGGAAAAAAATAAGAACACATTGTAAAGAAATCTTCTTTGTAAAACAATTGGAAAAAAAAAACTCTTTGAAAAAAAACCTTATTTGAAAAAACAACTTATATAAATATTTTGGAAAAAAAAGCTCATTTGCAAAAATACTTTGCAAAAAAACTCTTTGGAAAAACCCATTGCAAAAAACCTACTTTGCTTTGGAAAAATCTATTGGAAAAAAACTCTATGAAAAAACCTCTTGCAAAGAAATAACTTTTTTTCAAAAATACTTTAGAACACAAAATCTTTGGCAAAAATGCCTTGGGAAAAAACTCGTTGAATGTACCCTTTGAAAATAAATAAGATGAAAAATACCTTCTAAAAAAAACCTTTAGCAAAAGAAATCTCCTATGAAAACCCCTTCAAAAATATTTTTACTTATATGAAATGAAGAGGTGAGAAAATAATGAGGCTCTTTCGTTTTACTTATACGAAACGAAGAGGTGCGAAAATAATGAGGCTCTTTCGTTTTACTTATACGAAATGAAGAGGTGCGAAAATAATGAGACTCTTTCGTTTTAGTTATACGATTTTTTTTTTCGACCGACGAATTTTTTTTGTGCTTAGTTTTTCGGCCGAATAACCTTGCTTGTAATGCTCCGTTACGGAAAAACATTGTTTAGCCGAATAACCTCTGAAACCTGTAACCTGCATAGTTTTTAGATTTCTGCATTTTCGGAAGGTAAAATGGATGCCTTACACTACAAATCGGCTGTCGGACTTGATACCTTTAGTTTCGTCATTAAATCTACTTTCCGTAGGTATAGATTTTGTTGTGTATAGGTGAGATCCGATATTTTTATTTTTTTGTTTCTTAACATGTGTTGAGTTTATTTTCATCTCTTTCAAAATGAAGTGAAATGAAAAATATATAACATTAAAAATACACCACCAAAAAAATTGAAACAATTATGGTGCGCTTAATTAGAGTGTCTACTTCAAAAGGGTATTCGTAGATTTTTAATTTTTATAGTCAATTGAGAGAAAAGTGGCACAACCAAAAACATGTTTAAAACCAACAATGTTTTCCCATTGATCGAATTCAAAAAAATATTATAATTAGTATATAGATCTGTTGGTTACAGAGTTATAGTCATCGCAATAGTATATTGTGTGTAGATTGTCATAGCATATTTGTTTTTTTCAAAACACAAATTTAACAATGATTTTACAGGCGCAACCAAACATGACTATTTTTTAGTCCTTTCATTTCATAAGGACACACTGTCAAACATTTTCTGAAATGACATATCAAATCTCAATAATAATAAAATTCAAAAAATTATGAATAGAAAGCTAACATAATTCTCTAAAAGTTTTGTTTTTACTTGAAAGTGAAATTCTAAACAAAAATATCACTTTCGTTCGCCCGAAGTTGAAAAACATGAAAAAATCAAATCTATTTTCTCATAAGACCCCCCAAAATAGACACCCATATTCATGGATTCACCTTATGGCAACACATTTTGAAGGATATAACGTCAAAACCTGAGGGGAAGTTAGTGGCAACTTCCAAGTGGATTTATAATATAAAACATGCAATTCAAATTAGCATAAGGCCAAATAGTTTGTGGGATCAAAGGGAGTCATGGATGGTATTCAGTGTTCTTGAGGGAGTAGGAGGTTCGTCTTAGAAAACCCACTTGATGGGAAATGACACAGATAGAGCGGTGCATCTAAGTAGCGACTTGACTTGGAATCCTAGTAGAGGTGTGCCCAAGGGACAACTCAACTTGGAAGCTCGACAAAGGTGCACCCACCAAGTGAGCACCTGAAAATATGGCAAGGGAGTGATAGATAGGGGGGGGCTTCCGTCACGACTCAATGATTTCAGCTCGACTTGGAAGCTTGAAAGAGGAGCTCCCAAAGCAAGCTCGACTTAGAAGCCCCACAGAGGAGCTCTCAAAGCAAGCTTGACTTATACTATGGAGAACACTGCTACCTTTTTTCTAATGAAGATAATGCCATGGTCCTCACTAGCTCTTATAGAAAATTTATGATTTGAAAAGATACAAGTTGTGGTTTTGTGTCTTCATATGAATTGCACTTTTTTTTGTAAGTACCCACGGGGGATTTGAACTCATGAATTTCCATTTACAACTTCTCAACTGAATTACTCATTACCAATTGTTGTAACCCTATGGCTTGATATGTATTGCACTCATCTATGATATGTTTACCTAACGTGATCATGAAATTAGTTGTCTTAGATGTTCCTACAACAAATTACTCCTATGAATAATTGTTAAAATTTGAAGGTGATAACTTAAATAGTTTTTTGTTTACTTTGCCCAAACGTGTGAATTAACCATTGAAACATTTCAATGCTATTTTAAATATCCATGCCGTTCAAAAGTCCTTTTTTACATCTAAAAGTAGTCCTCGAGGTCCCATAAGGCATGCAAAATAATGTTGAAAATGTTGCATATAGTAATATACATATTATATACCAAAAATATATTGGTATATACACTAGTGTATATACTAGTATTATATACACTAGTGTATATACCAGTATATACATGGTGTATATACCGGTATATACACCCGGTATTTACAATAGTATATATACCAGTATATGCATATGTATATACATTGGTGTATATACTAGTTTATAAACTGGTGTATACACTAGTGTATAGCCATATACACTATGGTGTATAGTGTATATACCCATATATACTCTAGTGTATACACTATATTTTCTTTGTGTAGGGTGTTAACAAGGCTCTATGTGAATGAGGCTATATGTATAGTATATACACTCGTATACATTCATATACAGCTCGCGTTCTACGCAGTTTTTCATGGCACCTCAACACTAAAATGTACCAACCACTGGTCTCTGAAAATGATCAACCACTAGTCTCTGTGTAGAGTCTAAATTTGAGGTTTTCAACTTGGTTAGCAATTACTGAGCTACAATCATCACTCTCCAAATGGGCCAAGTGGTTTTTGGAAGATGGGTTTGCTAAATCATAAACAGGAACATTTATTGAACAAGGAGGAAATGTTGCATAATATGAAAGAAAGGAAAAGTATAATATACTCTCGTAATCTAATAATACACTAGTGTATATACCGGTATATACACTAGTGTATTACTAGTGTATAGTACCAATATATGCACTAGTGTATATACCGGTATACGCTAATGTATATTACTCTAGTATATACATTAGTGTATATTACCAGTATATGCACTAGTATACATTACTAGTATATACACTATACATTACTGTATATTAGTGTATATACACTAATGTATAGTGTATATACTGGTAATATACACTAGTAGTATACGCTAATGTATATTATACCGGTATATGCACTAGTAATATACTCTAGTCTATATACCTGTATATACGCTAGTGTATATACCAATATATTCATTAGTGTATATACTGGTATATTCACCAGTGTATATACTGGTACATACAAATGTGAAAGGGTGTGAAGTCTTGAAGGAAAAGATGCTGAAGCTGACCAATATCTACTATGAATATTTGGATGCCCCAAAGACAAGAAGAAAGAGAAAGGGAGAGAAAGAGATTGGATGGGGAGTATCTACACAAAATAACTAGTATATATACTGGTGTATATACCTAGTATACACCAATGTGTATACTTGGTTTATACACCAATGTATATACCTAGTATATACTAGCTGGTAGATACATTGTTGTATATATTGGTATATACACCAGTGTATGTATCTAGTATAACCAGTATATATACCTGGTATATCCACCAATGTATATACATAGTATTTACACCAATGTATGTACCAAGTATACACACTAGCCAAGTATACTCCAGTGTATATACTTGGTATATACACTGGTGTATATACCAGGTACAATACGATGTATATACAATGGTGTATATATCTGGTATATATACTAGTGTATATAACAGGTATATACACAAATGTATATACCTAGTATTAAAGATGTGTATATACACATCTTTAAACTATATTTGTTGATCATCACCTCTAGTTCAAAAATCCAAAATCAAACATTAATATTATCCAACTCAAACATAACCTCCAATATTATTATTGGAATGCTATAATGCCATAATGTGACTACATTGTATTGTAACTAGGTATATCTAATATATACAGTAGTGTGTATTATAGTATATACACTAGTGTATATACCAGTGTATATGACTCACTTTAGCCACCCTCTTGATATGTTGATGTATATACACTAGTATATGTACACTAGCGTATACCAGTGTATACTAATCATATACACTTATACCTTGCATATACATAGGTGTATATACCTAGAATATACACTCATGTCCAGGTATATACACTAGTGTTATATACTAGGTTGTATACCTTGGTGTATATGCCTAGTGTATATATAGTGGTGTCTAGGTATATATATATGGGTGTATATACTAGATATATATATACACTAGTGTATATACTAGTATATATATCAATGCATATACACTAATGTATATACCTAGTATATACACTAATGTATATACCTAGTATATACAATAGTGTATATACCTAGTATATATACCAGTGTATATACCTAAACATCAGTGTATATACACTAGTATATACTAGTATAATATACACCAGTATATGCACTAGTATATACTAGTATATACACTAGTGTATATATTGTATATATGCTAGTGTATAAACACTAGTATATATAGCAGTGTATATGACTCACTTTAGCCACCCTCTTGATATGTTGATGTATATACACTAGTATATGTACACTAGCGTATACCAATGTATACTAATCATATACACTTATACCTTGCATATACATAGGTGTATATACCTAGAATATACATGTCCAGGTATATACACTAGTGTTATATACTAGGTTGTATACCTTGGTGTATATGCCTAGTGTATATATAGTGGTGTCTAGGTATATATATGGGTGTATATACTAGGTATTTATACACTGGTGTATATACTAGATATATATACACACTAGTGTATATACTAGTATATATCAATGTATATACACTAATGTATATACCTAGTATATACAATAGTGTATATACCTAGTATATATACCAGTGTATATACCTAAACATCAGTGTATATACACTAGTATATACACTAGTGTATATATTGTATATATGCTAGCATATAAACACTAGTATATATACCAGTGTATATGACTCACTTTATCCACCCTCTTGATATGTTGATGTATATACACTAGTATATGTACACTAGCGTATACTAATCATATACACGTATACCTTGTATATACTAGTATATATATCAATGTATATACACTAATGTATATACCTAGTACATACAATAGTGTATATACCTAGTATATATACCAGTGTATATACCTAAACATCAGTGTATATACACTAGTATATACTAGTATAATATACACCAGTGTATATACTGGTATATACACTAGTAATATTACTAGTGTATATACCAGTATACACACCAGTGTATATACCAGTATACATATAGTTTATAGATGTTTTATAGGTTTAAGCACTCTTCCTTATATGCACATATACGAAGGCACTTCCATAAACACATGCAT
This sequence comes from Pseudotsuga menziesii, assembly GCA_001517045.1. Taxonomy (NCBI): domain Eukaryota; kingdom Viridiplantae; phylum Streptophyta; class Pinopsida; order Pinales; family Pinaceae; genus Pseudotsuga; species Pseudotsuga menziesii. Next base: position 252,792 of record LPNX011062320.1, on the reverse strand, counting down.
ATACAGAAGAGTGCTTTCGTATGTATGGAAGGAGGATCGTATATGCATGTGCATATACAAAAGCACTCTTTTGTATATGCACATGCATATACAGAAGCTCATCGAAGAGCCTTCCGTATATGCATACACATATACATAAGCGCCTTCCATACATATGAAAGTGTCTTACATACATACAAAATCACTCTTCTGTATATGCCACTCATATATAGAAGCGAGTGCCTTCTGTATATGCATGCATATACAGAATCTCCTTCTGTATGATGGGCTCTAAAAATTATGTTTTTTATAACTTTTTTATAACTACCGTCACACATATACGAAAGTGCTTCTCTATATGCATTGTGCTACCATACTTGTGCACATATACATAAGTGCTTCCATATGTGTGTTGCTTCTCTATATGCATGTGCATATATGAAATCACTTCAGTATATGCATACGCATATATAGATGTGCTTCTGTAAATGCACATTTATAGAAGGCAGAAATGCGCATATACAGAAGCCATCTTCCGTATATGTGCATTTTTCCTTCTGTAAATGCGTGTTTATGGAAGGCAGAAATGCATATATAGGGAAGCTCTCTTCTGTATATGTACATTTTTTCCTTTCGTATATGCACATTTATATGTGCATCTTGCCTTCTGTATATGCGCATTTACAGAAGAGAGATTCTGTAAATGTGCATTTCCTCCTTCCATAAATGTGCATTTTTGCCTTCTGTAAATGTGCGTTTACAGAAGGAAAGATGCGCATTTATAGAAGCGAGCTTCCACAGATATGCATTTTTCCTTCCATAAATGCGCATATACAGAAGGAAAAATGTGCATTTACGGAAGCTCTCTTCCGTATATGCGTGTATACGAAAGGCAAAAAAGCACATATACGGAAGAGAGCTTCTGCATATGCGCATTTTTCCTTCTGTATATGCGCATATACGAAAGAGAGATTCTGTAAATGTGCATTTTACCTTCTGTATATGTGCATTTACGAAAGGCGAAATGTGCATATACGAAAGAGAGTTTCCATAAATGTGCATTTTGCCTTTTGTATATGTGCATATACAGAAGGAAAAATGTGCCTATATAGAATCTCGCTTCCGTAAATGCGCATCTTTCCTTCTATATATGCGCATTTACGAAAGGAGGAAATGCACATTTACGGAATCTCTCTTTCGTAAATGCACATACACTGAAGGCAAGATGCGCATTTACGAAAGTGAACTTTCGTATATGCACATTTTTCTTTCCGTATATGCGCATATACGAAAGGAAAAATTTGCATATACAGAAGCTCTCTTCCGTATATGTGCATGTTTCCTTCTATATATGCGCATTTACGGAAGCCAAAATGTGCATATACGAAAGCTCTCTTCCATATATGTGTATTTTTACTTCTGTATATGTGCATTTAGAGAAGGCAAAATGCACATATACGGAAGTTCTCTTCTGTATATGCGCATTCTGCCTTCCGTAAATGTGCATATACGGAAGATCGAGATGCGCGTATACAGAAGAGAGCTTCCGTAAATGCGCACTTTTCATTCTATATATATGCATTTACAGAAGGAAAAATGAGCATATATGAAAGAAAACAAAGAAAATGATAAGAAATAAAATCCTAAAGGAAAAGAAAGTAAGCATCAAGGAAAGAATAGATAAAACAAGGAAATGAGAATGCTCTTATTCTTCACAATGATATCAATAATAAATGGATCAACTTTTCTATGGTGCTTTAATAAATCCTTTAAGGGGTTTTGAAAGTTGGCTACGAAGAAAAATAAATATAATTTTGGAATTTTACATTACAATAACTATTTGAGAGCACATTATCTTGTTATAAAGACTCTTAAATATCGTTTAGTTTTATACAAATTTGCATTTTAGTTCTTAACATAATTACTGGTACTTTACCATATGTAATGGCATTGGAATTATGATAATGTAATTCCTTTTTCTCAACATGGAGTTTATATGTAATATTTAAAAAGTATCAATAACAAAAAATATATTTCAATGTTAAAAATAAAAGATAATTTTTCTTATATTCTTCTATGGCAGGTGTCCTTCATCTTGGATCCTAAGCTACTCAAGGGCCAATATGGTGCACACCAAGATTACACAATGTAATACTATGAATTCGCCAAAGCACTCCTACATGTCGAGTGCCCTCAAGGAAATGGAGAATGTGAAGTGTTTTTTTGAAACCAAAATCAACAGAAAAATAAGGGAACACACCGAGCATCTGGAGATGAGGCTGCGAAGTGGTAAGGCATTCCCAAAGGCTCAAAATTTGGAGGCTTGGTTTATAACTCTGGCTCTACCAGAACTTGAGAATCATGGCATACAAGGACTTAGGGAATGTTTTGGAGCATGAAATCTTTGTTTAGTCTGGATCTATATTATTGCATGGAGTGCATACTGGAAGATGAGAATCACAACCCCTTCGTGGCTTATTGGTTCACGAGCTTGGAGAAAGGCATGCATAGATTGGATCACAATCAGGTCATCACAGACAAGCGTATCAACAAAAAGTTGGATGCTCCAGCTAAGGAACTTACTGGGAGATAGGTCAGTAAGACTTCTTCTTCTTATCCTTTGGCCACTCATATGGAGAACCGATGCTTCCAGAATGTTGGTCTTCGTGAAGCCAAGATAAAATCCTTAGGTTTGGGCCCTTCCATAGTAATTGTTTTTTACGATGATTAGGACTAGTTCTATTTTATGGTTAGTGTGTGTGCTTGTTGGAACTATCATTGTTTTAATTTTTTGGGTCATAAATCCATCCTATGGGGGATCTTCTATTAAGTTGAATTCCATAGTGTTTATGCTTAGTTTAGTTAGCTATGTTTCTCATTTTTTTTTTAGTTTTGGGATAGTTGGTCATTCATTAACATTTGGAAGCACTATGTAGTAGGTTGTTATGGTCTTGACATGTACAGTTATTTTTTCTAGATTAACATAAATACAAACCTTACAAAAAATACCTTAAACACTTCCATGCACTACACCATCTAAAAGGTATTGATAAAGTGGAAAGATACATAGCCCTCAGATGCTAAATGTCAACCAACATAAATAGTTTAACAATTTCCACATCTCCATCCTTGAGGACATTGTTGTTTTTTAAGGGGGAGCATATGTCGGAGTCCTACCCTAATCCCCTTATGTATATAGATAAGTTTCTATGTATTGGGAGCATTTCTATAAAAATAAGGCCCATGAAGTAAAGATGGTGTGAAATCAATATTTCTAAGAAGAGTTACTAGAAAGTTCCTAGAAGGTTAGATATAATCAATTGTTAGAACAAATACTAGAAGGTCATGCCTGCTAAAAAGTTCTTAGGAGGATATATACTATATAAAGAAGTGGAATCATTGTAATGAGATGTTTTGTGAAGAATATTGTAATTGGATCTTTTATTAGATAGATGTCTCCCCAACTAAGAGTCAAGTGAGCGATGCTTTCAACAATAAAGGTATCTATCCATTTGTGGTAATAAGTTCTCTATTATTATCTATTGGTGTGGTAATTTTTCATTTTTCATTCTAAATCTTGTTAAATTCTGTTCTTTTTTATTTGAACTTCCTATTATGATAATATGGTACTTTAAATTGAGGGATTGCAAAATTCCACTTGCAAAACAACAGAGTTGTTGATGGTAACATGTCATTTGAAGTTGATTCAATTATATTATAATTTGATGTATTTGATACGTGTGGGTGTATATTTTTGTAGGGTGCAAGGTTAAGCCTTTCCAACAATCCAACATATAGGTATAGCCTATAACTAATGTATCCTTAATAAATACATGGAGTCCCAACAAAGGTGTGAGCCTCAATAAAGGTGTGGAGTCTCTCTTTGTAAAATATATGAGATGGATATGATTCAAGAACATGCAATAACGTGGGTTGCTTTTTCTCTCCAACAACTAATCCTTTTATACATGAAACTTAGATAAAGAAACCTAATGATATCCCATAGTTGAAGTAATTAATAAGATAATTATCCACTATAAGGAGCTCTTTGATAAATTATTAATGAATAAATAGAATTAGTGAATTATGGGAAATTATACTAGCTATTTACCTCCAAGTGAGAGATAAGGGAGTGACTATTCATTCATTTAATAAATTGAAATAAAAAATAAATAGTATAAATGAACCTAAGAAGGGTGGTGAATATTATATTATTTATAAATAATAAAATTAATTTAATGTTTCATAAGTGGGGCGAGGTGGCAGCCCTCACAAAGTCTTTAAATAGGAAAGGTACGCCGTGGATTTTGGGTGTAACATGAAGAGTAATTAAATGATGCCAAACATTGCTTGAGAAAAAGAGGTTGAACTTAAATGATTAATGGGTTCTACAAAGAAGCTAATAACATCGATCTAGATGTTTTCCTATGCATGGAAATATCCATACTAAGTACATTATACATAATCCAAAAGTGGTCCAAGGGTCTCTATAAAAGAAGTGTTCCCTAAGTATGGCCAAGTGGAAACAAGTTGGCACCATGAGAGTTGGAAATGGTAAGAAGTGAAGGGTTGGGAATTCCTTGGAACAACCATAATGACATTCTTGGAGGTACAATGAATTTGTTTATACAATGTTTATTTTTGTTGTTCTTTTGGTTAATTTAGATTCTAGATAGGCATCAATTGGATTGATATATTAAAAGTATTAATGTGGGTATTATGTGAGGTATCTATTGTGTATATATTTAACTGCTCTGAGCATAAAAAAAAGGGCCTTGGATATTGTTGAGAAATAGCTAATGCATAAACATGGTCACTATAGCATGCAAATAAATTGTAAAAGTTGTGGGAGTAAGGATGAGCATACTAGGAGGTAATTTGTTGTGTATTATATAAATCAATTGATTCAACACTTTATATTTCATTGGAAAGAAATTGGTAGTTAATTTATCTCTTAACCAAAAATATTTAGAGGATGTTTTCCAAGATTTTGAATTGGGATAAGGAAGTCATTAATTGAATTGTTATTAGTGAATGAATAGTTCCATATTGTTTCTTTCATGCATCTTAAAAGTTAGATATTTGTTTCACAATTGTTTGACAAAATACATGAAAGAATGTAATCTTCTATGTTAATTTTGGAGATCTTATCATGCATTATTTTGGTTGTTTATGTTGCAATTAAAATAGGTTCATGAACCTTTAGCATTGGAAAGTATTTGGAAAATGTCTTAAAGAAGCAATCTTTTGTTTATAATATGATTGGTAACTTTTACATTTATCATATGATTGTTGAGTTGCGATGGGAAGGTCATTAATTGATTGCATTTAGTTATGATTTTACCTGTGGGAGGTTCTCATTTGCTTTATGGTTCTAAACATAAAATTTAAGGTTTATAAAGCCAAATTCAATGAGCACGATGTTTTACCAAAATCATAGAACATAGTTATGTGGGTTGTTTCGTTGTTATATTTATAAATGTGAAATTATTTTGGGTTTCCATGTATCTATTATGTTGAATGCTATCATCAACCAATTAATGGTATACATAACTTAAAAGTACAACTCCTAAACAAAGGATGTGGTAGTGATATGTTTTTTTATTTGAAATTATATTATAAATTTAAGCTCTCCATGAAAAGCTAATTACTATTATGCATAATTAGAAAGTAAAAATTTTCAATAAAGAATGTAGACTTGACATGCATGGTGATGATTTCATCTCATCTAAGCTAGTGGAAGTGCTCCAACAACAAATAATTTGAAATTAAGTATATTACTCTTTAAAGTTTTAAATCAAGAAGTTGAGTTTAACCTCTTATCAAATGTATATAATAGTCTTGATTTCACATACAAACTAATGTGCATAATACATTTTTTTAATGGTTGAATTTGAAAAATAAATTTGGTTTTCTTTGATATACTTAATTTTGTTTAAAACTCATAAAAAAAATTATAATATGTTTTCTTAATTTAATATTATTGTAATTAATAATATGTAATCATTTTACTTTATCTATATGTTTAATATAAAAATATGATTATGATTGTAATATGAAAATATGATTTTAATCTTATTTTCATATTTAAAAACCAAATATATTTTTTTACAGTCAAAATAAAATTTTATTTAAGAGAAATTATTCACTTAAAAACTTACCAATCTCGACACCTTGAGATTTTGTTTTTTTATTATTTAAAATTTTTATTTTAAATAATAAAAATAGCTTTTAACTTTTGTAAAATAAAACTTTATTTAAGAAAAATTATTCCATTAAAAACTATTACCAATTTTGACCGAAGTTGAAATTTACTTTCATATTGATTTTCAAATTCTCATTTCAAAATGGTTCAATTCTGTGTGGTTAAAATTAATAAGGGGTTGTTACTTTTCTTCACCCATTTTAACGGAAATTGAAATTTACTTTCATATTGATTTTCAAATTTGCATTTCAAAATAGTTAAGTTCAGCGTGGTTAAAATTAATAAGGGGCTGTTATTTTCTTCACAGGGGTCAAATTCCCATGGTTGAAAATACAGATGAAAATACCATTTATTAAAAACATAGTATCAATAGATTGATACCATTTACTTAGAACATAGTATCTTGAAATAGGGACCGGATATAAGTCTGTTCGATTGTTTATTAATAAGTCTGGAACCAAAACTTCAGTGCAAATGTCTAAATGTGTACATCACATCTGAATCAAAACAAGAGATTGATAAAATGTAACAATAATTCAATTTTTATCTATGGAAAATTCTAAAGCAAAGCAAGTATTTATTAATACCATAACTGAAACAAAGCAAGTATTTATTAATACCATAACTGATGTCATCGTATCCTACACCTTCTCTGTGTATCTTATGCTTAATGTGACCAACCTTCCACAAGTAGTTAGACTCATTGTACTAGGACAGCGAATCCATATTCAGATGCACCCATTAATAGAAACCCTAATGCTATGGAAAATTCTTGAAATTTAAAGAGATTTATACCATACCATTGATATTATCTATAGCATAATAGGCAACTTTGGATTTGGGAAGGCAACGATCACAAGATAACAAGGCGACTTTGGATTTGGGAAGGCAGCGATCACAAGATAACACTGTAGAAACCATAAATAACATCCATTCTGTAAACAACAATAGATTTCTATTCGTAATCTTCATTGTAATAATTTCTTCTTCAAATGAAAAATTGACTCCAAGGAACAAAATGATATTCAAAAGCAATCATCGTAGATAGATAGCTGAAATGATAATATACAATCATTTTGGTTTGGGAAATATAGCCTCCACCCATTAATCGTTCTACTTCGTCTATTCCATCTGAGTCTCAGAACAAGAATGACAGCCAAATCTTCTTCTGCCATGGCTGATTAGGGGAGGAATTGATGTGGACAGCCAATGTTGATCGCGGATCCCAATGCAGCATAGATATTATTTGTTGAAGGCGGGCATTTGAAATTTCAAAATCCTAATGCGCGGGCTTGTTACAATTTCAAATTTGAAATGAACTTGCCATTAATGCTGACCATAATGGTCTTCTCCGCATAGTATCTTATGGACACATCCCGATGGGGTTTTGATGTATTGTGGTCATGGGAATTGAAAGTGCATACATCCATGGGTCTGGGTCTACTTCATGGTGGGTATGCAACTCACTGAATGAACACATAAACATAAAAAATATTTCACCATAAAATGTATAGCACGAGCGTTACGAAGGATATGTTAGAGCCCCTACAACATTAAACACTCTATTGCGGGGTGCATATTGGTTGGCTAAATATTTGGCCTCGCAGTGACCATAGGTGCCTGGTTTAAAGAAGGAGAAGGGGTGAATATGAATTCGATGAATCTTCAAAACAAGTAGTTGGAATGTGCAAATTTGCACGCAGTGATTGTGTCATTTCCTGTGCAAAGTCATGTTAACGCTCTTATTAATTTGGCACAGCTGCTGGCTATGCGTGGAATTTTCATTACCTTCGTCAACACTAAATAGATCCATAAACACATGGTTGGGATTTCTTCAAGAGATGCAAACCCTCATGATCATCCAACCCTCAAAATTATATTTGTGTCTATTTCCGATGGCTTCCCACCGGACCACAGCCGCGCGACCAACCCGGGGGACTATTTCCTTACACTGCAAAAAATGAGCCCTGCATTGGAGGACCTCCTTCGCTGCAACAACAGCCCTTGTTCATAATGATGACGAGAATCAGGCAGGGTTTGTTTAAACTTTGGATTGTGCGTTATGTTGTATGGGTTTATGTTATTCTATATAAGGCAAGGCATGTCTATTGTGTGTCTATGTAATAAGGTAGGTGTGTTGTGTGTGTCTATGTAATAAAGTAGGTGTGCTATGTGGTGAAAAATATTTTGCATGTTATACGTTATTTAATGCTTCTCCGATATCAATGTGGGCCATTGGATCTCAGTTCTACTGCCACAACATTAAATAACCTATGGCATGTCAATAGCATTGTTGTAGCATTAAATAACCTATGACATGTCAAATATTGTTCGTTGTGTTGTGTGTTTATGTATTAAGGTAGGTGTGTTGTGTGGCAGTGTAATAGTAATATTTTATTTTCTTAATGATGATGACTAAAGTCTATTGAAACTAACTTTTAGTGAGACCAACTTTGATAAAGTAACTTTTAGTAAGACTTTTAGTAAGACCAATTTGAGTCTCTCTTGAAAATATCATGGCCCACCCTTTTGTGGATAAGGTTTTTTTGGTTGTTTTGAGGGTTCTCCCATGGAGCTATGGTTTGGGATGCGGTAACCTGTGGTGGTCTATACAGTGCAGAACCTCTTCGGCCATCTCATCATGGGTTTTTGTTACCTGTCTCCACCACTGTCACTGCACTTTTTTTGCACTATCTTACAGTCTCTTGGTGGGTTATCTTTGGCATCATTTTAAATTGACCTCTCCCACTCTGGAGCTGCTTTCACGGGATTATGTCACTCTTCTGGGGTTCATGGGAATCCTGCATGGGGATTCCACCAGCGTTGTCATTCTGTTCATTATACTCATTTTGACTGAACTCCCACTCACGACTGTCATTGGGCTTGGCTCAGCATTCTTTTTGGGGTGCCTCTTTTGTCATGGACTAGAAGACTTCTTCCGACCGAACTCCTTGGAGCGCTACACTTACCAAGAGATTATTTACTCCTTGGGGGATGATTTTTTCTGCTTCATAGGATCTGTCACCTTTCTGGGGTTTTTTTTTTACATCTTGCAAATTCCAGCTTAAAAACAACTCTTGCCAAAATTGAGCTGTAAATTTAGGGTCTTTAACGCAAATCATTAGGATTTTAGTATAAACACACATGGAATTCAGATTTCAACATCTTTGTAGATTTAATTACTTTGTTAACATTTGCTACATGATTAATTCATAGAATTAATTACTTGTTCTATATTCCATTTGGGACATGAGTACTTTTCCTAACTACAAAGTGGTCAAAGGAACTAGACGAATGTTGCAAGTTCCATCCATTTGCATTCCAAATTTGTGGGAGGGTGGTAATAAAAACCAAGCTAATTGTCTTTAGTACTACATGTTCAAGTCTACTATTCTTCTTATGTAACTACACTATGTTAAATACTACTTGTCTAGTTGTAAGAGATACCAACAATTATCATGCTCTACCTCACCAAAAATGCAGTCAAAATCCATAATGATAATCCCATATGGTTCAAATAGTCACACGAAACCTACAACAATTTCCATGTAAAGTGTTTGACAATGATTCAAGGCAGATTGCTTCCACCATAAGCTACAACACTTGGGTAGTAAAGTGCTTGTGAAAAGTTGTGAGCCAAATCTCTCCCACGCAAGGTCTGGAAGCCCAATATTGGAGAAGGAAAACCTACAGTAGTCAATTAGTAGGATTGTAAGAAATTATAGGAGAAGGTTGTGAATGCACAATTTGCCTTCTATATATGCACATTTACGAAAGACAGAAATGCACATTTATGGAATCTCTCTTTCGTAAATGCACATGTACAGAAGGCAAGATGCACATTTACGGAAGCATACTTCCATATATGCGCATATACAGAAGGAAAAATGCGCATATACACTAGTATACACACCATATGCCTAGTATACACACCAGTGTATATACATAGTATACACTAGTGTATACAATACCTAAGATATACACTAGTGTATATACCTAGTATATACACTAGTGTATATGATAGGTCTATAGTATATATACACCAATATTAGTATATATATTATATATGCTACTCTATATACCTAGTATATACACTAGTGTATATACTAATATATAATACGCTAGTGTATATACTAGGTATATACACTAATCTAATGGTTTCCCCTTTCTTATATAATATAATGCTTCTTTTGTTTATTGATTGGTTTGAAACTGCGAAGGAGATTACTAAGAAAGCAGATCCCATGGTCAAGGTGTAGGAGCCACCATGTGGACATATTTCCCTAGGGTTTCGATGTGAACCCAGTACCCTCCTCCACAGACACCGACAATGATGATGATGACAATGCAGTGGTCTCGTTGTCCAACAGCAGCACATCGTCTATTCAGATGGATTTCACCATTTGTAATGCGACCAATGCTGTGAAGAGGGAGAGAGACAGGGATCATCATGATAACAACGCTAACGAACATGAACTGGAAAGAGCTTGCTCCAGAGCAAGCGGTGAAGAACACGAGAAAACTAGCATAAAAAAGCGTTGTCTTTCCAAAGAACAATCTGCTTATTTAGAAGAAAGCTTTAATGAGCACAATACCCTTAATCTGGTAAGCCTTCACGCGCCTAATACCTCATATTTTTCATAGCCACAAGATTAAAAAATCCATTACTCATAGCGTTTCAATTGTAGAAGCAAAAGTTGGTATTAGCCGAGAAGCTTAACCTTCACCCGCGTTAAGTAGAAGTCTGTGGTTCCATAACAGAAGAGCCAAGTTAGCTTCCTTTACCAATCAAGGTTGATTGATGGATGTGTAGTTTGAATATTAATTTTTTTTTATGTATATATGATAAGAAAAAGCTGAAGCAGACAGAATTAGTGAACTGTGAATATATGAAGAGATGCCACGAAACCCTTACAGAAGAGAACATGCGAGGGCTTTGAAAGTAGCGCATCCAAGATTTTACATGCACTTGCGTGCAACCACTCTCACTATGTTCCCTTCCTACGAGAGGATCGCCTCAACCTCACTACCACACGACAACAACACAAAGGGCCTACACGGCCACAGGCCTTCCCCTTGGTCGACCCTGGCTTCTGCTCATTTACGCACTACTCGGCCACCTCCTAGACTTAAACAATAATATGTATTTGTATTTTTTCTTTGTAAATATATGTCTAGATTCTAGATCATGTTCTTTTCCTATGAATAGTGCACCACAGCATATGAGTATTGTTTTATTCACCTACACAGAGCCTCCCTCCCTCAACAGTGTATTAGGTCAGGTCCCTAGAGAAAGCGTGGGTGAGGGTGGTTTTAGTCCGAAAGAGAGGACGTTTTTTGCGAAAGAGAGCTTTCGTAAATGCATATTTCTGCCTTCCATAAATCCACATATACATAAGGAAATATGTGCATTTACGGAAGCGATCTTCCGTATATGCACATTTTTGCCTTCCATGAATGCGCATATACAGAAGGAAAAATGCGCATATACAGAAGAAAGCTTCCATATATGCGCATTTTGTCTTCCATAAATGCGCATTTATGGAAGGCATAAATGTGCATATATGGAACACAGCTTCTGTATATGCGCATTTTTCCTTCCGTAAATGCGCATATACAGAAGGAAAAATGTGCATATACGGAAGCACTTTTTCGTATATGTGCATTTACGAAAGGAATAAATTATATGCGCATTTTTCCTTCTATATATGTGCATCTACGAAAGGAAAAATGCACATATACGGAAGAGAGATTCCGTAAATGCGCATTTCTGCCTTCTGTAAATGCACATTTACATAAGGAAAAATGCATACTTGAGTCATGAAAGTGTGACTTAACCCACTGAAACATGTTGATGCTATTTGAAAGATACACATTATAAAATAGTATTGTTTTACATCTAAAAGTAGTCCTCAAGGTCCCCAAAGGCATGCAAAATAATGTTGAAAATGTTGCATAATGTGTCCATTTTGAGTCCCATTCAGGTGTTTTTTAGCCCCATACACAAGTAATATGTACATATATACACTGGTGTATATTATACCGGTATATAACTAGTGCATATACCATTATATACACTCGCGTATATTATACTGGTATATACACTAGCGCATATACCAGTGTATACATATACCGGTATAATATACACCAGTGTATATACTGGTATATGCGCTAGTGTATTAACTGGTATAATATACACCATTGTATATATGGGTATATGTGCTAGTGTATATACCAATATAATATACACCAGTGTATATACTGGTATATGCACTAGTGTATATACCGGTATATACACTAGGCAGTATATACACTAGTGCATATAACGGTACAATATACACCAGTGTATATACTGGTATATGCGCTAGTGTATATACCAGTATAATATACACTGGTGCATATACTGGTATATACACTAGTGCATATACCCGTATATACACTAGTGTATATTCTAGTGTATATATTGTTATATACATTAGTGTAAATTACTAGTATATATACTGTTATATGCATTAGTGTATATTACTAGTGTATATACTGTGATATGCATTAGTGTATATTACTTTGAAAAATTAGATTATTGTACGTAAAATCTTATGGAATAGATTGGAATTTTGTCTATGTACATTAAAACATTAACAATGATATTATGCATCTTACACTTACATAATAAATAAATTGTGTTGTGAAACAATGGTCTTTTGATCTAGATCATTGTCGCTCAAATAGTTTTAGACCGTTTTCATCAGAATTTGGCAAATGATGAAATGGTCAAATCATAAATGAAGATCATCATATAAATTCCTAGAAAATACACTAGTATATTCTAGTGTATGTACATGTACACATACACTAGAATATACACTAGTGTATATGCCTAGAATTAATACTAGAATATACGCTAGTGTATATGCCTAGTGTACAGTACATTATAATTCTTTATTAATATATTTTAATGATTATCATATATATATTTATGTCATAAATCATTTTTCATAATATATCTTATGTCCATGGATGTGATAGTTAGTGTAATGCTTGGGTCATTAATTTGTTCCTGGAAACCTTCTAAAACATTTCCACTATTGAGTGGTGGTATTGACATCTTTCTAAAGCAAATCATCCTATTATTGACCTATAACCATTTTGATCCCACTATGTTCGACAGACTTGAAATATGGGAATATTTTGATTGAAGGATCACATATTTTCTCTAAAATAATCACCTTCATTCTTAGAATAACCAAACGATGTGTTAAAAATCTTCCCAATTCCTTGTAAGTCTCAAATAATTCAAATTATATGTTTGTGTTTTCAAAAACTGGAGCATAGACTACTTTGGAATTGCATGTTTATGTTCCTAATAAGTGGAGCATGGGTCACTTTGGAAGTTGGTTTGATACTTTTTAGTACCTTTGACATGCTTGATCACCATGCCCTCGATGCATTCCATAAGAGGCTTCCTCCCTTGCACACACTAGGGCCTCTAGATTTACTCAATGTAGAATTTGGAAAATACAATATCTAATATCTCTACAAGCATGTGGACTGAAGATATGAGGTGTGTCAAATGGTTGGACATATAGGTTCTCTACTTGGTTATTTATGTTTTCCTTGGAAGCATAACTATTCTCTAACTAGGAATACTTAGAATTCAAGTAGGGTTAGGGTTAAAAGCAAGTAGACAACCCTTTCTATGGTATATTCATCCAAATCTCATTCATGGTCATTGTGGTGTCCTATCTTATGATTTTAGTTTTCTTAATCTTCTTTGTTTATCATATTTCTTCCCTGCAGAGAGACCAAGACCCCTCATTCATCGGTTATCCTACACAACCCAAGAATATTTTTAGCGAAGTATAATAATATACCAAGTACGTAGTACCTTCAAACATAGATTCCAATGTTTACAAAAATACTTAGCTGATATAAGGGGTTAGCATTCTAGGGTATTACAAATAATTAATATTCACAGTCCTAAAAGGGTTGGAAACTGAGGATGCTCATTTTCGAAGTCTGCCATTTTGTAATGATAGTCATGAAGCAAATTATCTAGAAGGGTGGTCTTTGCAGTAGTGTCTAGAAGAGTGTTTTTGGGTGCTATATAACTAATATGTACTGACATAAGTTTATCTTTGATTCCAAAGGGATATCAAGTAATATTTTTGTTGAAAAAAATGAACCATTGGTGTTGATGATGTGTTTTTCAGCAGTGGGAAAGGTTCAATTCCACCCTTCATCTCATATATCTAGCCCAATAAATCTTTGGGATGTTTTCATTTGTAAAATTTGTGATAGAGTGGAGGTTGAAGATAATTTTTATCATTTTTTCTTATAAATTCTTAATTTATTATAATATGTTTTATTGGTGTGATATACCTTATTGGTCTTAATAGAGGACTACAAATAGTTAAAATCATCACTATTGGTGATTGATTGGATCATGGCATTTAAATTCCATAAGTTGTGTTGGCTTTCCTTGCTCCTACAAGAACATTTTTTATTTATTTATAATTTAGCAATTAAACAAAACATGGTGTACTACCATGTCAAGGAAAGATTGATTTCCACCATATTGTTAGTGGCTAGTTATGAAAGTAGTTTAAGTCAATCAATAGGAGTAGCCTAATCCAATGAGGAGATAATTAAAGGAAACGTTGCATAAATATATCAGAGTTGGCATTTAGAGGAAACATTCACTCTTTAACTATGTAAAGGAAACTCGTCAAATCTTGCTAGCTCATTTGGTTAAGGTGTGGGTCTTGTGACCCAGGTTCAATCCTTTTAAGGGTGAGTTACTTGGGAGAAGTGTAAATTCCCCCCCCCATATTACCACAAAGTAGTTCGTGCATTAATTAATACCTAGTTTCTTTTAATATTTTTTCTTTTTTCTATATTTCCTTAGAATTCCATTGATTGGTCTTTAAAATCTTTGAACTTTTTCCTACACTTATTGTATTAATTGAAAATCCAATAAAGGTGTCGAGAATGAACAACATTTATTTTTAAGTAGTCTTACCTTTAATAATATAAGAAATAAGTTTATGGAATTTCATATCTTTACTACTTTTCAAAGATGAAAATGAAATTCTACTTTCATTTTTTAATTCAACGAGTTAACTTAGTATTGAGTTATTGTTGAATTATTATTTTCTTTACATATTACAATTCACTTTTGCAATGTCATCATCAAATCTCTAAACTGATATATAAAAAGTCTATCTTTATTTATTAATGTAAAAATCCACCCAATTATTGAACTATCTGATGATTTTGGCCAAATGTTAATAATTAATGGTAACTTGTGAAATAGATCAAGATAATTCATAAAATGCATGACAAGGAGCTATATTTAAACACCACAATGTAGTTGGTGTAGTAATTATTACCATTAGTTGGTATCCTCTTGTTTCATTTTGATCCCTTTTTGTAGTGTTCTATTTTCCTTGGAATTTATTTCATTTTGGTTTATTTGTTTCCCTTTTTTGGATCAATGGTACGTTATAGTGGTCAAATTACTTTACTAAAACACCCTTTTATTTAAATAATTTATTTAATTAGTTTTTCTTCTTTCCTTATTATGTTCCCGACAGGGAATATATCTGAATCGGTTAGGTCAATTAATTCGACGTGCATATTTAAATTTTTTAGTTTTCAAATGTTTTTAATATAGTTTGATTAAATTTTATTTTTTGAAATATTTAAATATTGATTTAACTTAATTTCTATTGGTCTTTTGTAGGTGACGTTTGATTGGGTTTTTGTTCCCCAAGACCCAGCAGTGTGATGGCATAAGCAATAGTAATGGCCTAAGCAGTATTGGAAAATGGTTTTCATTTATTTTTTGGGGAAAAGAATTCCTTACCCAAGGTCCTAGACACACTTCAAGTAACACTGCAGTCGACAATTCACTACAGTTGATAAACCTTGACTCACACATGCAGTACACAGTTCATTGTAGATGATAAACCTTGCAAGACTCACAGGTGGCTATTTGCATGCGTTCGGGCTCAGCATCATCAATACGTTACAACCAGAATCTGCCCGTCATCTGTATCATGGGGGCCAAATTCTAACGACTATGGTATCAACCATATTCTGCATCATACAATCAGGAGTATGGCTGTTTCCAAACGCTTACATGGGCTAAGGTCTCTCCAAAATATGTAGAATGTGATGTTATATGGTTACTGGAATGGATAGAATGTTGATTTTATTTGTTGGGGAGCTCTAATGTTTAAAAATTGTGCTAATATTATTCATGCAATTGACAGGTCTTGAGCACCTTTGTGACCGAAATTGAAGAACTGGACTCCAAGTAGGTGGTGGACTTTTGCCCTAGCTTATTTTCAATTATTCTTTTCAATGGATTTTTATCTAGAGTCCTATTTTGAATAACCCATATTTATTTTTCGTGGCTTCAGCAAATCATGCGCATAGTAGAAACAAAAGGGAGGAAGCATGGGTTGCGAGTTGCAACCCGAACTACCAAATCCTGGATTCGCCGTTGAGAAATCAGTTCATTATGAAACACTCAAGTTGGAGCAGTCGTTGTAGTACCGATAGCATCAAGGGTTGTGGAATTATTCAACAACCTACTATGTTCCCACTAGATTGGCAGCTTACCCATGGCCGTTCAATGTAAAGCTCGTAGAAGAATAGTAATTACTACCGCAGGTTGAAATGAAATTGTCCAACAATGTATTCTCTTCCTGGTGGATTGGCATCTTACCAATAACTACTGTCATTTAATGTAAACCAGCTAGATGAAGAAGAGTAATTAATCCCTTCTTATATAAAATCAATGTTTGAAATGTAGCTATAATTGAGAAAAATAAACAATTATATCCTTTTAAAAAAGAGTGGACTTCTATTCTTAAGGAGGAAACAACGATGGTTAAATTGTATATATAAAAATATTTACTGTTTGCATGCAAAGCAGGAGATACTAGTGAAAATATGATGGCCAAAGCTAAGCAAACAGGGCTGAAGGATAGGATTTAATCCCTTTTGATATAAAAGAAATCCATGTTTAAATGGAGCCCATCGACTATGCGATTTTCACAACAGTTTTAGAGAGAAAGCCTGTGTATATCAGTATCAGCTGTAATCTTTCCTGCATTCAACAACCCACTTTCAGCACGCAACCTGTTCCATATTGTCTATCACCCAGGTAACAATTTCTTGGAATTTCATTCATTTTTCTAAAAATTTTGTACTGTTATGTTTCCTTTAGGGGATTTTTCTTTATGGATAAAGGCGAATCGCAGTGGAAAGCTTCACCACTTGTCCAGAGGTGAAATGCTTCTTGCACTATACTGTACTAGCACATGATAGGATACAACTTGTACTAACTCGTCTCGTCCTGCTTTTATTGATCTGGTTGGCCTCTCGATTCTAATGACCGGCATTATAATTTTTTTTGATAGGGTTTAATGTTCTCTGAGTTTTGTTTTGGCTTGTGGTGGTCTATGATTTGCATGCTATTTTGCTACATGCCAACATCCCTACGTTGGGATTCCAGAATACTCCCTTCTGAGATGAGAGATATTCCTTAGCACAACCAACAAGTTATGTTTGTAACTTTCTTTTTCAAACCAATCAAAGCATGACCTTGTCTTGTTCCCCAATGCTTGCATCTTTCCTTTTGCCTTGGATCAGTCAACCCTACCTTGGTTATCTAGTTTGGCTTCCAAATTAGATTCTTCTAGTATTTAGTTTACAATAAACTCTCTTTTGTGGCTTTAGCTTGAGGTAGAGGTTGGTCCTGTCTTTTCTTGTACATTGGAAATACTCGATAGTGCTAGAGCAACCTAGGGCCTCTTGCAAAAATATAAAAAATAATATTACTCGTCTGGGTCACCTATCTCTCGAGAGTGAGAGACGGGTTGTAAAGTTCGCCAGCCAGGCTGCCAAACTTTTCATTCGCTACCATAGACATATAAAAAATAAAGGTCGAAAGCTTTTGACCTAATTCAGACTGGAACCCCATACACTACACGCAATATTGGCATCTTAAACATAAACAAATTAGGAAATATTATGACCTAAAAATATTATGGGCATATTAAAGTCAGAATCCAAAAAAATTGAAATACCGTTGGAATGACACAACAAAATGAATGCCAAATTGTTGTCAACCACTTCATTATTATGAAAAGGAAATCCTGTTGCACAGGATTTTACAACACTTTCTCTTCCTAAATATATAGTCAGTCTATGAGACAGATTTGAATTTATTTTAGTTTGCTATTATTGTAATGATCTTATTACATTATATGATATTACTGTCTTGGCAATATTCTTCATAAAAGAAGTGAGCAATTACCAGGGTATAGTGCTGCTGGATAGAGAACCATTAGGCAAGGCCCTGGTAAATATATGCAATACACTATTTAGAAATATATAAAATAAATATTGTGAATTACTTTTTTTTGAACCTCCATAAGGTTTGCTTGCTCTTGCTGACAGGCGCTTGTTATATATTGAAAGTTGCAAAGCCCAGAAGTGAACGAGTTTATGTATCACAAATTACTAGTGCATCCGGGGCTCCTCTGCCACCTGAAGTAATTAATTAAGTAATTTGCATCTGGTTATATCCCTCAACTATATCACTTTAAATGTCGGCAAAGACTTGGTTCTCATGATTCTAATTTCTAGTGTGTGAATTCAGCCTCAAAAGCGCATTTTTATGATGGGAGGCCACGAAGGCTCCACAACTAGGAAGGTATTACTGCACAAGAACGTCAAGAAACCGGCGATGTATTCAACATAGATAAGGTTTAAACGCTTGTTTATGGTTTTATTGCTTTTGAATTTTTTCAAGACTTAAATAAACAGTTGCTCCTTTTTAGCATTTGCACGTGTTAGCTCCAAATAGAACTTAACTGAAACATAACAATGGAGGGTTAATAATAATAAATAAATAGTTGGAACATTTATGGGCTACTGTCAATTTCATCCACTAATGCCATATTGTCTACATTAATTCCAAGGATTCATGGAAGCCTTTGCTTGTTTGGTAATCAAGAAGTTTATTAACTGCAATTTAGTGGTATTTTAATCTTCCTCCAGGGAGTTAATGAAGTTAACGACCGAGCATAGACGTATGTGACACTTCAGTTCAGAAATTATAGCTCAACTTCGATATGTATCCAAATTTCAAAACCGTAAATTTGAGGTCAATTTAATTTCTTTACCGGTCATAATTATTTCATTATTTCTTTGGCCTTTAATAATTCATATTTCTTGTTTTTATATCGGCAATGTAATGTTCCAAGGAATATTCTTATGCCAACTAGTTTAATGTAAATTTAACTTATAAATCATAACTATTCTTTTTAATCACAAATTCAAAAACAAATAATTTTATGTTTTATAAGATTTTGATATTCCAATTTATAAATCATAACTATTCTTTTTAATCACAAATTCAAAAACAAATAATTCTATGTTTTACAACATTTTGATATTCTAATTGATCAAAATTGAAACAAATTTATCCATGGTTTACAACATTTTTTATATTTCATTTTACCAAAATTGATAAAATTTTGATATTTCAATCCATCAAAATTGAAATCGATAACAAAAAACAAAATTATATAATTATTCAAAATCTTAATAAATACATATTTGGAAAGATGATTTAATCTTCTAAATTTTGTTTTTTATTGATCTTAAAATAATTGTTTAAATTAATAACTAATTAATACTTAATAATGTTAACATAGAACGAAACTACTAAAATAGTTTATATAAAAAGAAAAATATTATTTTAATTAAACCAAAACAATGTATGGATAGAAATTGTTAACATAGTGAAAAGTTCCGTAGTTATTGTTTTGAATATGTTTGACATGTGTACCTCTCACATTCAAGAAAGCCTCCGATCAGGTTCCGCAAACAATCTAACATTTCAACTAATCAGCATTTGTTTTCTTAAAGAATGTTAAGAACATAGTGATCGACAAGAGACAATAGAATGATATCAACCAAAAGCATATAAAAGAGCAAGAAACCTGTATACTTTGTTTTATTTTATTATATATGATTTATATAATGATAACTAAATAGTTTGAATCAATGGTGTTTTAATCAGTGTAGTAATAGAGTTGTTTGCAATTACAAACAACCGACTATTGCTACTGCAATGTTTTGGACATTGCCACTTTGTGGCTCTTTTCAATGGCATTTTCGTCTCTCATAATTCCAAGGGCTTGTTTTAAGATAGGATTTGAATTATGCATTTATAACTATATAATTGAGGTTTTTTTGTTGTTATTTTTTACAATTTGCAGACTTAAAATATCAAGAAGCTCTATCGCTAATGCAAAATTGCTATTTTACTTTCAAGTTAACCTGCAACAACATGTGACAATGTCGAGAACATTGCCACCACGTGGCTCTTGTTTCTTTAGGATTGGATACTTTGAACATTTTTCTAGTCTCTTATTTTATTTGGGATTTTTTGTGTTAATTTATCTTTATGTTTTTTTTCTATTTAGGTCTATTATCTATCCATATTAACTATTTAAATTTTAAAATTGACTTTATTTGTAATAAAATGTTTTTATGAGAGTTGTTCTTTTTTTTTAACTTTTTTTTACTAAGTTTATGCTAACTTCTGTTAATGAATTGACATTTTGAAAAGTACATTCATTTTTAACAAACCCAAAAAATACTTACAAACATTAACTTTAATGATTAAGCTTCATTGTTGCTATAACTCAAATTTAGATTACAAAATAATAATACAAAATCCAAACATATATTAAAGTTGGTAGAGAAAGCATCCACTCTTTTACAAATTAAAAGGAGTTTGGCAGAAACTAAAATCCAACCTATTAAAATGAGAGGAAGTATTCACCCTTAACAAAGAAGAGAGAGTTTCACAAAACTAATTTCAAGTTCTTTGGCATTTTTATAAAAAAAATCGGGCTTCATTAATCCCATAGCTTGGACTCACATTTTCCAATTTGATATCTTGGCATGGCATTGCAGGCATCCTTAGTTGCTTAGGTTTCAAACATGTTTTTGTATACCACTTTATATAATCTGCACATTCATATCATACTCTTAAATTGGTAAAAGCAATATTAACAACAAAGTAAGTTATAAAGGTCAAAAGCCAATCTTAACAAAAAGATGTATGTTACATAACTCAAAAATAAGCTACAAAATTTTAGTGGTCATATGATGCTTCCAGTAACCTGTGTGGAAAAAATGTATTTATTATTTAAGAAGAGTGCATTAAAATAGAATAAATAAATTTGTTCAGATATGTTTAGAATGATGACCACCTCGACTGTCAATGAGGATTGGATTTCTCATGTAGTTCATTCGTAGGTTCTCAAATATTAAGCATGTTAAGCCCTTTTCTCTTTTCCACGCTTTGATTCTAACTTCATTTTCAATGTCGATGAAAGGACATTGTTGATTCCATTACGAGCAAGATACTTCCCAAGGCTCCACAAAGTGCATAGTAATAATAATAACCCAAATCGCCTGTCAACGCAATGCAATGAATGCTAATATTCTCAGTCCTATTGAAATTTTATCAAATTATTTTACCTTATTCCATGGCTTGGTCTGCAAGTAACTTGTTCAATGGAAATATTTCCGAAGTTCCTTCCAAAATACCAATATAATCATCTCTGCACAGGAAAAGTTACAGATTTATCTTTAATAAAATAGTCCCCTTCCTCGAACAATACTGTTTTAAATGTTGATTGGAAACATGATCCACCTGTCTCAAAGAATGTCATTAGAAGAAGATATGTGAATTTCATCCGTGTTGGGGATTTCTATTGGAGCACAGATAGTCAATCCCACTACCAGGACATTGTTGGATGCATCAATGGATACATGGAACTGCTTGTTGGTGATGGAAGTAATGTCTCTCACGATGATATTCTTAGCGCCCATGAATTGTAAAGGCTTCCCATTAACACTCTAGATTGTCAAATTCACATTCATTATAACCTGCTTAAGTTATAAACTCCCAAGTATGAAAGACTCAAATGCATATGTGAAAAACTGTCAGGAAAAAATACAGTAGACCCGTGTTTGCACTGCACAGTAGACAAATGTATTCGAGACAGAGAGGCAGCTCTTCTATTGGACATCTCGCTCAAGCTTCGTCATGTTTAAACTTTGGTAGATAGCTTAAAAATATCTCTTTCCTTTGCTGAAGTTTGACTTCCATTGCAAACTCGCTCAAGAAAAAGAGAATAATTTCCTTTGTTCCTTGTCTTGCATATATGTAAGTTATAAACTCCCAAGTATGAAATACTCAAATGCATATGTGAAAAACTGTCAAGAGAAAATACAGTAGAACTGCGTTTGCACTGCACAGCAGACAAATGTATTTGAGACAGAGAGGCAACTCTTCTATTGGACACCTCGCTCAAGCGTCGTCATTTTTAAACTTTGACAGATAGCTTTAAAAGATCTCTTTCTTTTGCTCAAGTTTGACTTCCATTACAAATTCACTCAAGAAAAAGAGAATAATTTCCTTAATTTCCTTTGCTGCTTGTCTTGCATATATGTAACCAATTGTCTGAAGCATATTGACTCCATAATCTGCACTATTGAGCCATTGAACCTCAAATTTAGCTTGTTGTATAAACCCTTGTCACCTTTATATACCAATTTAGAAGGTCCTTCAAAATCTGTGCAAGTTTTTCTTCTCTTTCCTTTTTCTGGATGGCCTTTATCTTTCTTGTAATACCCTGGTATCAGTCTGTTCACCTTCAGGAAACATCACAAGAAACCATTGAAGCCACTGCAAGTTGGCCTATATAGTATTCAAATAAATCGCTTCCAAACATCATATTAAATATTGTTGCTCAGTCTATCAGAGATACACCTTGTTTTCCATGTGTGTCATATGATTCCTGCTGTGCTAGATAACTGAGAACTTGGCAAGCTTCTCTCAATACCTTGAAATCTTCTGCCGCTTGAGGATCATTTGGTTTTTTATCAGGATGAACTTGATGTGCCTTTATGTAATAAGCTTACTTCATCTCTGCTTCAGTCATCGTGGGAATTACTCCAAGCACGTCATAGTAGCCGGTATCATTCACCATTTTTTATGAATCTAAAGCAGATTCCATAATTACTGCATAATCAGATGTTAAATCGATGTCCTTTGTGAGCTCTGCTTGGCCAATTCCAGAATTATAGCAGAATAGTAGGAAATTATTCTCGTTTTCTTTGATAGATAACTTCGTATTTTTTAAGCTCATCTCCCAATTCCTATCGTATCACACCAAAGGTTTCCAATCGAAGTGCTCTACGGTTATTCTCCTCAACCATAAGACCAGCACTTGAAATTGTATCATGATCTTGCCACAACTTCACCAGCTTCCTCTAAAAAACCCAAAAACGTGCATCTCAGAAATGGGCAGGTCAAGAAGCGAGGGCGTTTCGAAAAGGAGTAAGCTATCTACCTCACCATTTGCACTAGGGCCCACCTGACGCTGTCGGGTGATAGCTTACTTTGTTACCTATGAGATCAAAAACAACCAATTACAATATTTACTTTCACATCGAGTGCACTCTCGAATTCATCCATCCATAAATTTAGCCATGGAAATTCCTGTTTTTTAAGTGCAAGTTTAAAATTGTAAGTTTTGATAGGAATTTTTTATGAAAATTGCAAATCTATGTTTAGAACTGTATAATTTTAGTCAACTCCATAAAAATAACTGGAAATATCTAAAACTTGGAAAGTTTTACCAACTTTCTTGTAACAATTAATCAACTCTTTTGTTTAATTAACTGGAAAGATCTAAAACTTGCGACGTTTTACCAACTTCCTTGTAGCAATTAATCAACTCTTTTGTTTGTTTTATGGAACCCGATTTAGGTTTAAACCTTGGATTCTTTATCCCTCATGATAAGGGAGGTTAAAGTTTTAAACTAGCATACACATAGAACATTGGCGTTATCAAATCCATAACAATTGAATTTCAAATTAAGTTTTTAGAACACAATTTCAGATTAGGTTTAGATAGGTTCAGTCTGTAGATTTAATTTGATTTGGTAAATTAGTATTTTTTATTATTGCATTATACCTGAGTGTAATAATAGTTTGTTGTAAAATTGATCTACAATAAAAATGCAAGAAAAGAAGCAGAATAGTTTCTTGGTCTCACGAAAAGATAACGGAGTAATCTATCACATGACGGAGTCAAGTGGGCCCCAGTGCAAATGGTCGGGTAGATAGCTTACTCCTTTGGAAAAAACCCAAAAACGTCGGCATATCAGAAATGGGTAGGTCAGGTCAAGAAGCGAGGGCGTTTCAAAAAAGGGCGGTCATGGAGGGCGAGGGAGTTTCAAATTTGAATGGGAGGATGATACCTTTCAGAAGCGATGGCCTGGGCATGGGCATGCATGATAGCCATGAAGATCGTTTGCGTCTATATGCCATGATCCATGGATAGTTGGAAGGCGCATCAAGCAGGTCCCTTGCCGATATGTGTTGACCGGTGAAACACTTCTCTCGAGGCTAATAGTTAAAAGAATGTCAGAAATGCCCTGCAGCAGCATTAAACACTCTGTTGCGGAGTGCATATTGGTTGCGTGATGTGCAACGGGACTAAAAATTGTTCCCTAGACTACACATATTACATGAAATGTCACAACATTCAACACCTCTCTCATTATCGTATTAAATACTTAGGCGCAGCCGTTTCAAGCGTCTTAGATATTATAAAAGGTAAGCGATTTTAAAATGTTTAAACGTGTTGATTTTAAATAATGTATTAAATAATTTAAATGGAAGCATGATCATGTGGTCGGTATCGGTGTAAAGAAAAAGATATTGCTAAAACAATGATATAATGTAATGATATATGTACGGTGCATGCATCATTAACATGTCTCGAGAGGACATGTAATGATGGCCTTTCCCTTTTTTACACCTCTCAAGAGGACATGTAATGATTTTCAATCAATTTTTTACATTTTAAGATATTTCATGGTCATGACTCATGGTCAAGAAAAAGAGAAATGGGTAATGTTA
Source organism: Pseudotsuga menziesii (assembly GCA_001517045.1). NCBI lineage: Eukaryota > Viridiplantae > Streptophyta > Pinopsida > Pinales > Pinaceae > Pseudotsuga > Pseudotsuga menziesii. Next base: position 227,578 of record LPNX011062320.1, on the reverse strand, counting down.
CCAATCATAAAAATACACAATCGTTTTGGAGGGAAAAAAATATTTTACATGCAGTAGAGTAATAAATGTTGTGGCGACTACATCGTGGACCGTTAGATCTCAATCTGTTTGAGATCCAACAACTCACACTGCAGCCACCACAACATTTATTACTATGCTGCATGTTGAATATTGTTGACAGTTTTGGAGTAATGAATCATGATGATATCATTTTGATTATGTAAAAAATTTAGAACTATATTTTAGATGGAGGTAATATATTAGATTAAGGTTACTTATTTAAGTTTGTGAAGACTCAACAGAAAAAATTTAGATTAAGGTTACTTAATTAAGTTTTCCAGGGGAAAATATCAGTTCCTTGCTATTTCATTGAAATCAAAGGGAACATTTTACATCATCAGCATGTGTTGTGCTCATGGAGGGAATAATACATCAGCAAGAGTGGCTACAGTATCTGCTTTAGAAGAGCGCATAAAGGAGGGATCAATCCATACTGTTTTCTACAACTCATGTTCAAACCTTAAAACTTCAAAGTGAAGTAGAAGCTAGGAGAGTAAAACTACATCCGCTTCATACCCTTCATTACATAGAGAGTTCATACTATAACTGGATAGCTAATCCAAAGAAGAAAAAACATGAATAGTACAGTAAAAACGCATCACTACCTTCATCCAAAGGATGTCAACAACAGCACAGAAAGGTCAAGTGCTGAGGGCTAGAAAAGATAGAAAGTGCCCTGGTCATTACATTCACCATTGGTGTTTTCAACATACTAAAGCTGGCCCTGAGCCAATGTTAATTCTTCTTTGGATAACTTGTTCGCCATTGTATTGTGCTCTCTATATATGTGAATGGCATAGAGTTGGATGAAGTTAGTTTCCAGCATTCTAATACAATGACACCACCCATCAAGAGAAAGTAAAGTAAGTGTTGATCTATGATTGAACCAGTTGATGATGACAGTATAGTCCCCATGAATATGTAAAGAAGGAAGGCCCATGAGTTTTGCATAGTGAAGGAGTGTCCACAAGGCCAGCAACTCTAATCTGGTATTTGTGCTCAGGCCTACTCCCATCTTGAAGGAAAAATAGTGTTCTTTATTGAGCAATAGTTGAACACCAACGCCTCCCATATGATTAGTAGATGCCCCATCAAAGAAGCCTGCTAGAAAACATAGTGAAAGAGCTGGTCCAATAGTTCTCCTATTGATATTCAGTTGCAGATTGACCAGATAGAGCTGTAACTGATTCTTGATGGAGAGGACAGTTGAGTATATATCAGGCTTCAAGTCCTCAAATATACATTTGTTCCTGGTTATCCAGATATGCCAAGCAAGAAAATGAGGAAGATACTTCAGAGTATTTCCTAGGCTGATCCAGGAAGAAACATTATGAAGAAAATTTGATTCCCTTCAGAAAGCTCGAATGTCCAGAGAAGATCTGAAGAGAGCAATAATTTTTGGTAAAGATGCAACCATGAAATAGGTGGTCAAAAGACTCTAATGCTGATTTACAAAGACGGCATCAGAATGGGCCAATCCAGCCTTTTTTCATCAAGTTGTCACATGTATTGATCTTATTCAACAAACTGAGCCAAAGAAAACAGATGATATTAAGTGGCATGTGAAATTTCCATATTTTGATCAAGAGATCGTTCGGTCTATTAGATACAAGGGTGTTTGCAATAAGATCATACATGAGATTGGAATTCACCATACCTGAAGACTTATTATACATCCATACCAGTTTATCAGGTAGATGGCTGATACGTATCCCACCATAATGCAAACCTTTGATATAGTTGGACCAGGCTAACTTCCATGGTCCACCCAGCTCTAGCTCGTCAGCTGAGATCCAATAATCAATCGAGGTTGTGGCAATGCCTCTGTTGAGTACATCAGAGAGGGTAAGAATACCATAATCTTCCAAATACGATATAAGGTCTTCCGGTAGAGTGTATTCAGAGGATACACCAGCTATGGGATTAATGCCAACTTTGATATTTTTTCCATTGCCAATCTTCCACCCAAGATATCTAGTGATCCAAGAAATAGCACGTGTGAAGCCATTCCACATATGAGAAGTACCCTGAACTTTGAAGGTCTTTTTCCATAGCCAGATATCAACAGGTAAGTTCTTAAGGTATTTGTGCTTGATAATTTGAGACCACAACCCTGTACCGTTAAGAACAAGCCAGAGGCTTTTGTTTCGTAGGGACAAACTTAACCACTCTAGATTCTTGATGTTCCATCCCCCTAGAGTATAGGGCCTGGAGATGGATGACCAATCTACCAAATGATACTTCTGTTTACCTGGCGAGCAGCCCCATAAAAAATTAAATATGTATCTCCTGATGTAAGTCAGAATAGTGTTGGGCATAGGAGCAAGTGTGAGCCAGTACACAACAAGACTCATCAAGACAGATTTAACAAGTATCAATATACCACCCAGAGAGAGTAACTTGTAGGTCCAATTGCTCAATTTTTTTTCGAACTTTAGTAAAATCTTCTCCAGTCCTTTATACCATACCCCAGTGGCTTGAGGTAGTATCCCAGGTACTTAAAACCAACAGCAATAGGTTCCATATTGTGAGGCATGAGATTATATATTTGTTGTCTAACTAGGTCCTCAATGTTGTTGAAAAGAAAGGAGGACTTAACAACATTGATCTCCATTCCAGTTGCACAACAAAAAGTGTCAAGAATAATCCTATAATGTTGCCACTCAGCCAATGTGCCAGAACCAAAAAGAACTGCATCATCTACAAAGAGCAAATGAGTAAGATAAATACTGAGAGCAATTTGGATACCTAATATATCTCCTGTGCATTGTTCCTGAATAATCAATAGAATTAAACCTTCAATGATCAATATGAATAGTAGAGGATACAGAGGCCATCTCTGTCTAATGCCTCTAGACATAGGAAAGAAATTGGATGGGGTCCCATTGATCAGTACAACAAAGTTTGCTAATTCAACACAGCCCATGATCCAATTGACAAAGCTGGCAGGAATACCAATCTAAAGAAGGACCAACCTCAAGAAAGACCAGTTAACTTTGTCAAAAGCCTTTACCAAATCAAGTTTCAGAACCATTACATTCTGATTTTCAGTTTTGATAAGATGGAGAGCTTCTTGGACAATACCAACCGGTTCAATGATCTTTCTGTCATGCGGAAAGCTAAACTGATGCTTGGAAATAGCCTTGTCAAGTACTACCTTAAGTTTGATAGCAGCTAGTTTAGAGATAGTCTTATAAATTAGATTACATAAGGATATGGGCCTATACTTCGCAAGGGTAGAGGGTTTATCACACTTAGATATGAATGTAATAAAAGTGGCATTGAGAGCACCAATGACCCTACCTTCTAGTCTAGAAGGTTCAATGACCTTTAGAATATCCTGCCCCAACAGGTCAAAAAAATGAAGGTAGAACTCCACCGGCCACCCATCAGGCCCGAGGCTTTTATCTTTTTTAAACCCCTTGAGTACATCTTCTACTTATTTAAGTGTGATAGCAGCTAAGAGAGGTTCCTGATCCTCTTCCTGAACAAAGGATGGGAAAAGAATGATGAATTTGAGTTGGGCCTCAATATTGGTTTTACCGTCATTAGAGAAGAGTTCTAAGAAGTGTTGAACACCCAAAGACTTTAATTTTGCATCATCCTCAATAGTTTCCCTAGACTGATTCTGAAGTGACCGGATAGCTTTATGGTTCCTCCTAGCAGAAGCGAAGGAATGAAAAAATTTGGTATTGGCATCTCCTTCCTGAATCCAGTCAACTCTGCTTTTGAGCATCCAGGTGAGGATCTGATGTGAAAGCAGGGATTCCTTTATCTTTTTCAAGAGGGCAAGGGAGGAGGAATCCTCCTCAGAGAGAATACCAGATTGGTGGGAAGCAAGGAAGTGAGTATAGCTCTGTCAACCTCAGTGATCTCCTTCATTCTCAAAGTATTTTTCAGTTTTTCCCAAGTCTTTACATCATTTTTGAGTCTCTGGAGCTTAAAGCTAAAGTCAAACATGGGGCTAGCAGAGGGAGCAGGTGCCAACCAAGAGGAGGATACAAGGTCAGTAAAATCATCGTCAAGGAGCCAGGCACGATTGAACTTAAAAGGGTAAAGATGACAATTCAGTCTGAAGTTTCACTCAAGACAAATAGGGAAATGGTCAGATATTTCGGAGGGCTGGATCCAGGAGTGATAGAAACCCAAGGTTGGGATCAGATGTAAAGAGGCAAGGAATCTGTCCAGTCTTTTGCTAACACCCTCGGGTCCTATTCTTCCATTTCTCCAAGTAGGCCCAATCTTGGAGGGAGCAAGATCTACCATATGCAAAGAGTCCAGAAGCTGTGAAAAGTAAAGTGAGTGATGATCCATACGGGCATGATCACCCCAGATGTCAAGATCAGAGATAGTGAAGTTTAGATCACCAGCTAAGATGAGGTTAGGATAGTTGAAAATATCGCCTGCAACAACAGAGTCCCAGAAGGCTAATTTGTATGCATAGGGTCCATAGCAGTTGACAATGGAGAAGACAAAGTCAAGGCCTTTGAAACAAGCAGTAAGAAGAATACCTACAAAGGAATGATAGGATTTACATCGAATCAGGCTAGGGTTCCAGGCCGAAAGGATAACCCCAAAAAGATCAAGTGCATCGATTCCACAGAATTGCTAACCCGGCTTTATATAGGAAAATAGACAAAGGGCAGTAATATGATCACACATTTTTTCCTGCGGAAGGATAATGTCAGGGTTAAGAGAAGTAAACAGTTCTTTGAGGGCTTTCTGTTTGGTCGGTCCCCCAAACCCAGGAATGTTCATGGAGACAATCTTCATGGGATAGACTGAGAGACGGGAGACATAGCTCTAAGTGCTTGTGAAGAGGAGTTGGATCTAGCAGCTGCTTTGATGCAAGCCAAGAGTGGGGTATAGCGACCTATAGGAGCTTGTGAGGAGACTTTACTTCCTTTTTTTCCTTTCTGATGGTCACATTCTCGAATCTAATCGATTCCAAAGGCAATATGGAGGGTGAGATCGGGGTTTTATTTGTGAATATATCCAGAGCTTTGAGGAGATTAGGATCATCAAAGGAGGGAGTGGTTAAGGGAATTCCAGGCTGAGCCATAATAGGAGGGGAAGAGGAATGGGTAAGAGGGGGGAAGTTTTCCAGGTTGAATGGGGCCAGGATTGAGTTTACAGGGGTCGACGAGTCATCATTCCATTTTTCAGGTATTTCTTGTTTTTGGGGTAGCAGGTTCCGTCAAAAGTATGCCAAGTGGGTACTCCTTGGATGTGGAATTTAATTATGCATCCAACGAGCTCTCCTGATTGAAATTTGAGTAAAAACACAGGGATATATGTCAAAAATACAAACAAAAAAAGTAGTTTTTTTTATGATACCTATCCTCAAATTTATATTAAATTTTTTTCNTTTCAAATTTAAAGCAATTTCATTGGCTAACACATGATGACATGGAATTTGAATAAAAGTTAAAAGGCCCATTTTGAGTTGAAATTTCCTCTAATGGGTGGAGTAGGTAAAATAAAAGATACATCATTCTATGGCAGAGAGACCTAAGGAGAATGGAGATGCGAAGAAGGATTAGGTGAGCAATCAAGTGAGGGCTCAAAATCATTGAAGCCAGCAGCAGGTGGATTTCCTCGCAATATTGTAGGTTGTGGTGTTTCAATTTGTTGAGCACGGGTTTGGGTTTATTACCTTGGCTGGGTGTTTGGTTTTTCTGGGTTTTGTTGGGTGTCTTGTTGCAAAACTTGCAATTATTGATAGACTATGTTTTTTTGTATGGATTTGATATCCAGTTGTATTTTCTATTTGGATCAGACTTGATACTACTGTTACTGATGATGCATTACTGATCAAATGCTCTTTGTAAGTATGTATTTGTTGTTTTTTGACACGGCTTTATCTTAATATAAGGTTGTCCTTTTCCCCATGAAAAAAAAATGTTTCGGTTTTTTATTATTAATTTGTTCTGTACAGGAATATTTTTAAAATTCGGCTATAGTTTATTTAATGTTAAATACTTTTTTGATTTATTGTATTTATTTAATAAAATAAATTAACAAGTGTGAAATTCCTATTGGTGGAGAGTGCTTAATATGAATACTTTTATCATTGCAATGGATTTGGATTAAGAAAAATAAAAAGAAAATAAAAATAGAACATGACTTTAAACTTACACATGTAACAACTAAATATTTATGTTCTAGTGGATTGATGGTCAACAAATGGTTAGGCTGACAAGCATAAGAGTTGACAGGTCTACAATCTCAAGCTCGACATCCTGATGGTATTTCTAGTCTTTTCTTAATGTATTGGCTTGTGTTGGATATGGGGCAATTACATCTCCTAGAATGAGAGCAACATGAAGAAACCTCTATGTTGGATGTGTATAACGGGACACTGCACTTCATAGGTGAGAGGAGTGTAAAGCCTTGGGTTGGGATCGTCATTCATTGATGTCAGAAACCAACTTATAAACTATGAATTTTATAAGTCCCTCTTATGGAGATTGACAAGAATGGGGAATATGCAAACAAGTCTAGTAGTTCTAGTAGCTCGAGTAGTGATTCAAGTTCTTCTTAAAGCAGTGTGTAAAACTATTAAATCTACATTTCAATTACATGTATTGTATTTATATGTACCCTTTGTTTTAGGGAGAAAGATCTTATTTCAACAGTTATTGTGCAACATTTTGAACTGGATATATTTATCAATAATGTTGTTGCTTTGTTATATGAAATAATAACAAATGGGTCAATTTGTTTAAAATGTCCAAATTCTGATTCCGGGAATCATTCGACACCACAACTCTATGGATTTCTGGTCTGTTCGTGTCTCCCTTATTTGAGATATAACATGAGCAAGGAAGGTAGTTAAGTGCTTCTCAGTTTGGTTAGGTCGACTTACTACTCTTTTGAATTCATTATAAGGACAAAATCCCTTGTTGTTGATATAAGGAAGGACGAACTCCCTTGTTGTTGATATAAGGAAGGAAGGACTCCCTTGTTTCTTTTAAGTGATAGTTCATTAAATATTTGATTCTTTCTCTTCTAAGTTGATGAATACTTTTGTTGATTCACTATTAGATTAAGGGTTGTCTTTTAAATATAGAATCGTGTATCATCACTGAATAGTTGATAAACATGATATTGGACTATCAACCACTAGATTTCAATAGCTTCTCTTTTCAAAGCCAAACTAGAATAAATATCTTTCATTCTTATACTAGGCATTATAGATGGAATCCCGGAATGGAACTCTATTACAGGCTTCTTTCTTAAGTTGTCGCTTGCAAGAAGATTCAACCTCCCTTCCTCTTTCTTCAAGATGGAATAAAGGATGACTTAATCAAACTTGCTTTATGGATGGAATACTTGAATTGAACTCTAACTCTATGTTTCCCTACCTAAGTAGTCTATTCTTTCACTTGAAGTGCTTGTTTGCAAAAAGAAAGTTACGTCCCATCATTAGTTGTGGGTTAGGTAGGTCTTCCTTGCTTTCTTTGCCAATGGGGGAAAGCATAGCGAGACAAAAACAAATCATTCCATGAGGTTCCATGAGATAGGCCAAGGATCAACAAACTTGATTTCAGGAGTGTACTTATTCATGATCTTGTTGTCTTATAGATTAACACACTCCATCTCCCCTCATAAAAATTTAGAATTGAATGTGTTCAACATGTAGCAAGCGTTAATGAGCTTTCTCAGAGTAGAGTGTGGGTCTTGTATTTGAACTCCTTTTCATTTGGCTCTCTTTTCTACAAAAGATAATAACAACTCTCATTCAATCATCCACTAGAGTGTTGGATCCAGTGATTTTGTTTATAAATTGGCTCTTCTTCCTTGCTCTATATGTTGTTGACAAATTTGGGTTATAGTTTTAATTGATGGCAAGTTGCTTATGAAGTACAAAGGATAAGAAAAAGATACCATGGCAGAGTTAACACAGAATTAACGCAACATAAGTCAAAGTTAAGACAAAACGGCATGATGATGAGGTGGCATATACAAAGGTAGTGATGACATGGCACGATGATGAGGTGGCATAGTTATATGCATGAGATCCAATGAATGAGGATCAGTTTTTGCATAGTTCGTAAAGACAAAATGCAGATATGCATTAGTTCTAGAATGAACGGTCAAGGAGCAACCCGCACTAGATCTGACGGTGAAGATCAAGGTTACATAAATTAGGTGGGAAGGATAAATATTTTGAAAAATATTAAGATTGGATGGTAGGCATTGATTCCACACTAGATCCGATAGTTAAGGATTAATCCGACAGTTAGGCGGAAAATCCAAAATTCCGCAAAAAAGATCAAGATTGGACGGTTGAGATTAGTTCCGATTAAAGAGATTAACAGTGCGGTAGAAAATGGGGAAAGAGAATTTTGGAAGTAACGTTTAACCATTCTATGAACCCGCATCCTACATCCCGCAATCTAGAAAGATCGAACGGTTGAATTTAGTTCCACTAAAATAGATTGATAGTGCGGAAAGAAGCTTGCGAAAAGGGGCTTGCGGAAAGGAGCTTACGGAAAGGGGATTGAAAAAATAATCTTGCAGAAAGGAGTTTGCGGAAAGGGAAAAGTAGACAGTCTGAGTCCTGCATCTCACATCCCGCAATCTAGAGATCGAAGGTCAGGAAAACGCCTGACGAAGATCAATGGTGGGAAATCGTTGAAACAAAATATTGGTGCAGAAAGGTGATTTTGAGGTAGAAATAGATGGTTAGATTGACAATCTGGATTGACTTAGATATAAGATCAAAAACTCTAATTGGTTCAGGAAGTTGATCCTGCGGAAACAAGTTTGGAACTATAGCCCTGTTATGGAGAGGTGCGTTGATACAAAATAGGTATAGGGTATTTAAATAAATGAATGTGTAAAGAATTAGGTGTCTTTGTTAGTAATCCTAATAGAGTGTAAGTGAATAGTTTTTCAACTGTTCTAAAACACTGGGAATATTAGTCTAGGATGGCAGGGTGGTGCTAGGGTAGGCCACAAGTATGCAGGGAGTCGAAGCCTCCTTCCAGTCGTAGCTGGAGAATAGGGTATCGTAGCATCCTTGTCTGTTGTAGCAGGGAGAAAACCATAGGGGTGTTGTAGCATCCTAGTATGTAGTTGCAGGCAAAACCTAGGGTGTGTTTTGCATCCTTTTTGTTGCAGCAGATAAATAGTTTTGTAAATTCATCTTATTAATGAGTTTGAGTTGGTGGTTTTCTCTTTTGAGTTTTCCATGATAAAATATGTGATTTGATTATTGATTTTGTGTAATTTAAAGTAAAAACTAACAATACTAATTCATGCACCCCCCCCCCCCTCTTAGCATTGTGGGATAAACCAACAATTGGTATCAGAGTGGGTTCCTTCACAAATAGCTTAACCACTAGAAGGAAGATCCCGTCCAATAATTACAATGGATCAACAAGAAGGATTGGCCACTAACAAACCTCCACTATTTACTGGAGAAAATTATGCTTATTGGAGTGTAAGAATGAGGTGTCATCTGATGTCCCTAGGATGGAAGGTTTGGGAAGAAACTGAAAATGATCTTAAGATAGGAAACCAATACCCTACAGACACAGTTGAAGTAGGTGAATATGAAGGTACTACCAAATACCTAAATGCAATATTAAGTGGGTTAACAAACTCGGTATTTACTAAAGTTATGCAATGCACATCTGCCAAACAAGCTTGGGACAAGTTAAGAATTATCTATGAAGGAGAATCTAAGGTTAAATAATCCAAACCTCAAACCTATAAAGGTCAATTTGAGAGTCTTAAAATGAAAGAAGAAGGGAACATTGGTGAATACCTTCTTCGTGTAGATGAAGTTGTTAATGCGATCAGAGGGCTTGGAGGAAAACTAAAAGAAAAGGAAGTAGTAAGCAAGGTACTAAGAACATTACCAATGAGATATGACCCAAAGGTATCCACCTTAGAATAATGAGATGATATTAAAAAGGTAACAATGGACAACTTGCATGTAATTCTCACTGCGTGTGAGATGAGAACAGGACAAAACGGATCCTCAAGAAAAGAAGCAGCTTTTAAAGCCTCCTTAAAAAATGAATCAGAAACCCAAATGATGAGGAAGCCTTTTTCATTAATAAATTTGAGAGAGGGACTAGAAAATACAAGGGGAAGTTACCTTTAAAGTGTTTTAATTGTGGAAGGATTGGACATTTTTCCTCTAAATGCACCTACACTAAACAATATGAGAATGAAGAAAAGGAAACTTTGAAATTCAAAAAGGGTAAAACAGGAAACAAGAAAAAATCCTATGGGAAAAAGAAAATTGTTTACACCATGGAAGACAATGAAGATTCATATGGACGTGAAGTTGAAGAAACTGAAGTTTTATTTATGGTCCTAGATACTCAAGCCTCAAATAGTGACTCAGATGTGGAAGGAGAAGTAGAGATAAGAGCTAAACTTGTAAGCGCACTTGAGGAACTTGAGAAGTGTAGGAAAAAGAACAGACAGTCAAATATCATCATCAGTTAGTTGGAAACTCAACTTGTAGATGCAAAAAATGTTGAGGAGGACCTAAGCCTACATCTCAAAAGAAGAATACAGGAGTCTAAAAATCTTGCAGAAGAAATCATGCAATTCAAGAGAAAGCTTGATGAACGATCTATCAACTCAAAGTTTGAGAATATCTCAAGGATTCTAGATGACATTCTGACTAGCCAAAGACCATCAGGTGATAAGTCTAGTTTGTGTTTCATTAAAGAAAAGAAGCCAGAGAGTTTTCCTATCACAAATCAAGAAGGAAGTAAGAAAAGCTATGTTGAAGTACTAAAGACTCCAGCTAAAAAGGAAAGAAGCAAGAAAGCTGGCTTAATTTCTCAAGATAAAAATAGAAATAATATAGCACCCAAGAGACCAAATAGATATATACAGATCTTCTTAGGTCACTGCTTTGCTTGTAATAATTTTGGTCATAAAGCCTTAAACTGCAGAACTGAAAGAAAGGTTTATGAATACAAGAAGAAGTCATCAAGTAGTGAGTCGAAGGGAATAAAAATCTTTTTACATTACTTCAAAAATATGACATAGAATGTTATAAATGTAATAAACATGGACATATGGCAAGAGATTGTAAACTAAAGACTCATACAAGGAATATTGTTGCAATCAAACCTCAAAACATCAAACAAGAGAAGTATTGGAAAGAGAAGGAAGAAATGGAAAGTTCCATGATTCTTTTATGTGCAACAGAAAGCAAAAAATTATGGCACTTGTACAATGGTTGTTCAAAACATATGACCGGTGACTCAAGCAAATTCATAACACTAAAATATAATAAGGGAAAAGTCACTTTTGGAGATAGTTTGTCTTCCAAAATAATCGACAAAGGAACAGTTGTTGTCAACAGCAAGATCAAAGAAGAAAATGTTTTGCTAGTTGAAAACCTCAAGCCTAATCTTCTAAGTGTAAGTCAAACATGCGACCAAGGACACATTTGTATCTTTGACTCAAAAAAATGTGAAATCAAGAATAAGAAATCAGGAAAGGTTGTTGGAATTGCTATGAAAAATACAAACAATGTATACATTTTGGAAAATGAAAATCAAAGATACTTTAGTATGGTAGATGAAAGTTGGTTTTGGCACAGAAGGTTGGGACATTAAATATTTGACAATCTTGCCAAAATAATCACAAAGGAAGTTGTAATAGATCTACCAAAAATTGTAGTTCCTCTAAAATCTGTATGTAAACATTGTCAACATGGGAAGAAAACCAAAGCCGGTTTTAAAATAAAAGAACATATGACCTCACACCCTCTGGAAATAATACACACATACCTTTGTGGACTAACTAGAAGTAAAATCCTGCAAGGATATCACTATTTCATGTTCTCATTGATGATTACACAAGGATGACATGGGTGGCATTCCTCAAAGAAAATCAGACGCTTTTGAAAAATTCAAAATATTCAAGGCAATGGCTGAAAATGAGTCAGGTATGAAAAAAAAGTGTCTTAGATCAGATAATGGGGGATAATTTACCCCAAATTAGTTCAATGAATTCTGTGAAGGTCATGGAATTAAGAGAAAATTTTCAGCTGCAAAAACTCCTCAATAGAATGGGGTTGTTGAAAGGAAAAACAAAATAGTCCAAGAAGCTGCCATAACTATGCTCAATGAACCAAATTGTCATATTCATTTTGGAAAGAAGTTGTATACACACATGTCTACATACTTATTAGAGATAAACTCAAAGTGAATAAGGATAAGACCCCCCTATGAATTGTGGTATGGAAGACCAGCCTCAGTCAAATATTTTAAAGTATTTGGCAGTAACTGTTACATCAAAAGAAACGAGGATGACCTTGGAAAGTTTGACTCCAGGACTGATTAAGGAATCTTTTTAGGATACTCATCCACCAAAAAGGCATATAGGTGTTACAATAAAAGGTTACAAAAAATTATAGAAAGTTCTGATGTAAAATTAGATGATATAAAACCAAGGAAAGAGAAAAATCCTGGAAGCATTGAAAATACATGTGATGATGAAATAAAAGACTTGAAAAAGGACAAGAGAATTCATAACGAAGAAGAAGACAAAGAGTAGGAAGATACACAGGAAGATGAAGAAGAATTCCCTAGACCTGATACTAAAAATCCTTCTAGAAAGGTACAAAAGGATCATCTGAAGTCACAGATCATGGGTGATAAAAATGCTGGAGTCAAAACAAGAAGACAACTACCAGATGTGGAGCAAGCCCTACTCTCAATAATAGAACCCAATAACTTTACAGAAGCTAGCAAAAGTGATGAATGGGTCAAAGCCATGAATGAAGAACTAGATCAGATTGAGAAAAATGAGACCTAGGAACTTGTCCCAAGATATAAAGATAAGAACATTGTAGGAACCACATGGATTTTCAAAAACAAGTATAGTCAAGATGGACAAGTAATAAGGAACAAAGCAAGATTGGTTTGTAAGGGGTATGCCCAAGTGGAAGGTATTGATTTTGAAGAAATGTATGCTCTTGTACCTCGACTTGAAGCAATCATAATGTTTTTAGCACTGTCATGCCATAAAAAATTCAAAGTATATCAAATGGATGTCAAGTCTTCATTCCTAAATGGCAAACTAGAAGAAGAAGTATATATTGAACAACTTGAAGGGTTTGTCTTGTAAGAGAACAAATACTATGTCTGTAAACTAAAGAAGGATTTCTATGGTCTCAAACAAGCTCCAAGAGAGTGGTTTTCAAGACTAGACAATTAGTTATAACAACAAGGTTTTAAAAGAGGAGCCATTGAAAGTAATCCTTACCTAAAGATCGAAGATAAAAATATGATCATTGTTGTTGTCGATATGGATGATATCATATTTGGAAGCAATCTTCAAATTATAAGTGTAGATTTTTCCTCTGAAATGAAGAAAGAATTCGAAATGTCAATGTTGGGTGAATTGACTTTCTTCCTAGGATTGCAAGTCTACCAAATAGACAAAGGAATTTTCATCTCCCAAACTAAGTACATCAAAGATATGTTGAAAAAGTTTAAAATGGAAGATTCCAAACCTGTTGGTACTCCGATGGTCACTGGTTGCAAGTTAAGTAAGGATGATGAATCTCTAGAAGTAGATCATACCATGTTTAGATCCATGATTGGTAGTCTGCTTTATGTGACAGTCACAAGACTAGATGTGATGTAAGCCATTGGATTGGTGGCTAGATTTTAGTCAACTCCCAAAGAAACACATATAACAACAGGAAAAATTATTTTTCAGGTATCGAAAAGGTAGCATGGAGTATGGTTTATGGTATCGAAAAGGACAATACTTTACCTTGAAAGTATTTACTGATGCAAATTGGGCAGGAAGTATTGATGATCAAAAAAGTACTAGTGGAGCAGCATTCTTTCTAGGAAATTGTTTAGTATCATGGTCAAGTAAATAACAATACTCCATTTCGCTCTCTACAGCAAAAGTAGAATATATTGTTGCTGCCTCATGTTACACTCATGTTAGTTGGATGAAACAAACTCTAGAAGATCTACTTATAAAATATGAAGATCCAATAGTGATCAATCGTGATAACACTAGTGCTATAAATATGTCTAAAACTCCTATCATGCATTCTAAGACAAAGAATATACTAATCAAGTATCACTATCTAAGAGAACAGGTATCTCAAAAAACTGTCAGATTAGAATACATTGACACAAAAGAACAGATTGCTGACATTTTTACCAAACCATTACTTAAGGAAGCCTTTGAGTGTCTTAGACAGAAGATGGGAGTAATTCCTTTACAAAACCACTAAGAGTAGGAAGCACAATCTCAGGGGGAGATATGATGACAGGGGGAGCTATCAGACAGAGAGGTTTCTTTGTCATTGGTGTCAAAGGGGGAGAATGATTAAAGATTTTTCCATCAATGCCAAAGGGAGAGATTGTTGACAAATTTGGGTTATAGTTGTCATTGATGGCAAAGTTGATTATGAAGTACAAAGGATAAGCAAAAGATACCATGGCAGAGTTAACGTAGCATAAGTCAAAGTAAAGACAAAATGGTACAATGATGAGGTGGAATAGACAAAGGTAGTGATGACATGGCACGACTATGAGGTAGCATAGTTATCTGCATGAGATCCGATGAATGGGGATCATTTTTTGTACAATTTGCAAAGACAGAATGCAGATCCACATTAGTTCTAAAATGGACGGTCATGGAGAAACCCGCACTAGATCTGACGGTGAAGCTCAAGGTTGCATAAATTAGGAGGGAAGGCTAAATATTCCAAAAAAGATCAAGATTGGACGGTAGTCATTGATCCCATACTATATCCGATGGTTAAGGATTAAATTCAATAGTTAGGTGGAAAATCCAAAGTTCTGCAAAAAGATCAAGATCGGACGGCTGAGATTAGTTCCGATTAAAGAGATTGATAGTGCGGAAGAAAAATGTGGAAAGGGAATTGGGGAAGTAATGTTTAACCATTTTATGAACTCGCTTCCCGCAGTATGGAAAGATCGGGTGGTTGAAGTTAGTTTCGCTAAAACAGATCGACGGTGCAGAATAAAAAAAGCAAAAAAGAAGCTTGCGGAAAGGAGATTGTGGAAAGGGGCTTGTAGAAAGAAGCTTGAGGAAAGGAGTTTGCGGAAAGGGAAAAGCAGACAGTTTGCATCCCGCATCCCGCAATCTGGAGATCGATGGTTAGGAAAACACCTGACGAAGATCAATGGTGGGAAATCGATGAAACAAAATCTTATTGCGGAAAGGCGATTTTGAGGCAGAAATAGATGGTTAGATCGGCAGTCCGGATTGACTTAGAGATAAGATCAACAACTCCGATTGGATTAGGAATTAGATCCTATGGAAAGATTTTTGGCAGTACAGCGCAACTATGGAGAGGTGCGTTGATACGAAATAGGTACAGGGTATTTAAATAAATGAATGTGTAAAGAATTAGACATCTTTGCTACTAAGCCTAATAGAGTCCAAGTGAATAGTTTTTCAACTGTTCTAAAAGACTGGGAATATCAATCTAGGGTGGATGGGAGGTGGGTGATCATGTATACATAAAGGTAAATCCCAATAAAAGTACCTTGAGACTGGGAAAGTATAAGAAATTGGCACCCAGGTATTGTGGGCCATTTGAAATTCTAGCTAAAGTGGGGTCAGTTGCATACCAGTTAGACCTACCACCATATATTAAAGTATATAATGTATTTCACATTTCTATATTGAAGAGATATCTTCATGATGTTTATCATGTGATTGATTGGAACGTAATCCAGGCGGAACCCGAGGGAGATTTCCAAGTGGGACCAGAGCGCATTCTCGACAGGAGAGAACTTTTATCATGAGAAATTTCACGTTTCTATATTGAAGGTATATGTTCATGATGTTTATCATGTGATTGATTGGAATGTAATCCAGGTGGAGCTCAAGGGAGAGTTTCAAGTGGGACCGGAGCGCATTCTCGACGGGTGAGAACTTTTACTCCAAAACCATACTATTGTATAGGTAAAGGTGCAATGGAAGTACCTTAGTCCAAAAGAAGCTACTTGGGAGATGGAAAGCAATATGCAGGAGGAATAACCAGACTTATTCCAAGAGGCTAACATGGATGAATAAAAGAGAAAGTTCTAACATCGAGTACGGTGTTATCTTTTAAGGCGAGGTGTATGTAATACCCCCTGAATTAATAATTATTAATTCTGCTGGAGAATACTTTGATTATTATTTTTTATTCTTTGACAGGAAAGTCAAGAATATAACATTTGTAATACAACATTCCTTTTTAATAAAAGATGATGAAGGAAAACAAAAGTGGAAATAACTATTGAAAGAGTGTTTGTTGACCACAAGAGGGAAATGACAAGTGGCATAGACCATTGAGTGAGAACTCGAGATGCAGGAGGCATCATACCCAAAGAGGAGGAGGCTCATAAATGACCAAGTCCTAGGAAAAATACTATTTAATAGTATGTCTATGAGCAACAAGATGCTAGCATTGGACAGGGATTAAAATCTGTGTAATGCAAGAGATGGCGCATAAAGATTTTTTTTTCATGTGGTTCAGTGAACAGGATCAGGGGTTCTGGAGCAAGTAATTTGGTCGCTCTCGGAGTTGGTTGGGAGGAACAACTTATCCACTTTTGTTTTCCCATCTTTGGTGCCAAGTTCCTACTCTGCTTTTCTTATGAGTAATTCTAGTTACTGTAGGATGTGTATGTGAAATGTTTATGTATAGTTACATCTCCTAGCAGTAGGGTTATGCATTTTTGTAGCACAAATATCCTTGTTTCTCTAAACTATATTAGATATGTACAATGATATTAATGTAGTGATTAATAACTTGTTCTGAGCATAAGTTGGTAGAACTGGTTGTTGTGGATATCGTTTCGGATCTGATAATTGAAAAAATTAGAATTCATGATTCTGTATATAATGGATTGAATCCTCTGTTCCTTTTTAAAATGTAATGTGTATTCCTACATTTAACTAGGCATTGTATGTTCGTATCGTTTTCGCTCAACCTAATTATGCTTATTGAATGTGGACTAAATATGTAATGTTGTTATAGCATATATATGTTTGCAAAGAGCATAGAGCAGAGAGTGTGTGATTTATGACTGGTTAGTTGAATAAAGAACAGAGTTCTACTCTCCAAGTGTTTTGATCATTTTATACGTTTGTTTCGTTTCCTAGAAGTATAGATTTCCAATCCTCTATGTGTATATGTATAACTCGAAATCAAATTGAGGCATATGAGATTGAATCTGTCTATGTGAAGCGTTACGAAAGGAATTGATTGTTTCACTGATCAATTCAGCGAAGATTACATAAAGTTAAAGAACTTGTATCTTCGACAGTTTTACAGTTGAAATTGAATTTCACAAACATAAGGTGTTCCTGAGTTAAGCCTAAACAAATCACCATACATCGTGCAGTGGAGAGAGATCAATCTTGGAGAAGATCGACGACAATAAGGACATTTTGTTGGAGAAAGAGCGAGGAAGATATAGGAGGGTCAGGCTTCAAAATCAGAAGTGTTTGTTGGAAATTAAGATCGATATCTACGGCCGAGATCGATCATAAAATAGATTGATGGTCCACAACGATTTCGTTGGGAGAAGTTGTGGGTTTTGAAAAACTTTTGATGTGCGCAAAATATTTATGGGATGCACTTCATAGTTTTTGAATTCCACCATTGATTTGGTGGGGACACTGATCAAATGATCAACAAGCCATTTCATTGATTCAACTAGAAAGTTGATTAACAGTGGAGATCAAACGCGAAATTTTTATCCAAAGGAATTTTTTATAGGCTTGAGTTCGTCTAAGTGAGTTGGAAGACAGATCAACTACTTTGTTTAAGCATAAAGTTAATCTTTAGTTTGGTTTAGCTTACAGTAAATCAAAACCCCAAATCAAACCAGAAATCCTTGAATATGCAAAGTTAAACGTTGATCCACAAATTAAGTAGATAGATGGTCGAGATTGTATCCGCAAAGAAGTAGATCAACGGTTGGGACTTAAGTCGCAAGAAATCAACGGTGCGGAAAGTAAAACGATTAATTTAACAAAAACTGGAGTTTCCACAACCCGCAATCCTCATCAAGTCAAGATCGACGGTAAGGGTTGATTCTGCAAGGAATCAACAGTGCATAAGTACATTGACTTAGCTTTTGAGTTTTTGTTTGGAAATCTATTTTTCTTGGGAAAGGGTTTTCTAAGGTTAAGGAGATGATGATCATTTCATATGACTAGGGTTATGTTTTAAACTTTCTCTTTTTGTTTGTAATGCCTCATATCAGTTAGGTACTTTATTAATATGTCTAAAGATATATGGTTATAGAATTGTCTTTTTTAATGTTTGAAATTTGAGGTATGTTACACGCATTCTTTTTGTGGGCTATGGTGCTCACATCCCACTTAGAATTCATTGAATTGTGGATGATTGCGAGGCCAAAGTTGTGGCTCATCACCGCAAGACTCATCCCCCAAGACAACGAAAATACCACTATTTGTGTGTGAAGAATTTTTTAGCTCAACTACTCTGGGAAAAGACATAGCTCCCTCTTCTTCTTCTTCCAACAACTCAGAGAGATCTTCTGGTAAGTCGACATCCTCTTCTTCACCGAGTTTTCATCTTCAGGACCCTCCTCGAGAAACCCCACAACAACATGATACTATGTACATCCAGCATCTGAAAGAAGCTTCGCACAATTTGGAGCCGAATGTGCAAAAATTAAAGGGGCATGAGCAGGCTAGTAGCTCGTTCTAGATGATGTTGGAACCTCCTCCTACAACGGAATCACCTTCGGATTCACAACCTACTCTTTATGCTGATGAAGAGGATTAGTACAATCCCTATATCATTGTCGAATAACCCTGAAGGAAGCTGCAGGGCCTTATAATTCTTTATCTTCCTCTTTGTATTTCCTATGTATGCTCAATTTGTTTGTCGTAGATATGTATTGTTTCAGTTTTGTTTGGTTTGACTTGGTTTTCCTCTCCAAGGGATGGTCCATGACAATTATTTTGTTATAGTCTCAGTGTCTAGACATAGATGATATCCGAGATATGAACTCTATGCATGTACTTATATTTTGTATATTAATATAACTTTCTGCAACTTACAAAAAAAACTATATTTAAGTTTCTATACCATTTAATACTTTGAATCTTTAATCTTATTTAAACAATAATATGTATAAAGTTTTGATTTAATGGTGAAGCAGGTTACACAAAATTGACATAAAGGCAACCCGAATTTGTTAGAGGGAACAACTGGGATTGATTTACTTAGTGATTTATTAAATATAATCAATCAATTTAGTTGGAAACATGCCACATCCAAAGTCTAATTGCATGCAATTAAAATGTTTGCAATTTAATTTTTTAGGGGTTTTTGGATAAATTCTTTTCTTAGTGATTTATTAAATATAATCAATCAATTTAGTTGGAAACATGCCACATCCAAAGTCTAATTGCATGCAATTAAAATGTTTGCAATTTAGTTTTTTAGGGGTTTTTGGATAAATTCAAAATGTTCAAAAGAGTCATTTATCCAAGGAAAGGTTTGTTAAAGTTCCATAAAAATAAAAATAAAAACTATTTAATTAAAGCATAAATAAAATCAAACTTTTAATAAGCTTTGTTGCTTGATTATATCTTCTAGGAGTAGAATAACAAGATAATATTTTTTCTTTGCATATTATAAATTTGATAGATATTGTTTCATTAAATAATTTTTTTAATTGCATTATATTTAATTTTTCAAAGGCAAGGACTATCCCAGCTCGTGTTTTTTATTAATTAATAAATGTAAAGCAGTTAAGTTTTTCCATGCCTTATAAGCTCACACATAGGAAGTTACTTTTTTACCAACATTTGCATGGGGATGAATGAAGGTTCTATCAAAATAAAAGGGACCATATCCTTCATCCCTCTCCCCTAATATTTTCATGCCATATGTGTGGCCTTGTGATCATTATCGACTTGCATTGGGGTCTCTTATCACATATAAATATCGACATGGAAATTTAAGGCTCTTAACCCCTTCCAAATTTTGATGCTTTCTCTCACCAACATGTAAGTTAATAGTGAGTACTCTAAATTGACCCTATTTTACATGTGGTTTCTTGGATTAGCAATTTGATTTGAGCCTATAGAGGCTTCTTACCACATCCCTCACAACCTCTACCACAATGGGCCTTTGGGGTACCAATAAGAAATTGAGAAGGGTTCGATTAGGTCTTTGAAGAACATATCTATTGCAAAGTTGGGAAAAAACCTACTACAGTAATTTTTGAGATATTACTAGTTTGAGCTAGCTAAGATTCAACGTAGTATTAAAAGGTGTGAGCATGGGATGGAAGAAGCAAAACAACTCAAGGTGTCACATTTTTGCAATGGCATCGTTGGAAGGGGGCAACTATCACTGGAACTCCAATAATCGGATTGTTTCTACATTGATATTGTTATTAGGCTAAGAGTGTTGCATGAGGGTCTTACACAAATTCAATGGAGCGAGTTTCTAGAACTTGAGTGGTCTCACGAGCAACTCAAATTTATAGGTCTCTCAAAACGGGCGAGATAATCGAGTCTCCTCGTCTACCAAAAACTTTTGCAAGTTCAGGTTTGGGATGAGAGTCTAAATGACCAACGTGGTCCAAAGTTAGAATGGGTAGCAGATGGAGCATATTCTTGCTATGAGGATCAATTTGTCAATGAAAAAATTCTTAGAGAATCCAAGTTGAATATCGAGGTGCAGGAAAATGCCTTTCATGGCTTGTACTTTAATTTTGTTGTTTCATATAATGTTTTGTCAAGTTAGGTTTTTTGGTCTCTTTGTTTCCCACTTTACCTACCATACTTCCTCATAGTTAGGTTCTATCACCTAAAATTGGTTGTGCAATCTTTACCAAAATTATAAATTTGGGTTGATAAAATTGTTGGTGTGAGTGCAAAAATGGATTCAGCACATTTAAATACCACTATTGCAACTAGATTGTACAATGTTAAATAAACAATTAACTTTTCACATTATTTTGAACATTTACCTATCATTTTTTCAAAATTATTAAAAGATTAAGAGCATATATTTCCTCCTAATATGAATAATCAACATAGATCCATCTCTTAAGCACCAAAAGTGATCCAATTTCTTGAGATGTAAAAACTTTTTATCTTAAATTTTTTACAAATCTAAAAATATTTTAACTAAATATATTTTTCTGATTTTTTTATTTCAATTAAAAGTAATTTTTTAATTACTTTTTTATTTTTTATAATAAATATATTTAGTTTTAATTTTTTACATTTTATGATCCAAATATATATAGATAAATTATAAATAAACATAACTAATCTCATCAATTTAAACTATTCTATTTTACTACTCTCACTCGTTCATTTAAACCATTCAATTAACCAATCTCACCAATTTAAACTATTCTATTTTACTAATTTAAACTGGAACTAGAAATATCTCAAAAGTAGCCGCGGATAACTCGGCACTGGACTTGATATCTCGAAAAACTTATATCTTCAAAAGTAGCACTGGGAACTAGAAATATCTCAAAAGTAGCCGCGGATCACTCGGCACTGGACTTGATATCTCGAAAAACTTATATCTGGAAGAGTGGCCGAGTGCCGAGTGCCGCGGATCACTCGGCACTGGACTTGATATCTCGAAAAACTTGGATCACTCGGCCACTGGACTTGTGTGGTACGAAGTCAAACGTTTCTCATCATCTTTTTATCACGAGTAGCCGTTTCGAGTCTTTTTCAAGTACAGTCAAAAGTAGAAAAATAAATTCATATATCCCTGTGTAAGGGACGCTCCATTTTCAAAAAAAAATTAGAAGGTTATACAAAGTAAATAAATCGCTCATTATTATTTTTAAATTTTTTTTTTTAATATATATTTAATTTTTTTCAAATTCATTTTTTTTCAAAAATATAAACTGCTTGAGAAAGTAGTACATAAACACCAAAAAAGCCCACAACTAACAAGTTAGCATGGAATCCTTTAAAAAACAAATCTCATAGAACATGAATATAAAAAAAAACCCCAAAAAAAGCAAAGGAATCAATCCATAGACCAGCTCAAAGCCCAAAAACACACTGTAGTCCACCAACATTGAATCCAGAATCTGTGCCCAGCGTTTTTTTTTCCTATGTTTCTTGTTCATAATGCCCAGCATTTTTTTTCTATGTTCCAGTTTGTAAAGGAAAAATAAAATAATAGTACATGTTGGAAATTGCATTGCACTAAGTGCATCCATCGCTTATAGTGTCAAGAAAAATAAATAGTATAATAGTACATCCATCGCTTATAGTATCATTACTTTTCAAGAAAAATAAATAGTATAATTGTACAACTTGTAAATTGCATCACGGGAGGATCTATCGTTTATTGCGTCAGCCATTGTTTTTTCTAAATAAAATGATAGGTGTCGTGTCAATTTATCGAGATGATTTTGGATTTGAACTATTCACGATATATTCTCCGACAAATAATGTGATGCACTTATCTGTGAGAGAATCACGGCCATGAAATATAAAAGATGAGTATCTAGCACAAAGCTCTATACGTATAGATTAAACTGTGTACAATGTAGCATTCCTGTAGTTGCTGTCATAATTCGCCAACCCTAATCAGAGAGCGATGACTAATTAAAATGAAGAGAAGAAAATCATTTTGATTGCTCATTCTAGAATTAGAATTATGGGGTTTGATGCTTTGGGGACATTAAATTTTAAAGTGACTCTGTTACCAATTCCATTAAAAACAATGGATTTTTGGTACATCTTTGATGGAATTGGTTAATAATTTATGAAATTTTGTATTCAATTATATCTTATTGAAGTTGAAAATTTGTATTAATTAGTTATAGTTATATTTTATTGAAGTTGAAGTTAGGGAGTAGTTAACTTTTTCATTCTTCAGTTTCTAAATTTTTAACAGTTTTACAGACTTTTTGTTTTTTGTTACATAAATATACAATGAACAATACTATTTATAAGATCAGTATTTCATGTGGTAAAATTTGAAGAAGCTCATTAATGAAGAAAGAGAGATTACATGACCAATCTCAGCGTCAGCCTCATCTGGCCATTACTTATCCCAACCATGCACTATATCATTTTTAAAAATATTGAATAGATTTAATCACATTTAACAATAAAATTGTACACTGACATCCCTGGTTGTAGGATAGCCTGTTGGAAAGTTCTATATAGAAAGAAAATAACTTAAAAAATTTAACTATGTTGAAAAAGTTTGAAATAAAAGTTGTTGAGAAAACCTCAAAATTGCTCTATAAATGTTTTATGAAACCAGTTGACAATCATCTAAACAAGGCTGTGATTTATCAAGAAATTTAAACTTTGTAGATCAGACAAAATGATGTGCAGTTTTAATCTCTAATTTTGAAAATCATATTTCATTACATTATGAGAGTCTTACATCAATATCTTTTAGTTTCTCGATCTTAATTCATTGCACAATTACTTTTTATTTATAATATTATGTCATTGATTGTTTTTCTTTATTGGTTTGTATTAAATTTAATTAAGACAAACATGTAAAACCATATTAAATTTAATTAAGACAAAGATGTTCTTACAGTAATCATCTTCAACTTTGAAAATCATTTTTCATTGTATTATCAGAACCAACATCAATACTTTTATTAGTTTGTCGATCTTAATCTTATTCAGTCCATAATCATATTTTATTTCTCAAAAACTGTTCACTTTTACTTTTAGTATTCACTTCTCATTCAGTGCAGAATCATATTCTATTTCACAAAAACTATTGACTGTTATTGTTCACTGAGAAATTGCTGCAATCATTTCCAATTTTGAAAATATTGTATTAGATTTCTAGAGTCCTATGTCAAGATCTTTGTAATTTCCCTTTGTAATCTTAATTTAGTACAGAATCATCTTTTATTTATAAATTTTCCTTTTAAAAAATTGGCTCTGTTTATTTTTATCGTTTACTTCTAAATAAATTTGATATTTCAGTTACGAAGTGTATAGTAACCCTGTAAAGGGAAAAATAAAACAATCCAAATGGCATTGTTACTTAATAAATTGTGTGATCCCAGGAAATTTAGAGGATTAGCATCTCAGATCTATCCTTACTGTATGAAGTTCGTTTTGGTTTTTGAACATTGGGCAGAGTAGGAATTCAACCCAGTACTTGCAGTTATATCACTATACCTACTTTAATGAGGGAATGAGTTTGGATTTTGGATTGATTTTGCACAGCTAATGAACTGCTCTATCACTGAACTATATGCCCTCCTTGATGAGGGTGTCCAAGTTCAAAACGCCCACTGATAATCTCACATGGTTTTGAAATAAAAAGTCATAAATAATTTTTTTTTCGAAGAAACCATTTCCATCTTATTACATTTTTCTCACACAGATTGACCCAACACTCAAGTGAAAAAGTTACAGAAGAAATTTTTGACAGGGGTTTCAGAGGTTGACATGAATGATTAACCCCATCTAAAATTATTATAGCAATGCTAGTACACTGATACTGCAGCTGGAGCTCTGGCTGCGCCAAGTTTATTATGCCTTCACAAATACAATGAATAATCAGGGAGCTGTATGGCATCAAATGGGTTGGACTTGGCAACGGTTGGTGATGGAGAATGAAGATGGTTCGAAGTATTTGCCTCCCAGAATTTGTTTAGTCACAAGCTTGTTGGCCTGGTCTGTCAGGTGAATTCCGTCCCAGATAATGTAAGAAGCGGGATCCGAACAGGAACCCACCGTCACATTCTTGCCATTAACGGTGCCCGTGCGTCCACATTGTGCAGACCAGGTGAAGTTGTACTTTCCTCCTACTCCACAGCATGCTTGAGTGGTGGCCTTGAATCCTACATATACAGAAACCATTCAACAGGATTAATATGTTAAAATTTAAATGTGGACTGTTGTCAGGGAAAAACTATATTTTAATAGGTATATAACAATCTATGTAAACTTCTCTAGGTTAAAATGGAAAAAAAAAACTAGAAGTTAATCAACATTACGAAGTATCCATGAAGTCATACAACTAGATTCAGGATGGAGGTATTGCGTAAGCGTGGATACCATAGGTAGAAGGGTTGGCGAAGAAATCGTAGATTATGTCGTATTGATCGACGTAGACAATGTCCGCTCCCGAGAGCTGCTTGCGCACAAGAGAGAGCTCTTCTCGAAGTTGTGTGTTGTAGAATTTCACTGCGTCATTGTAAGAAATCGAGCACCCATACTGATCGAAATCGTTGGGAAAGTGAGCGAAGTAACTGAGCCAATAGGATCCGCAGCCTTGCGGCCCAACGTTTTTCACGAGAATCGTCCTCGCCCCCTCATTGTACAGCTCCTGGACATACATATATTTATCCAATATTCAAACGGAATTCAATCATCCATTCATTCTTCATGAAACACCACAATATTTAAACGAATTAACAGTTGATTGACGGTACCTGGACAGCCCCTGCAACAACCTTGGCAACCTTGGGAAGAATGGTCTGCTTGACCTGGGCGGGAGTGAGTTTGAGGCTTGTGTATGCACTGTCGAAATCGTTGCCCCCGATCTCTATGGTGTAAATGGCCGTTTTGAAGGTATCCACGCTTGGAAGATTGTTCAAAGACCCTGCAAAGCAGTTATAAATAGCATGCAAAGCAGTTATAAATAGCATTTCATATTTGTCATTTTTAAGAAAAGACACCAATTTGGCCGTTTGGAAGGTATCGGCCCTTGGAAGATAGTTCGAAGATAGTTCAAAGATAGTTCAAAGATGCTGCAAAGCAGTTATAAATAGCATTTTATATTTGTCATTTTTCAGAAAAGATATTAATTTGGTGTATGAGACCCTCTTGTTTTGTGGCTTAAGAGACCCCTCTGCACTGTTAAAGTTTACTGTTAACCAATAGGGACACTAGCATGCACTATCCTCTCTGCACTGTTAAAGTTTACTGTTAACCAATAAGGACACTAGCATACACTATCCTCTCTGGATTTTAACATGTGACATCCTAAGAGAAAACATATATGCTGTTAACCAATAGGGACACTAGCATCTTTTTAATTTCTAACAAAAATAACAAATCAGCAATTTTAAACCAGCATAAATCCATTTAAAATGTCTATATAATGTTTCTGTAAAAGAATTCCAAACTAAGCTTCTTTCTAGCAACAGATCAAAGCTCGATCAATCAGTGTGGTGCGAATAGCTATAAAATAGCGTACGCTAAGAAGCTTACAAAACGGAGCATTTTTCAGGCATGATTCCTCCAAGATTACCCAGGCTATAAACTACAGTTTCAACTGGAATTATGATTTATTTATGATCCCACTATATCTCTAAGGTTTTGGGAGAGGCCTACTTTTTTGTGCCTGCCTGCTACCAATTACCTGGTCTCTTCACCACTACCCTCTATATTGGACAAATTACCTTCACTTTGAGCGTTGTATCCCTTCCAAACCATTTGCTTGAAGAATCTTAGGAGGGGAGGAGATGTGCGTTTAATAGTTTCACTACAATATGTTTCAAGCTTTCAACATACTAATATACAAAGATCTTCTTTATGTCAATAGACAAGTAAATTATTAATAGTTTCATCACAATATATTTACGGCTTCAAACATACTAATATACCAAGATTTTTATGTTTCAGGCTTTTAACATACTAATATACCAAGATCTTTATTATTATGTTAATAGACATGTAAGTCATTTCTTATTGGTTACAACTTCAAAATGAGTACGTTCACTTGACAAGCTTTCGCCTTCTTTCTCTTTGAGATTTGTTATGTGAGTGCCTATATAAAAATAACCCCATCTTGTAACTTATTAGTAAAAGCTTTTACAACTTCTCTCAACCTTTTACATCTTCTCTCTCCCTTCAGCTCTGAATATACATCTGACCTCAAGAAACTTGAAACCCACTTGATCAATCAAAATCTCCCTTCTCATCTGAATATACATATGACCTCAAAATACTTGAAACACACCTGATTAATCAAAACCACCCTTCCTTTGAATAGACATATAGTTAAAAAAAAACATAAAACCCACCTGATCAATCAGTACCCTATAAACCCATCTTGCCATTGCCAAAAATATGCATTTTGTTTCCTTTAATAAAAACCCTCAATATACACCATCCTCGCGTAGGATAAACAGCCACCAAATCGCCCCGTTTTTCCGGCCGATTTTTGATTAAAATCAGTGAAATGTTTGCTGTGAAATTGTTTATTTCATTATTTTGGAATTCTACTAATCTTATTAGCTCTCTCTGAGCTAAATGGGGCGTTTTAAAACTACCCAAATGATTAAAATTACGATTTAATTCCTCGAAAGTATGATTTACACCAAAATTGATCTGCGGATTCCGGCGAGTCGGGGGCGATTTGGTGAACGCTGATACTGCTGCTCCATCCATCCTCACTTGTATACCTCTTAGCATTACATTTAAAAGGGATTTCATCTGTTACTCATTTTCATAACCTCTTAGCGCTGCATTTCTAAGGGATTTCTGCTCTTACTAGTTACTAGTTAAACAACAATTATAGAGTATAGCTTAAAGCCATCTTAAACGTTGATGCTAAAAAAAAGGTGGCATATCATACCATGTGTGCTGTATGTGTCGAGAACCTGTTGCTTGAAGACCTTAAACTGATTAAGCTGAACAGTAAGAGATATGGGAGCTTTAAAATCGACCGAGGTTGTTCGAGCACCGCAGGATGCAAAGTTGGCTCCAGCATTGAATCGTGAACCCACTGACTGCAAAAATGGACTCAAAAATGGCAATCCCAACGCCTGTGCTGTAAAATTTACACACAATCAAGCAACGAATTACTCACTCTCTTCATTCCATTAACTCTAATGCATGTTATTTATTAAATAAATTTACTTTAATGCATGCTACATGATATAACAAACCATAAATCAAAAATTGCTTCGTAATAAATCGCTTGAATCCTGATCACTGTCGAGAGGTATAAATCTTTTGAATTCTGCTCGGCGTCTAGAGGTTTAAAACCCTTTTCAATCAACGTCTAGAGGCATTAAAGTTCCCTTGAACTTTAATCAGCATGAGAGGAGAGGTGTTAAAACCCTTAAATTCGCACAATCTCGTCTCTCGGATTTAAGACCTCCGCGGACTAAGATTGTGCTCTCTGGAATTTAAGACCTAAACGCTACATTGATCAGGGATTTGGCGAAGAACATGAATATGGAGGATTGTTGCCCTCTAGCTTTTAAGACCTAGACGCTACACAGATCAGGGATTTGGGGAAGAACTTACCAAGGAAATCTACTGAAAGTCTTCCGTCACTGTACCGATACGAATTTCCCTTGCCAAAGTATGTACTGCCATAGGGAGCATTGTCCGGAAGCATTTGATAGGGGAACGCAAAGTGCCATGCACCCGTGTCGGAGTTGGAATCCCCAAAATTAAACATGGCAGGGAAATCACATTTGCCATAAACAATTAAAGGCAGCAGGGCCGTAAGCACAAGAGCCTGCAAAAACAAACGAGAACCCATCCTATCTACATTGACTGGAAAGTGAAAACTGTGATCAACCCAACAATGAGTTCTCGAGAACTATAAAATGGGTATAAAGCTCATAAAGGTTTAGGACTATATATAACAGAGATTGTCCATTATAAATTGGATTTGCAGTGGCATCTAATCCAGAATGTACATAGCGAAGGCGACGACGGAAAGGTAACATGGTGGGGTAACCGTTGGCTATATTTTAATCCGACATTGATCTGGATTCACTAATCCAACGGTAAAAAGACAGATTTGAAACAATGCAAGGAAGCTCCGGGTAGCTAAAAATCAAAATACCTACCATCAGCCGTGAGTGAAACGTCTGATAGAAAATTGGTAAATGTCTCATTGAAAATTGTGTGCACATGCTCGCCATCAGACACCCATTTAATCCTGAACATTAACGTGCATTAATTTGTCCTGCTTGCTGTCGCATTGACTCATGGTGGCACCAACTATGAAACTCCTCTAAAATATCGTGAACTTATTTCTGTTTTTACTTCCCAACGTCCAAATTTAGGGTAATCAGTATGGCTGATAACCAACCAATCAATCAATCAATGCCAACACTGTCTGGTCCTGGGTGATCTTGGTTGCATATTCATTCAGGAGCAGTCTGGAAGAGCGAAATTGTTGGATTTTGATGCATATTGAAAGTGAACTCATGTCATCTAAAGAAATCATTGGATTTTGATGTTCCTGGAAACTGAAATTATCCCATCTAAATAAAACAGACTTTTAAAACTAGTCTAGACAGTAAGGAAAAGCCACCTTTTCTAAATCCAGGGCAATGATTATGGATCGAAGACAAGGCTGTAAGCTAAAATTGGTTGAAGTTGAACTTGATGCTGAACAATTCATAGTGGATTTGTTAGTGAACTGTTTGGTAGAGTGGCTGGCAGATAGCATAGAAGTGACAAAGATTAGATGTAAGATACCCAATGTATGTCACATCCTTCGATTATATGACCCATAGGCCCATAAGAGATATGACTCAGCCAGTCAGATTGTGGTTTTCCCGGTACTGATCTAGATAGCTGCATGAGACCATAATGGACACAAAGGTGCCCCTGAAGCTTTTTATTGATGTTCATTTCTGCCTGAATTTTTTTTAGAGTTTGATTAAAGTCACTATTATATTACAGAATATCATGCACAGGCTTTTGAAGAGTAGAAATGTCCTTGATGAGGACATGAGGTGAAGGGTTTCCAACTTTGGGCGTTCAAGACTAGTAGCAGAAGGAGCCATTCATGTATAAGGCTTAGTTCGTGGAACTGTTGGCTACTTAAATTCTGAACAATTCATCTCTCAGCACTTCAGTGAGATGAGTGATGTTTATGGTTTTGGAGTTGTTTTTTTGGAAATGTTTTCTCGTGAGGAGTGCTATCTTAAATGAGAATTTTTTGGCATTCACTTTCAGACATTAGAGCACTAGGCAACATTCTGTTGAAAAATGTAATTACTTGCATATCTGTACTTGACTTCCAGCCTACTTTGTGAGAGTCTGTACAAGATCTTGTCTGTCAGTCTGACAAAGAGTCCACGAGTAGGCAATGTAAACTAGTCGAATTTATTTCTGAAGCGAAGTCAACCCATGTAGAAGCAATCTTCGGGTTGCCTATAAATAGAAGAAGCAAATTGTAAATCAGTTTACATAGACAAATACAGACATTAGACAGCAAAGGAACTCAGGGTGAGAAAGAAAAGTCAAAGCTCAAGCTTCTGTGCATGTGATTTAGTCGAAGAGCGGAAGCTCTGTAGACCGACAAGTCTCGACCGACCAGTTTGTAACCGACAAGTTTGTAATACTTTGTTATTTCGCATAGTTAAATATATGAAATAGTTTATGGTTGAATGCTTGATTATTTGGCTGCACATATTTCCAGATTTACTTCTATAAATATCTTTTACAATTACTCGTAAGTGAAAGATTAAAGAACCCATAAAATTCTCACCCCGTGAAAGTTCCAGGTTTTACGGCACATTGGTCGACTCAAGTCTTCCTACATATTTGGGCATATGTTTCATAAGTTCTTTGGATTTGTTAATGTGTCCATTTTTACTTCATCTTACTCACAGGTGAAAAGCATTTGTAATTTCTTAAGTCTTTAGACTAAGAAACATACTCTATAGATTTCAACCAAAGTGAACCGACTTGAGTGGTTGGTTGAGTCAGCCCACTGAAGTGAGCCTACTTGGTCAAAGACAAGAAGTGAGCCGACTTGGTCAAAGAGAAGAAGTCAACCGACTTGATCGAAGCAGCCGACTTGGTCGAAGAGAAGAAGTCCGCCGACTTGGTCGAAGTGACAAGTGGTTGAGGTAAAACCCTATCGGTAGAACCGACAAGTAAGTCGAAGTAAATTTAGTTGAGTGTAGGACAGACTAAAATTTATAAACATGTCTAATTGGACATAGACAAGTTTCACCTGACAAGTAAAAAGAAAAAGTGGTCGACGTGAAAAGTGAAAATTAAAATTTAATATCGATTGAGCCCTAAGCTCAAGTTTAGTCGGCTTGGCTATCTGGTATCAGAGCAAGGTTCATACAGAGCAAGGTTTATATCAACCCAAGATTTAGGAAAGAAATCTTGTCTTAAAAGGTGGAAATTAATTTTCTAAGGAAAGTTAATTAAAAATTAAAATGGCTTCCACTTCGGGTTCATTGCAAACTCCAATCTTTACACGAAAGAATTATGAATATTGGTCTGTAACAATGAAGGCTTTATTCAGAGGTCAAGATGTCTCGGAGATAGTCCACTATGGTTATGCAGAACATGGCAGCATATAACAATCTCACACAGGCTAAGAAAGATGTCTTGAGAGAATAGAGGAAGAAAGATGGAAAAGCTCTCTTTTTCATACATCAAGCTATGCATGAGAGCATACTCCCAAGAATAGCAGCAAAAACTAATGCTAAGGAAGCATGGGATACATTAAAGACTGCCTATCAAGGTTTGGATAAGGTAAAGACATCCAAACTGCATATTCTAAGAAGAGATTTTGAATCTCTGTCCATGAAAGATTCAGAGAATGTAGACACATTCTACACCAGAGTTGTTGGGTTGATAAACCAACTGAAATCTCATGGAGAACCCATACCAGACCAAAGGGTTGTTGAAAAAATTCTCAGAAATCTTCCCCCAAGATTTGAAAACTTGGTTGTGACCTTAGAGGAACACACAGACATGTCGACATTTACCATTGATGAGCTGCAAGCTTCACTCATCAATCATGAGCACAGACTCAGCAGAACACAGACATCATTGGAAGGTGCATTTGCAGCACAGTCATCCATAAGTTGTAGTAGAGGAAGGGGGAGAAACAAATTCAAAGGTAGAGGAAGAAGTTCTTCAAGAGGAGGATGAGGGAGAAGTCCTACAAATGTCGATGGCATAGGAGATAACCAGAACCCAAGTCAGCCAAGTGGCTAGAGGTTTGATAAATAAAAAATTCAATGTCATTACTGTAAGAAGTTTGGTCATTATGCATATGAATGCAGGAAGAAGCAATATGACCAAGGAAGGCAAATCCCAAGTCAACCGACCAGCACCAACACTTCGACAGGTGCAATGTTAATGGCATCGACATCTCCACTTGAATGCAATGTTGTTCAAGAAAGTCCACATGACATATGGTACTTAGATTCAGGATGCAACAACCACATGACTGGTAATTTAAATATGTTTTCCAGTCTAGACACTTCAGTTAAAACTGGTGTTACACTTGGAAACAATGTCCAAGTTATTGTCTTAGGAAAAGGCACTATTGATATTCTAACCAAACAGGGGGAGAGTAAGTATATTCCTGATATCTATCATGTCAAAGGTCTGAAACATAATTTGTTAAGCATTGGACAGTTGTTACAAAAAGGCTACAGATTCTACATGGAAGATGAACACTGTGTGATCAAAGACAAGCAACCAAGCGATCAGCTGATGGCAAAAGTGCTAATGACAAGCAACTGCTTGTTTCCATTAAGGATAGTTCCCGACATAAAAGGGAAGACAAAGATAGGAACCGCATTCAAGGCAGAAAGTGAAGAAATAGTCGAGCTCCTCGACAAGAGAGAAAATTGCAGCGTTAATCTGCAAGCTACATTTCAGATAGAAGTTCAGGATGAATCTTGGTTGTGGAATTTTAGATTTGGACATCTAAATTTTGGTGGGCTAAAGCTGGTGCACAGAAAGAATATGGTGAAGGGATTACCATTTATCGATGAGCCAGAGAGGGTTTGTGAAGGCTGCATTTTTGGCAAGCAACACAGAGAGACTTTTCCAGTCAAAAAGTCCTATAAAGCATGCACACCACTTGAAATTGTGCACTCTGACATTTGTGGTCCAATGCAGACATCATCCATTGGTGGCTGCAACTATTTTCTAACTTTATAGATGATTACTCAAGAAAAACATGGGTATGTTTCTTGAAACATAAATCTGGTGCATTTAGTTATTTTCAGCAATTCAAGGCACTCATGGAGAACAAGAGTGGACATTGCATCAAGATCTTAAGGACCGACAGAGGAGGCGAATATGTTTCAAATGAACTTCTGAAATTTTTGCAAGACCCATGGCATACAAAAACAATTCACTGCACGGTATACACCTCAGCAGAACGGTATTGCCGAAAGAAAGAACAGAACCATCATGAAGATGGCGCACAGCATGTTGGCAGCCAAGCATTTGCCAAATGAGTATTGGGGTGAAGCAGTTGCAACTGCCGTATACATTATGAACTGGTTTCTGACAAAGAGTGTGAAGAACAAAGTTCCCCAAGAAGCATGGATAGGTATCAATCATAGTGTTTCCCATTTAAAAGTTTTTGGTTGTGTTGCATATGCTCATGTTCCAGATGAGCTGAGAAGGAAGCTAGACACGAAGGGACAGAAATGTATTTTTTTCAGCTATTCAGAAGACACAAAAGCATACAAGCTGTATGATCCTGTCACAAGGAAAGTGATAATCAGTCGGAATGTTCAATTTGTCGAGAATGAATCATGGGATGGAACCGTCAACATAAATGTCAAGATTGTGTCGAACATCGACAATGATGATATGGAAGAGGAAGTGGTTCAAATACCACATGTAAGTCAACCGGTTGGAGCACCGTCGACTCCCATGACACCAGGATATGGTTTAGCACAAGGACCATCGACATAAGTAGCAGCTCAAGCTACACCGACAAGTACACCAAGAGGATAGCAGACTCCATCAAGCATTCAGTCTAGGTCGACATCGACAGAACTGGTGAAGACAAGAAGTCTGCTAGAGATATATGAAGCTGGTACACCTAATTCATTCTCTTTGTTTGCATTATTTTCCCCTATATATGATCCACTAACATTTGAAGAAGCTGTTGATGAAGAAGTATGGGCACAAACCATCGATGAAGAAATGGAATGCATTGAGAAAAAACAGACATGTCAACTGGTCGATGTACCAAAAGACAAAGATGTAATCAGTGTCAAATGGATTTACAAGACAAAGCAAGATCCTGATGGGAATGTGCAAAATCACAAGGCAAGAATGGTAGCAAAAGGGTTTACACAGCAACCCGGCATCGACTTCAATGAAACGTTTGCACCTGTTGCACGCATGGATACAGTTGGAACAGTTTTGGCCATTGCTGCACAAAACAAATGGCATGTTCATCAAATGGATGTGTGATGGATGTCAAGTCGGAATTCTTAAATGGCTATCTAGAAGAGGAAGTATATGTGGAACAGCCACAAGGGTATGAAGTTCCAGGTCAAGAGCACAAAGTGTACAGGCTGAAAAAGGCATTATATGGTTTGAAGCAAGCTCCTAGAGTTTGGTACAGTCGAATTGATTCCTATCTCATTGAAAATGAATTTCACAAAAGTGAAAGTGAACCGACTTTGTACACCAAAGTCGATGAGCAAGGTAAGATGTTAATTGTCTGCTTGTATGTAGATGATTTAATATTTACTGTTGATTATGGCATATCAGATTTTAAAACAGTCATGGAAAGTGAATTTGAAATGACTGATCTGGGGCTTATGAAGTTTTTTCTGGGCATTGAAGTTTAGCAGTCTGAAAGTGGTATCTTTATATCACAGTCTAAGTATGCAAGTGAATTTTTAAAAGTGTTTAACATGTCTAACTGCAAGAAAACCCCAACACCAGTAATAATAGGTTTAAAATTGAGCAAGGATGATGAAGGATCCACTGTAGATCCTACGGTGTTCAAAAGGCTTGTTGGTAGCCTTACGTATTTGACAGCAACAAGACCAGACATTATGTATGGAGTAAGTCTGATATCAAGGTTCATGGAGTCACCAAAAGACTCACATTGGCAAGCAGGTAAAAGAATTCTGAGGTATGTAAGTGGCACAAAAGACCTTGGTATTATGTATTCAAGTTCAGAAAATTTCAAACTCATTGGCTATACTGACAGTGACAATGGAGGCAACATAGATGATAGGAAAAGCACATCTAGGTACACATTTCATTTTGGTACAGGTGTTGTTTCATGGGCTTCAAAGAAACAGCCCATAGTAACTCTATCTTTAGCTGAAGCAGAGTATGTTGCAGCAACAAGTGCTGCATGTCAAGTTGTCTGGATGAGGAGAGTCTTAAAAGACTTGTCACAGAACCATCAAGAACCAACAACAATATTCTGCGACAACAATTCAGCCATATCATTATCAAAGAATCATGTGTTTCACAAGAGAACCAAGCACATCAACACAAGGTTTCATTTTATAAGAGAGTTGGTAAACAACAAGGAAATTTGTTTGGAATTTTGCAGGTCTGAAGACCAACTTGCAGATATCTTCACAAAGCCATTGGCAAAGGACACATTCTAGTATCTGCATAGTTATCTTGGAATGACAAGTTCACCATAGTGAACTCTGTCATAAACAGAGCATGTTTAAGCTCTGAAACATTTTGTAAATTTTTTGTTTTAAAAAATCCCCATCTGCTTATAATTAAGGGGGAGTGTTGGAAAATGTAATTACTCGCAGATCTGTACTTGACTTCCAATCGACTTTGTCAAAGTCTGTACAAGTCAAGATCTTGTCTGTCAATCTGACAATAAGGAAGAGTCCACGAGTAGGCAATGTAAACCAGTCAAATTTATTTCTGAAGCTAAGTTGTTAGGTAGTTAGTTATTACAGTCTTTAATGGTGAGTCAGTCGACCCATGTAGAAGCAATATTCAGGTTGCCTATAAATAGAAGAAGCAAATTGTAAATCAGTTTACAGAGACAAACACAGACATTAGATAGCAGAGGAACTCAGGGTGAAAAAGAGAAGTCGAAGCTCAAGCTTATGTGCATGTGATTTAGTCGAAGAGCCAAAGCTCTGTAGACTGACAAGTCTGGACCGACAAGTCTGGACCGACCAGTTTGTAACCGACAAGTTTGTAATACTTTGTTATTTCCCATAGTTAAATATATGAAATAGTTTATGGTTGAATGCATGATTATTTGGCTGCACATATTTCCAGATTTACTTCTGTAAATGTCTTTTACAATTACTCTTAAGTGAAAGATCAAAGAACCCATAAAATTCTCACCGCGTGAAAGTTCCAGGTTTTACGGCACATTGGTCGACTCAAGTCTTCCTACATATTTGGGCATATGTTTTATAAGTTCTTTGGATTTGTTAATGTGTCCACTTTTACTTCATCTTACTCACAGGTGAAAAACATTTGTAATTTCTTAAGTCTTTACACTAAGAAACATACTCTATAGATTTCGACCAATGTGAACTGACTTGAGTGGTCGGTTGAGTCAGTTGACTGAAGTGAGCCGACTTGGTCGAAGACAAGAAGTGAGCCGACTTGGTCGAAGAGAAGAAGTCAACCGACTTGGTCGAAGCAACCGATTCGGTCGAAGAGAAGAAGTCAGTCGATTTGGTCGAAGTGACAAGTGGTCGAGGTAAAAACCGATCGGTAGAACCAACAAGTAAGTCGAAGTAAATTTAGTCGAGTGTAGGACCGAATAAAATTTATAAACTTGTCTAGTCAAACATAGAAAAGTTTCACCCGACAAGTAAAAAGAAAAAGCGGTCGGCGTGAAAAGTGAAAATTAAAATTTAATATCGACTGAGTCCTAAACTCAAGTTTAGTCGGCTTGGTTTTGGCTATCACATTCTGTATTGATAAATTCTTTTTCAGAGTATTGTAGATCCAGTTCTTGGAACAAATTTCAAATTCCAGTCTATACAGAAGGTTACAGAGATAACTATGGGAAACTAGTAGCAATAAAAAAGAAGAAAATCTTAGGCTGCGCATCACTGTATTACCTTTTTCTTACAAATAAAAAAGGCATACAATGAAGGACTTTGTGATGCTCAAAAGCACACAAACATAAGTTTAAGTTTGATCAGAGATCACCAGTTTCCTTCCTTGGCGGATGATTACACAGTGTGTAGATTCCTATGAACTCTGAAGTGATCTAAGCTAGTCAAAGTATAAATTAAAGTCATGCAATTGAAGATCACTAGTGTTAACCAGCCCATGTTGGCAGTCCATTCCTTACTTTTTTTTTCAATTTGTGCCATCGAAGAAGCAGAGAAAGAAGCTCTACAGGTTCAAACTTATGTGGCTCACATGTGAATAGGAAAACCAGGTCAACTAAGAGAAAAGTGTGCAGTGTATCAAGGAAGAGCTGGGGTTATTTTTATCTTTTTGAAATTAATGATATACGTTGAAGAAAAAGAAATTTTTTGCAAATAATTTGATGAGTTCTCAAATGTAGTAAGGTTGCATATACTATCCACAATTATATTTCGTATGAAGCTCAATCTGGGCCTTGAAATGAAGAGTCTGAGTATATGATGCATCTCAAGTTTGATGAGAGAAAATTTCGGGTTTTGTTTTAAGAGTTGCAGGTTCAAATGTTACAATGATAATCTCAACGAGTCCAAGGATGATTTAGGCCATGGAGTTTTAGTTGGAGAATGATGTGTAGTCTACATGAGCTCCATAGTACATATGAATGTATTTCATAAGGATGAGATCGTTGATCAATGTTGAGTCAGAGCAATGTTTAAGGTAGCACATAGGCAATTGATTAATTATTGACTACAGACATACTACTCTACACAAAGATTTAGAAAACTCAGGTGCTTTCCAATCTTGGAAACTTAACACTCTGCCTTTCAAGGTACAAAAAAATTATATTCTAATTTAGAAGGTATTCGAAAGGAAATTGTATTGTTCCAGAACTTATTATTGCATGTGAAACCTTAATAATGAAATATCAGATGTATTTAGGTTAGATTTGTTTAAATGGTTCCATAACACATAGATGAGAAGGTATGTAAATGGTTTCATGTGATGCGCTGAAAATATCTGAAATCCTTTGATTTATACAACTGAATATGGATCCACGAAACACCTATAAACACAACTCAATATTGTAGATCCCTATAAAAAACAAACAAAATACACCATGCAAGGTAGCGTTCAAGCTGACTCCTGAGATAAACTCTGTTATCAGATGGCATGATTAAGAGCAACGAGTTGCCCACCAAGTAGAAATTCTATGACATGCCGCAAAATAGAAATATATCCAGTGAGTGCCGCTGGATTCGATCCCGACACATAAAGGTACAGTTACCAACCATAGAAGCATTTAGGGAAATGCGAAGATGACCGAGGTTGATCCAATAGACGGCTCCCTCCAACTCTCGAGAGCAGAGCAAAAAAGTGAACCTCTAGAAAAATGTCGAGTTTCATAGAGACTCTGTTTCGTTGTAAATTGTTGTAGCGCAGCAGTGAAATTCAGTTCGAAATGAGTTTGGGCATCTGCTGCGGGAGGGAGTTTGGGGCAATAAACTACTCCACCAACCTACATTAACTACACCAGAACGTCAAACTTAGGGTGGGAGTTGATGGACTGATTGACCGCGTCGACTATCACATGATTCAGAATTTCAGAGTTTGGATGGAGGGGTAACCGTGTCTGGGCCCATTTGGGGGGCCAAAGATTTCGCCTGGAATCTCATCGAATCAGGGCAGATTATCTATCTATCAATCAATCAATGCCAATTGCCAACATCCTCTAATCACGGTCAAAGTCAGTGATAAGTTCTTGGGTGAACCTATATCTTAAAAGGAGTTTTCTAATTAGGGGACGATTTTATTTCTATTTTTGGTTGGTTTTACTATTTTTTGGCTATGAATCTTTATGGAATTTTCAAAACATGTAAAAACATTGCTAAATTTTACAGAATGTAGGTGCAGTGTATGTAATATCCAAAACTGATATTTTCCTATTTATGGGCATACTGTAGATGGATAATAGATTTACTCCTTAATCAAAGGGGAAAGCAAACCCCAAACTTTGCATGCATGCAGTTGCATGCAAATATGTGCCCTAGAAAAATGTACTGAGATGCTATAAAATAGGAGAAATCAATGCATGTACATACCAGTATATAGATCAAATAAATAAGTTGCTACTGGGAGCCCCGATGATGTGCACTAGGGTTACAATACCTCTCTGATGATGATGGAAGCAGCATGCAGAAGTTCCGAACCCTGTAGGTAGGAAAACAAATTGCTTTGTCTCTGATCATGGTGAGACAGTGTGACGGTCAAACCCTCTCGCCAGATGAATAATCAACCTCATGGAATAACTGCTGAATGTAACCTGATGATGAACTAGTGCTGAACTTGTATGATCCAACCTGATAATGAACTAGGGCAAGATAGATTTCACTGCCAAAATACACCAGTTAGCTGATCATGCGCTCAACCCCAACTTATCTTGTCAAGCTCTCCAATTTGACTCCACAAATCAATTATCACATAAGTCCCTTCTCCATTCACTTTATCTTTCTTTTATAACTTTCAACTGTGAAAACCCTAACCTTTGACCTAATTAGGTCAATTTAACTTCTAATTTGCAGTTGACTTGCATGCATGCGCATGGAGACTTAATCAGGTGCATGCATCATTAAATAATGCTCAAATGTCATGCATGCAGGTGGCCTTTGGCTCCGGTGGCCCTCTTCAACCCAATGATGATATAATATTGATGCCCTAGATCTTCTGTAGATGGCATCAGTCTTCAGCCGATTCCCTGGCTGTCAATACCCGCTCGAACCCATGGGAATCACATAGGTTAGCGGGTTGGTCCTCAATTCCTATGAAAAAGAGGACATTACAGTCCTCCCCTCTTGAATTTTCTTGTCCTCAAGCAACTGTAAAGCTGGGTGCTGTAATACCTGTTATGTCTCCCAAGTGGCCTCGTCTATAGGCAGATCTTTCCAT
This sequence comes from Pseudotsuga menziesii, assembly GCA_001517045.1. Classification (NCBI taxonomy): domain Eukaryota; kingdom Viridiplantae; phylum Streptophyta; class Pinopsida; order Pinales; family Pinaceae; genus Pseudotsuga; species Pseudotsuga menziesii. Next base: position 187,756 of record LPNX011062320.1, on the reverse strand, counting down.
TGAACCAAGTAGTATCTAATGATTTTTTTCCTCGGTTTCTGCTCTCGCACCTCTAGGATGCGCTCCAAAATCAGAATCAATTGCCCCCCATCATCAAGGAGGGGGGGGGGGTAGCTCTCAAATCCCCTATCTGGAGGTCGACCTGCTGGACGGTCTCCGAATACCGCTAGATGTTGTGTGGCCTTATCTGGTGGTTTCCTAAAGGTAACAAAACACTCTGTTGCTCCCTCAATATCTCCCTGTCGGAGTGCTACCTCCATCTTGTGTGATGTCACTGGCGTGGGAGGGTAGGTATTCATCCCTCTCAATACTACCTTATGTCCCTCGGCTCCTATGAAGTCCATCTCCATGGTCTAGTAGTTTTTGGAATACTTCCTTAGGGAATACATCCACTGAACTCCTAATACAACCTTCATGTCAGGTACATCCACCACATAGAATGTCTCCATCACTGTATAATTCCAAAGTGTTACTATTAATTGAGGAATCCTTAGACTACACTCCATGGTGTGACTTGCTGCAGCTATTGAAAACCCATCAAAACTATCAGTCTAAATGTCTCTCCTTTTAACCCATGCAGCATCAATAAAGTTGTGGGATACCCCACCAGGGATGATTTTAAGAACCCCCCCTAGATTTATATATATATATATATATATATATATATATATAATGGGTGAATCTCTCTGATATATAGGAAAATTTGAAGGTGATTTTATCAATAATATAAATGTATATATAAAAATTTTGGTGAATCTTTCATTTTATTATACAATGTTGTAAAATTCTGGAAAATCTTTCATTTTATTATATAATGTTGTAAAATCTTGGCGAATCTTTCATTTTATTATATAATGTTGTAATCTCTTGGCGAATCTTTCACTAAGTTATAAGATATTGTAAAATCTTGGTGAATATTTAACTTCATTATAAAAAATTGTAAAAACTGGTGAATCTTTCACTGCTCCATAGAATATTGTCAAAATAGAGGAACAACAACATTAGCCAAATAACATGAATCAAATCATGATCAATAGAACATGTAGACTCATAAGTAACAACTGGAAGGTGTCAATGAAACACAACTGCACTGACTAGATTCAGGGCAAGTGGGGACTCTACTTGTTATCTCATCCCTTAATGGTCTCGTGGACATGTGGGGACCCGAATCTTGACAAACTGATAAACTGATAGAATCATACATTATGCTCGATCTTGGCCTCCACTAGCCAATTATGGTCATGGAGGCTAATATAAGTATGCATTGTAATTATGTCAATTGATTATTGCATTAGATGAATGTTGGTCTTGTGACAATAGGTATCCTACTATAAATGCATAGGAACCTAGTGCATAGACCATTTTTTTATTCGCTTAGCTATGTAGAGCTCATTTATTTTTTTGAATAACAATAAGTATTTGCAAAGAAAATTTACAATCAGCGTAAAAGAATCAAAAAACTGAAGACAATTAATTCATGCAACTAAAAGTTAATAAAATAATATTTTCTCAAACCCTAAAACCAACCTTGATTCAAGCTACAAAAAAAGATTAAATCAAGCATCGAATAAGAACTAGAAGCATTCAAAGGACTTAAATGACAAAAATCGACAAACCATATAAAATTACAAAATCGACAAAATGCTTCAAACAAAAGCAAAAAACAAACCATATAAAATTATCAAGATATTCGTGCTAAACACCAACATGGTTTCATGTACTTAAATGAGCCCATTCTTGCTTAGTGAAAGTGTTTTCAAATTAGTTATTTATCATTTAATGTTAGGAAACTATCTATGTGAAGAGATAGCTCCTAGGCCTAGCTTTCTCAAATTCCAGGGTCATTTCCTGTCACATGCAAGAAAGAGACAATGTAAGAGATAAATATCAAACCATCAATCTTAAAATAAGCTGCATGAAGTAGCTCAAATCATCTATGCTACAACAAAAAAGTACAATGTTGAATCTATTTTTACCTAAAACACAACCTCAAATTCATATACATTGATCACCACTAACCAGCAAGGGTACATGGAACACCTAGACCAAAATAAGACTCAAGAAGTTTAATAGTATTAGGCTTCATAACATGGTTCTCTTGCAAGTAAAATTTAGTCATTCAAGTATGTCCTTGAGTAGTATTTTAGTAATACTCAAGCCTACCATTGAACTTCTTCTGCTCAAATTTAAATTCGGATATTTTGTGTAGATCCCATTATAAATGACTCTCCCCATGAGGATCACATCATCATATTTCTCAGGTAATTCCAAAGTCGAAAACAAATACCTTCAATTCTATCTCCAGTCTATCCAAAATGATATCTTCACTGCAATTAATGCATCAATGTTCCAATCATCTGACGATACGTCGTGGCATCAACCAAATATGATGAATCTTCACACAATAGCTTCAAGTTAGATTCCATAGGTGTGGCTATCACCTTACAGTCTAACATTCTAAATCTCTTTAGAATATCCACTGCATACTTTCCTTAACCAAGGTCAGTCAAGGAAATGCCTTTTGATAAATCCATCTCTAGCTCCTTTCTTGCTTCTTTAAATTCTTTCTTGTTTTTAATTTTTATGATCTCCATCTCCCTCAATCAAGGTGAAGTGTGTGTTAACAGTGGCTCCATAATAGGAGAACATGATCCTGTGGGATGATGAGATCTCAACGGTCTTCAATGATGTTTTTTCTCTAAAAAGTCAATCACTCTTGTTAGTATCATATCCCTAAGGTTGGATAAGGTCTTCGATGAACAAAACTTGACCTTAGGAGACACATGTTGGGATTGTGATTGATTCATAAGCTTTCCTAAATCCCAACAAATACATACCCTTACTTTCCCCAGAGGTATACTTATACTAACACACAAAAAAAATCCTAGGCCTTATCCAGACTTTGACCTAAGATAAATGTGTCCCAACTCTGATTTTACTTTGTGAATCATAAAGATTCATGCATGCCTATGACAAAAGAATCTAGCCTATGACAAAAAACAAGATAAACCAACCTCCCAAATTTGGGACTGCTCATGTGAATGCGAAACAACGTATTAAGAATGAAACGACTTGCAAAAATCGTAAAATGTAAGATATAATTGAAATCAATGCAATGAAAAAATTCCTAGTAAAAAAAAAATTTGCCACTAGCCTACACCATTGCCCAAAACAGACAGAACCGGTCATTTTCTTTTTCTCTTCCTTTTTTCTTTATTTTTTCTTTTCTCTTTTTTGTGGCCCTTTAGGGTTGTTACTAAAAGTAATACTTTAGTAATTGCGCATTGACTGGCAAATGTTTTTCTTCTCCATCTAGATTAGTCAGATGAAAACTGTTCTTCCCTGCTTTTTCACTTTATTTGGGAAGGGTCCAACCAGAGGTTGTTGAATTTACATTGTTTCCTTGGTTTCTCCCTTTTCATGTCCCTATTTTAGCATACTTGAGATGGCATAAGTGATTTCAACGAAATTGGGCACAAATATTAGTAGGAAATTTATGCTCCCAAAGGACTGGATACCCTTCTTGCTTTTGGGTAACTGAATCTCTTTTAAGACTGCACTCTTGTTGGATCTATTTTTACCTTGTCTTTTGGACACCAGATGCCCCAATAATTTGCCTTTGACTACCCCAAAAACAAACTTTTTGGGGTTAAGTGAGATTCCAAAGGATCTATGTATGTCAAAGATCTTCCTTAGGTGCATGAAATGGTCTCCCCTGCACTTGGAATAAATTATCAAATCATCTTGGTAAACCATGATAACTTTATTAAGGAAATCAGAGAAAGCATATGGCTCTTTGGAATCTGGTCCCAGCATTTAACAATCCAAACGGCACATATACATGGGAATACGTTCCACAAGGATGGTGAATGTTGTCTTGTATGTACCCTGAGAATCCATCCAACATGGAAATCATTCCAACACTTGTAACTGTAACACATATTCCATGCTTGGCAAAATATAGTTATCTTTCGAGGATGCAAGGTTCAAATTTCAAAATATTGAAAATTCTAATCTCATCGTTCTTATGGACTGGTACAACATTGGATTCCCACTATGAGTAATAAGCAGGAGTGATGATTTCTACTTTGAACAACTTCTGCAACTCTTTTTGTATGATGGGAGCCAACTTGGGATTCATTTTCCTTTGTGTCTTCCTGAAAGGTTTGGGTTGTTCTTTCAAAGGATTTTTATGCTTGATAACCTCAGTACTGTAGGTTTTTATCTCATCATATGACCATGCAAAAACATCTTTATAATCACAGATAAACTCCTCAATATTTTTCCATTCTAGAGTGCATACTTGAGCAATCTTCATTGGTCTTGGAATTTACTTAGAACCCATATTGAGTTCAATGACCTTCACATCCTTATCAGTGACCTTTGAACCTTTAAAAGCAATAGAATCATCAAGAATTTTTTCCTAAGGTACCAAACATCTAGGGATTTTATTACTTTTCAGTTGTACCATTTGTTTCTCTGGGTCACTGTTTTCTTATCCTTGATCAATCTAGTGAGAGGAAGTTGCATTTAGACTATTCAAAAAATTCACAATACCTATCATCTTCAAATAGATGCTAGTTTCTAAAGTTGTCAAGAATGGATGGTCGAAACCTGACCTCCACATGGTACTTTGAAAAGGACTCTATTGTGCATGGTTCAAATCCCACATTTGAACCTATCATAGCATCTACTTGTTGATTAAAGATTTTCATTTTGCAGGATAGAAACTATATCAAAAGCATCAAATGCCTTGATCTCATACCATACATGATACAACATGTCAATATTGCTTCAAATGAGAATATTTTGCTTCAAATGAGAATAGTTCCGTACTTGATTCATAATCAAATCTGAAATTCTGAATCTCCTTTGACTTTTTAATGTTTTAATATTGAGATCCTTTACTTGTTTCAAACCTAAAAGCAAGGCCTCATATTCAGTCACATTGTTAGCTGCATCAAATTTTAAGCAAAATGAATATGAAAAGGAGTTATAACTGGTGAAACAAAAATTACCCCAGCACTTGCACCAAATTGGGAACATGCACCATCAAAATACATGGTCTTGAATCCCTCATGCATGTTTTTAACTATTGCAATAGCCTCTTTCGTTGGTGGCTTATAAAAAACCAAGATCATATAAGTTCCCAATCATGTTCTATGTATAGGGGCTCATTATTAGGCTACTTTGGGTCCTCCACGTTATGCAACAGTTATTGTTCTCTGAGTAACTTGACCAGATAACCATCTCCAACTGGAATACTAGCCTGATAGCAATAAGTTGGGAGTGCAGATAAGCTGCCACTTGTTTCTTTATTGGCTGAAGCTGCTCATCCACTATTTGTGGCCTCTTCCTAAGCTGATTTCTCTTTTCCAGATATATCTCTTGCAATTCAATTACTTTTTCAGGTATAAGAGCACAAATTTCCTCCTCAAGAGGTACAAGGATGCCATCCTCAACAAGTTCAGAGCACTGCTAAAAAAAATGGCAATGTATGTCTTGGTAATTTCAATGATATTCCTTTGGTTTTATGCTATGTTATTGTGACTTTCTCAACAACATTTCTCTAAACTCTAGTTTGAATATTAACAAACTTCCACCTGCACCAGGCAAAATACAACTCATTCTGCAAGCTCTTTTGAAGGTGCTAGCACAAGGGGACAATTGTATGGGAAGGATCTGATAAATATTACAGTTTGTAGGTGTATCCTTGTTTGCATATGTCATGGAAATTCCATTGTATTATCCTGTTTTTGGCCATGGGAGCCTCTCACGAGCTTGTATCCAGAGCCTAGAATACATCTGCCACCCCTTGCTATACAATCATTTTGAGCAGTTATCAACTGCAAGTGGTATATTGCATTAGAAAAATGCATCAAAAGTAAGTCAATTCTTTCAAGATTTTTATGTGCAAAGAGGACTTAACCTTGTATAATTTTTAAGTTCTGCAGGGTGTCCTAGTTCGGCCCTAGGTAGATTAAAATTAAAGTACATTATTGTTATGCTTAGGAATTCTTTGAATTCACTTCATTATTTAAATAAGCCCATCAATTCTCTTGTTGTATGTGGTAAATAAGGATATCACAAACATGCCTTACTATCTAAAATGACAATGTTGTTTTTATTCTTACCTAATAGCATTTATCAGCTACCTACCATGACATGTTAATAATAGAATGCTAACTACATAATTCCCAATTCATTTTTTAAACCCAAAAGGTTTCATAAGATTGGCTCCTGTAGAAGGAATAATGCCCTTTCTGTTATTGTATCCCTTCGATGAGCCAATTTTGTAGGATTCCAAGGCTTACTATTGGGTTGTACATGATGTAATAACCTCATGTGTAATTAGCTATAAAGAAATCAACCAACAAGCATAACGTTTTCATCATATCAAATCTTAGTCATATGACACTTAACAACATTACAAAGAAACTACAACCCTCCAGCATATTTTGAAGCAATCACTGGGATCATGAAGAAACTACAACCCTCCATGATAGCCTTAGCAATATGAGGTTTGTTGCTTTATCATATAACTCACTAAACAATAACGGCATGGTGAAAAAACCCAGATGGGATTTTGGGGACAAAATGGGACATGCTTGTCACACCACTTGTTGGCATTCATGGCCATCACTTGGTGGTAGAAGGTGGCAAAAGCCACATGCAAGGGAAGTATGCGAGGGAGGACAACATTCATCAGTTTTTTGGGATGATATTGGTTATAATGCTCCATCTGAATACACCACTCATCTTAGAATCTTGGCACATGAAGGTTCTGGATGCAAATTCAATGGAGTAAATTCAAGAAGGGAATGGGAAACTCGGGGCAGAACACAATGCCAAGACAGACCCTCTAGGGTGGAGCCACTTTTTAAATCTTAGAAATTCATTAAACAACAAATATATGAATCAATCTTGGCTAAGAAATCAAAGAATATTCCATTTAGTGCCACTAAAATGTAATGAATGAAACATTAAGTCTTGAGAAAAATGAACATCCATATGAAAATGATACAATGCACAAAATACACAAATCTTTTGTAAATATGTTCAGCAACACTTTCTGGATAATCCACTCCAAACAATCATGAGACATTGCATTCATTAGTGGACAATGTGATAATTAAAACAACATTATTTATCGTGACAAAAATTGAACGTAATGAACTGCTATTGAGCCAAGTTTCTTACCATTTGAAAAGTGAGATGGTATTGTAAAGTTAGTAATAAACCCAAAAGAAACTTTGCTCTTTGATCTGTTCATAGTAAGCTTCCTTGAAGCTTGATATTGTTGTCATAGAAGATCACATGTGCATATCAAATGCATAAGCTTGAAACCCAAGAAAGAACACTCTTCAGATCTGTCTGAACTATTAGGCGATGATATTGGTGAAGGGTGGTTAGAAATAATGCAAAGGCCAGGTATGCTTTCTGGTTGTGCATTTAAATAAGAATTGTTGACTTTTGGATCAAAGAAATATGTGGAGTGTAGATCATTTTGAACATCCATATCATTTTCATTTTCTTTAGGGTGAATTCCATTTTATGTGGATATTTTTAAAGGGAGCAGGGAAAAACCTATAACTCAAAAATTATCTTTCATGGAACTGAAATAGTTTTTTCCGACCAATGGGACAAAACTCATATAAAGTGAGAACTTTTCAAGGATTTAATTGATATCAATGAAGAGACCTAAAAGACTCTACAACATTGACAAACTCTGTAAATTCTGAAAGTTACTATTGGTTCCAAGCACTATCACTATAACCATCGAGTCTCGACCTCCTCCCTGGATGATTGCAGTGTGAAATCCCCTTGAAAAATAAATTTCAAACCATAATCTTGCAATGGAAGGGATGCAAATGCTAGTTTTTCAAGTTAAGGTACAAACTCTCCACTACAATCCTAACATAATGTGAAGGCCATAGCAATTTTTTGTGCTTTGTATGCCATGCTCCATAGTACCGACATTCAACTTCCAACTCACCACAAGCCAAGTAGTGCTTTCCTTACCATGTGAAACCTTTACTGGGACATTACCAATGTCCTCTCTTCACATTATCATCAAAGAATTTTTCAGACTATACATAACTACGATAGAAATTATACCAATCATAATATATTATAGTGCATATTCAGTATTAAAATTACAAGATCAAAGCCACCCAATTTTTTAACTAACTATAACAATCTACAGATATATAAAAAATTATTTAACACATTAATATTTATGAGAGCACATATTGTGAATGATGCCATAATTTTATGGGCAATTTAATCACATGATTCATGGGTACTTTAATAACTGCTATAAATTTTGTTGTGATTCAGTATTACAAAAATGCAAAGCAGCTAGTCAAAGCCTTTAAACCTCTGTGAGTAACAGAAGACAGAAAGCAATGTTTCTATTAACAAGAAATAGACGATTGAGGTAAATCAAGATTTATAACAGTTTGAACAATGGCATACTCTTAATACTTATTTATTAAGCAAAATACCTTACTTCTTTGCATGAGGTCATCACGAGAATAGAGATGAACAACATCCAAGCCAAATTCCTCAAACATGGTATTCACTCCCTCAACTCTCACATTGTTGATTTGTTTAATAATGTTGTTTGTTCTAGTTTACCCAAGCTTGGTCACTCAAATCCGAACAATTACAAAACCATCATAAGGGCATGCATTTTCCAAGCTCTGCACTACAGTTCTTCATTTATGGCTTTCAAACAAACTTGAAAGGAGGTGACTAAGGGGCCAGGGGAAAAGGACATGCAAATTTCTGCTTGGAGTACCAGACTACAAACCATATTTTCACACACACAACCATTACTGAAACACGAGGAATAAGATCATATTCCATAAAGGAAACTCAACATAGTTAAGTATTTGCAATGGGTGAAATGATAAGGTCTCAAAAAATGAACTCAATATTCAAACTCCCCTTCTGAGATCCTTCCCCTAGTTCAAACCACTCTCTCTGGTAGTATCTTATTCTTTGAAGGGACAACAAAAAGAAACCAGGTAGAGCTAGGGAAAGATACTCATTACAGACCAAGAGGAAAGACAAGACTAAATTTGCATGAGCCTAGAGGGCATGGGAAAATCACGAACAATATTAGAGAAGCACTGATTTTATGCAAAGGCCTAAAACTAATATCCAAATTAGATATTTGAGACATCATAAATGCATGGGGCTCCAATATTATCATTGACATTATGAATGGGGCGACCTCCCCACATGCATTTTAATGTGTCAAAAATCATTACCAAATCTAAATCATTGACCTCTAACTTAAAACAATACGTTTTACAGAAGAAAAATGTCACCCCAACAAAGAAGTTTTCAAACAGACCTTGATCCCAGCTGAAAATTGATTCTACCATCCAGCCTGTGAATTTTATGAACCAATAATTAGACAATGATAAATAAGTTAATAACAAAAAATCAATTGTTTGCATTTATAGATAATGCATACTCAAATTATTTAAAGTATAATTAATTATTATTTTTGGTCCAGTTAGTTATCAAATAGAATGCAAGAGAAAAGGGGTCCGTGTAAAGCTCCATGTAATTCAATATGGTGCCACCCATACAAACACACACACACACACATGCATCTACAAGTATAATTAAAGCTATGTTACCAGATCCACCACCCCAATGTGTAGGATCCACGGATCCACAGATCCCATATGTATCTGGATCGTATCCGCCTCGGATCCACCATGGAAAAGGATCCCTTGCAAAAGGAAACGTACCCTGATCCCATGAAATGGATCCTGTGAAAAATAAATAAATATCCTGAAATTTTCAAACAAATCATGTAAAAAATCAAACAAGTCCTAAAATTTTCAAACGGATACTACAACTTCCAATGCTTTTATGACCCATTGAGCCCCCCCAAAAACTTATTTTTTAATGAAAAACTTAAAAAATCCTAAACATCTAATGGCTAAAAGCATAAACCCCATTCCTGCTCAAGGTCTGATCTATCCTTATGTCAAGATATGCTCTTGAACTCTGATATATCAATATCAAGGTCTGCTCTCAACATTTTTATTTGATATATCGTTATGGTCAAGGTCTGTTGTTGAGGAATGATCTATTTTTATGTACTATGTTGTTGCTCACTTCACCTACACTATTATATAGCCTTGCCATCACGTTCAAGAAAACCACTTTATTGTTTATTCCCTGTTGATAGGGACATGTGGATGTGGTTCACAAAAACACTGTTATGCCCTGCTTCAAGTTCATGCTGAAATGGTTTTTAAAATTATCAACATCACAACTTATCAAATTATCAATTATGGTACATGAACTCTCTTTTTTGGCAATAACTTATATTTGTTTGTACTTGTCGTTTCCCTACAATATCTGGATCCTAGGTTTTAAAAAATCTAATGAATCCATATCTAGATCTAGATCCGGATCCAGATCCTAGTAACTTAGAATTAAAGTACATAAGGAATCACATATCATAAAATGAAGTCAACACTTACAACAAAATTACAAGTTCAAACAAAACTATTATAACAGTGTAACTGTAACCTTATAGTATGAGATTCTAATTCATTGAGACCTGCCAATTATGGGTACCCAAACACAAGCTGTACGTCTGTGATCTAAATTATATTAATCTTACGCATTCAAGAGAGATTATAACATGACTGCTTACTACACTTTTGGAAATGGTACAATACCTGCCCAAATCACCAACTCTTAAAATATAATAATGTTGCATGGATGCACTTATTGTGAACTTGCATTGATTTCTTACCTCAAGCAATGACCGATGATTAACAGCACCAGTACAGTCCTCTCCAAAGATCCATTTATGCTTCCCTGTACATGCCATATGTCCAATAATTCTGTCCAATGATTCCATGTGTGAGTATATTAATAGAAGCCTGATTATACCTTAAAGCTCAAACTTGTATAGCTACAACCAAGTTGCATAGACGTAAACTATTACTGTCCAATGACATAAGCAATCTATCTTGTGAAGAATGATGAAACACCCTACAACATATTAATATAGAAGTAACATTTTGAAGGTTCTAGATGTGAAAACACTTGGAGTAGCCATCAAAAACATATTCAGATGAGCAAGCAAACAACAAGAGTAAAGGGTTTTCATGTAAGCACAAAAAAAAGAATAGGTCATGCTAAATTCTATAAAATGACAAAAAGGCTATGCAAATATCTTAACCACCATTATAATCACCAAACAGTTATTTTGGTCTGTACAGTTTTCTTATGAAAAAAATAGAATTGACAAATCACATGATGTTTTTGGCATTTGCATATTGTACTTCCAAAAAAGCACATTCCCTGTCATCCACATACTTCTTTTATGATACATTTGTGTAGAGATTCAAAAGTCAATGGTACCATGGAAAATAGAAAATGAATAAGATTCATGTTTGAACTTGTAATATAATATTCAAATAGCATGGGTGTATAGTTCTCTGAGGCTTGCATAGAGCTCATTGTATTTCCAAACAACCTCATGCTAAAATATAAGTATGTTACTAAATAGCATAGATGTAATGTTCTCTGAGGCAGACATAGACCCCATAAAAAAATGGAGATAATTAATTTTGAGGCCGTATTTGCAATCAACTTCATACTAAAATATCGCTAAACATGTGGGACAGAAAGGGTTGCATTGTTAAAAAATTCAATGAACCTCTAGAAATTAACATGCAAGCACCAATTTCAGGTCAGTCACAGAATGCAGGTTAGAGAACAACTATAATTACAAGATGTTGAGTTGGCTTTGGAAGACAAACATACAGTCAATCTGTTTCTTTGTAACTGATATTCTGTAAACATTTTATATGGAATGTATATACATAATTCCTTAAAGTGTGACAGATGAGATAGAGTATCCGTATTGCTTCCATGTACTAGTCTGAACTCTGAAGCTATAATAGAATCCAGTAAATTACTGTATGTTGTGTGATTTGCATTTGATATAGAACAATGCAGTGTTATTGTATGGATGAATGCATAGATACTTTCTATACTGGTGTCTATTCTTCTTCCCTACAAGACCTAATGACATGGTAACTATTATAGCATCAAACTTCGGTTAGATAAAGATGAGATAATTTTGTTGATGTCCATAGGTGATCAAAATAGGTCAATGGGGCTGGAGAGTATGACAAGCCACAATAGTGAAAGCCAAGGAAACTCCTAGGTGACAAAAGAAATACATATGTAAATCAAAATAGTAGCGAATAGAAAGGCATAAACCTTGGCAAGAACTAAAGATGATTACATTCTGCAAAAATATAAAAGAGAACCACTACTTCACCCCAAATGTAGATGTGAAGGTGGAGGACCTATCTCCATCATCATCAATTAGTATTAAATCCCTAATACAAACTCCAATAATGTCCAACAGGGAATGCTCAGGGATGAGAGGACTTACATGGGTAATCCGGGGGTAGTACAGGTGGAATCAACCAAACCTCTCCTCACTAGAGAGTACAAAAAGACATAATGGTGAAGTGGGAGTGTTGAAGCAACTCCTTGGTACTCCTCAGTGACAAATGAAATGCACGAGGAAAATGTCATGGAATCATAATGATAAGCTCTCATTTCAGCAACTAGATCATTGAATGACTTGAGGACTACCATTCCTTCTGGAAGTGCTTCATTGCTTTCCTGAATGAGAACACCAAACATCTCTTTGGCCATTATCTACACCATACATATACTATTTTTAAATGTCAATGAATTAAAAACTTTAATGAGTATGGCCACCATAAGTTTCCAAGGATGCCTGTCATACGTTTCAAAGGATGAGGTCCACTGTTAACCCCAAACAATTTTGGTGGACTAGATAGCCCTCGGAACTAGCACTTAAGTCTAATATTTATGATGCATCCCCTTGGGCCATGTTTCTTCAAGCACTTCCGAAAAATAATGCAACGCATGGTTGTCACTTCACTAATAGTAAAACATGACTGAGGGAAAAGTGGAAGTTAAACATTCTAAAGAAATCTCTCACTAATAAACCCTAAAAATTAAACCATGATGAACATAACTATCTTGCATGCATCTGTGAATGTAATATCAAAAAATACAGTATATAAAATATAGGTATCTTTGGCATGATCTATTTAAGTAACTGTTCCAAATAAAGTCAGTGAAAATAGCAAAGGTACCTTGGCAGTGACAAGGCCATTGATGCTAGCCATGTCACATAAGAGCATGGCACCACATTTATCAGCAATAGCGTTGAACCTAGCATAATCCCAGTCCCTGGGATAAGCACTGCCTCCACAGATAATAAGCTTAGGCCTGAAATCCAAGGCTTTCTCCTCCAGCTTGTCATAATCAATGAACCTAGTCTCTTGGCTGACATTGTAAGGAAAACTCTCGCAGTAAATCGATGTAGCAGACCTGTGCCATCCATTTTCACCTTAAAGAGACACAAATCTTGTGCTACTCCATACCTAATGGATGAACATCCAGGGCCTACAAATTAGGGACAAACTAAAACAAATTTACCCAAAAATCCATAAATAGGGGTGAAATACCAAATCTTTAACCTATCTACCATAAATTTGGGTGAATCATCTCCATTTATCCCCCAAAACTGTAAATTTTTGGCGATTTCACCTCCATTACAGAAGAAATCGAGGCGAATGTCACAATTTTTCCCATCAACGGGTTGGCTAAATTAGATTTTATGAATTTTTACAGTTTAATCGTGCGGGCTATTTAGTCAAGGGAAATTATATATAAAATAAAATATGGGCTAATTTATTAAATTAAAAAAAAACCATTTTAATATTAAAAATTCGCCCACGTTTTTTCGGGCACCCCTTAAAATTCGCCTATGGGCTATAATTCGCCCCTAAAATCATCCCTATGCCCCACCATATGATCAGCACTCCCACTCTGTGGCCATGTACGGTACCTCTGATTCGGAGAGTGTCGAATCTAAGAACCCCTGTCATGGTAGCAATGGTACCTCCTGAGGGCGGCAACTCCCTAACTGTCTCTGGTGTCTCTCTCTGCTCCTGATTTGGATAATCATCATCCTCCCCATTGTCAGAATATGCCTCTAAGTAGTAATCCTTTCCCTTCCCTGAACATCTGTGACTTGGTACCCATGGTTCCTGGCAAGTGAAACATAACTTTTTCTTCTAAGGTTATGTCGGGTATCATTGTCCATCTATTCTTTCTTGGGCCATTCTTTCTGGATGGGTTTCCTCTCTTCATCTTCAATAGGGGAGATGGTTTTGGGAGGAAGCCTAATATTGGGTACTGCATCCTGTAAATATCTAGTTCATATGATTACATTGGCTAGGGTGGTGGCCCTATAAGACTTGACCCATCCCTGCAAGGGTTCAGTGAGAGCCTCAGTGAACAACATAATCAACTTGCTCTCTGATATATCTGTCACCATGACGGCTATCCTCTGAAACTATGAAATAAATGCATCTGCACTACCTATCTGCTCGAGCTGTGCCAGCTCTCTGAAGTGTACCTCAGGATCCTTCTGATCAAACTGCTCAATGAGCCTTTGTGTAAAATCTAGGTATGATGTGATGGTGTTGTGACCCAGTGTTACTAACCTATGATACCACCACTCATGTGCTTCTCAGTCCAAATGCAAAGTAGCTAATTTAATGGCATCTGTCTCAATCATGGGGTTGAGCTAGAAGTATGTATCCAACTTCTATACCCAATTCCTAGCTGGGCCACCCCGAGTGCCCTCAAAGGTAGGGATAGTCAGTTTCCCTACGGTGCGCTGTAACTCATAATTCTAGGTAAATGGCCTATTGTAAGCTTTGGGTTTGTTCTTAATTTTAAAGTGGCAGAAGTCAATGAAGGTCATGGCTGAATGGAAGTCCTCTCTTAAAGCTCTATATTGTCTCAGATAGGCACTCATGGGTACTTCTGGTTCTGCTTGTGCTAGAGGCACTATAGCTGGACTATCTAAGAATTGAGGCATGGTAGGTCAGAAAGGCTTGTATATATGGGGATGGCTTTGCATGTTGGTATGTAAGTACTCCCTACGACTGCTGGTGGATAGCCTATCACTGTTGGGAAATAAGGGACCACGTGGGGTGGGCCCATTCTTCTTAGTCATTTATTTTTGCCCAGTAGTGAGTTCTTTTATGGCTGATATGAGACTATTGAAAGCTATTTTATCATCATCGGCCATTGTTTCTTTGCCTTTTTCAAACTGATACTCTTTATTCCCCAAATCTATGTCCTCTAACTCCTCTTCTCTGTCTCTATACCTCTGTCTCCTGTGACTAATGTGGTATGGGTTTCCTGGATTCATGTATAAATTTTGCATGCCCACAGCTGGCAAGACTGATGACATATAATATTTCACACTAAAAATGTAAATCAAATGTAACCACAGTGCCTCCACTTTGTATGAATAACAACAACAATACAAGGAGAAATCAAGCCTGGAATATATGGTCCTTTGTGTGAAGTATTGGTAGCCTCATAAGAACCAAACTTGAGAGAGGATTTTGCTATAACCAGCATACCACTATATTGCACCCACTCATATATTTGGACATTTCCTGTAAGAACACCTTCTTGTAGCTTCCAATGATTTAATACACAAGAGAAATGGGCCAAATGAAATTGACAACTATTAAATATAAAGAGAATGAACACGACCCTCTTATGCAGAAATCCCACTGATTATTTCCTGTAGCTTGCAGCGTCTTGGGAATAGTGGTCAGCTCTTCAAAAGGGATCACGATTTTCTCTTCTAGGTGCTCTCAGCACACGTTTCTTCCTCCATGCCTAGTGAACTGGTCCTCTTATACAGACTTTTCGACGAATTCTTCTTTGGCAGCTACAGCACATACATATCATCTCTTCTCATAGGATTTATTCACAGTTTTGTTTCCTGTCAAAAGATGATGGCTCAACCAGGACTCGGTTTTCTGCCGTAAATGACGGCTCTAGCAACAAGTCCTCCTTAGATTATAAGTGACCCACACGATCTTCCTCTCAGCTCCTCGATGTTGCACAAGGTGAAGTCGACCCCTCCACACACAAAGTAACAGCCTCACATTGCTTCTACTAAGCCTCACGGCTTACTCAAAACTCACGACCCCAATTGGAATTCATGTGATCTGTAAAAAATGGGTGAACTCAGTCTAGATGCCCCCTTGGTCTTCCCTTGTCTCTTGGTTCTGTAAGAAAAGGGAGATTGGGCCTCTCACGACCTTCTTTCTAGGAGGATGAGATTACGATATTTTGGATCAAGACGAAGTCGATCCCAAATTGATCAACATTTGCATCAATTGCGACCTCCCCAAATCAGTGCACGAAAAGTGCACAAATTAGCAGCAAACAAAACCCACTATTTTTAGTAGTACAAACCTCTTTTAATGGCTGAAGCACATGACATACATAGCTTGCCAACAATGATTACATGCATAGTTTCTGTAGGGACCAATACGTCTTCCCTCTAATCCACAGCCCAATAGAATGAGGAAATGCAGCCTCTGCTATCAAACTGCTACCTTTGTTGTGGACGTGTTCCAAACTGAAGAATCATTCGAATGCAACTGCCACGATCCAATTTAATTTGACCTTGAGATAAACTCGGTCCTATGGATAAATACGGCCTCGGTCTATAAAATTCAACTCCGACAATGAAATTGCCAATGAGTCGCCAAACTTAAATGTAGACATGAAAGGGAATCCCTTAATAGATTCCCACTCAGGCTGGCAGGAAAACTAGCTCTGATACCACTGTAATATCCCAAACTGATATTTTCCTGTTTATGGGCATATTGTAGATGGATAATAGATTTACTCCTTAATCAAATAGGAAAGCAAACCCCGAAATTTGCATGCATGCAGTTGCATGCAAATATGTGCCCTAGAAAAATACCAAGATGCTATAAAATAGGAGAAATCAATGCATGTACATACCGGTATATAGATCAAATAAATAAGCTGCTGCTGGCAGCCCGGATGATGTGCACTAGGGTTATAATACCCCTCTGATGATGATGGAAGCAAACTACGGAAGTTCTGAACCCTGTAGGTAGGAAAACAAATTGCTTTGTCTCTGATCACGGTGACACGGTGTGACAATGAAACCCTCTAGCCAAATGAATAATCAACCTCCTGGAATAACTGTTGAATGTAACCTGATGATGAACTAGTGCTGAACCTATATGATCCAACCTGATGATGAACTACGACAGATAGATTTCGCTACCAAAATACACCAGTTAGCTGTGCATGCGCTCAACCCCAACTTAGCTTGCCAAGCTCTCCAATTCGACTCCACAAATCAATTATCACATAATTCCCTTCTCCATTCACTTTATCTTTCTTTTATAACTTTCAACTATGAAAACCCTAACCTTTGACCTAATTAGGTCAGTTTAACTTCTAATTTGCAATTGACTTGCATGCATGCGCATGGAGACTTGATCGGGTGCTTACATCATTAAATAATGCTCAAATGTTATGCATGCAGGTGGCCTTTGGCTCTGGTGGCCCTCTTTGACCCAATGATGATATAATATTGATGCCCTAGATCTTCTGTAGATGGCATCAGTCTTCAGTTGATTCCCTGACTATCAGTACTCGCTCGAACCCACAGGAATCACATAGGTTAGCGAGTTGGTTCTCAATGCCTAGGAAAAAGAGGACATTACAGTGTAGGTGCTTGGGGATTTTAGTGACAGGTAATTTCATTTCTGCACTTAAAATCACCCAACAAACAAAAAAATTACACGATGTTGTGAGTTAAATTCACCGGATTTGGACTGAAAATAAGCCAAAAAGTCATAATCGTCCCCTATTTTGACATCTCCCTTAAAAATTTGAGAAAGTTTCTCATAAGCTTCGCACATGGAATAACAGAGCGCCTCGATAGCCCAAATAGGTTGACGTATTAGAGGCTAAATCCCCCAATCTGCACACATGGAAGGATGAGGTTGGAGCTGAGCGCAATGCATACGGTAAACTTAATAAAAAATAAGTTTTAAAACATTTCTCATTATTTTATTAGATAGGAGGGACGATTATGTCTCGTTAGCTCTGCAAAATCGACCAAAAAGACTAATTAGTACACCATAATAATAAGCTTTGTCAGAAGGTTGAGGCTAAGCCTAGGCTGCACCATATATTTTTTTATCAAGGTTGTCATTATTGCACTCGCTTGGGATTAGAGCGCGCTTTTGCTTATCATGTGTGGAGGCTATCATAAAGCAGTCGAATTGGGACGGTGTTGCTAGATAGTCTCGATTCTCACATTGTCCATATGGAAAGTGAGTTTCTAGTGCACGTGGGTAAAGCTTTTTCTGTTAGAGCTAGACCATTGGATGGAAGAACAATTTGGAAAATCAAGAGTAAGCTATCTACCTTATGATTTGCATCGGGGCCCACCCGACGTCCTAGAATGATAGCTTACTCAGTTACCCTTCCATGAAACCTAGACCCACTGAAGATAGCTTACTCCGTGTTTTAATGGATCTTTCTCACAACTTTGACCAAACAGATTAAATGTTGGTACCTGCGAAAGAAGTATAGGAGGCCCCAACTACTATTGTTTGAAGATTGGAATCATCTAATGGAGGAGAACATTGCTGCTTTTGCCTAGCTTTTGCCTAGCCCATGAAAACACATGAAGAATCCTGGTAAACTGTATTTTTTTACCATAGATCTACAATTTCTAGACAAAAGTGACCAAAGAAAAGTGTACTATATTTTTTTTCCAATGTATTGTATTATATATTTATATAATTTTGCTAACAATTTTAATTAATATTAAAGAATTTATATTGTATTTCAATTTAAGCAATTATACTAGGGTAGATATAAATCCCAGGCTCTATCAAGCTCAGATGGATTGCAAACCTCTTCTTAGGTATCCATTGATTGGATTTAAAGTAAAAAACACATCTTTTTATTTAAGGTACACATATAATTTTATTATTATTAATATTTAATATTATTTATGGCGGACATATAATATTTTTTTTATTTTTTATTTTGTTAGTAACTAAGATTGCATCATTTCCCCACACATGGTTTTAAAACCATATGCAAGGCCCTCCTACAATCATGGGTTTTTTAGGAGGCCTTGCACATGGTTTTAAAACCATTTGCAAGGCCCTCCTAAACCATGTACAATAAAACCATGGGTTGTTTAGGAGGCCTTGCACATGGTTTAAAAACCATGTGCAAAGGCTCCTAAACCATGTACAATAAAACCATGGGTTTTTTAGAATTCCTTGCACATGGTTTTAAAATAATGTGCAAGGCCAACATTTTTTGAGGATAATTCACTTTTGTGTTTTTTTCTTGACCCGCATATTTTTTTTATAGATAATTAAATTTTTACTTTTGTCGACATGTTACTAACGTTACATCACATTACAAGATATCTCCCATAATATTCACTATCACTATTATTTTTTGTCGACATGTTACAAACGTTACATCACGTTACAAGATATCTCCCATAATATTCACTATCACTATTCATTATACATATAGATTAAACTGTGTACAATGTAGCAATCCTGTAGTTACTGTCATAATTTGCCAACCCTAATCAGAGAGGGATGCCTAATTAAAATGAAACCCTAATAAGAGAGGGATGACTCATTAAAAGAAAGAGAAGAATATCATTTTGATTGCTCATTCTAGAATAATTTTAAAGTGACTTTGGTACCAATTCCATTAAAAACAATGGATTTTTGGTACATCTTTGATGGAATTGGATCGAATAATTCATGAAAATTTGTATTCAATTGTATCTTATTGAACTTGAAAATTTGTATTTAATATTTAGTTACATTTTACTGAAGTTGAAGTTAGGGAATAGTTAACTTTTTCATTATTCAGTTTCCAAATTTTTAGCAACTTTATAGATTTTTTTTTTATAATTCAGACACCGATTACATAAATATACAATGAACAATACTATTTATAACACCAGTTTTTCATGTGTTAAAATCTGAAGAAGCTCATTAATAAAGAAAAAGAGATTACATGAAGGAGTCATCTCACAGACAACTCACGCCATTAAGTATCCCAACTATGCACTATATCATTTTTAAAAGTATTGAATAGATTTAATCACATTTAACAATAAAATTGTGCACTGACATCCTGACTGTATGAAGTTTGTTTTGGTTTTTGAACATTGGGCAGAGTAGGAATTCAACCCAGTACTGGCAGTTTTATCACTATACGAGGGAATGAGTTTGGATTTTGGATTGATATTGCACAGGGTGTCCAAGTTCAAAACGTCCACTGATAATCTGACATGGTTTTGCTATAAAAGGTTATAAATAATTTTTTTTTCTGAAGAAACCATTTCCATCTTATTACATTTTTCTCATGCAGATTGACCCAACACTCAAGTGAAAAAGTTACAGAAGAAATTTTTGACAGGGGTTTCAGAGGTTGACATGAATTGGTTAACCCCATCAAAAATTATTACAGCAACGCTAGTACAAGCTGATACTGCAGCTGGAGCTCTGGCTGCTCCAAGTTTATTATGCCTTCACAAATACAATGAATAATCAGGGAGCTGTATGGCATCAAATGGGTTGGACTTGGCAACGGTTGGTGATGGAGAATGAAGATGGCTCGAAGTATTTGCCTCCCAGAATTTGTTTGGTCAGAAGCCTGTTGGCCTGGTCTGTCAGGTGAATTCCGTCCCAGATAATGTAAGAAGCGGGATCCGAACAGGAACTCACTGTCACAGACTTGCCATTAACAGTGCCCGTTTGTCCACATTGTGTAGCCCAGGTGAAGTTGTATTTTCCTCTTACGCCACAGCAAGCTGGAGTGGTGGCATTGAATGCTACATATACAGAAACCATTCAACAGGATTAATATGTTAAAATTTAAATGTGGACTATTGCCAGGAAAAAACTATATTGTAATAGGTATATCACAATCTATGTAAACCTCCCTATGTTAAAATGGAAAAAAAAACTAGAAGTTAATCAACATTACGAAGTATCCATGAATTCATACAACTAGATTCAGGATGGAGGTATTGCTAAGCGTGGATACCGTAGGTAGAAGGCTTGGCGAAGAAATCGTAGATTATGTCGTATTGATTGACGTAGACAATGTCCGCTCCCGAGAGCTGCTTGCACACAAGAGAGAGCTCTTCTCGAAGTTGTGTTGTAGAATTTCACTGCGTCATTGTAAGAAATCGAGCACCCGTACTGATCGAAATCGTTGGCGTAGTGACCGAAGTAACTGAGCCAAAAGGGTCCGCAGCCTTGCGGCCCAACGTTTTTCACGAGAATCGTCCTCGCCCCCTCATTGTACTGCTCCTGGACATACATCTATTTATGCAATATTCAAACGAAACTCAATCATCCATTCATTCATCATGAAACACCTCAATATTTAAACGAATTAACAGTTGACTGACGGTACCTGGACAGCCCCTGCAACAACCTTGGGAAGAATGGTCTGCTTGGCCTGGGCGGGGGTGAGTTTGAGGCTTGTGTATGCACTGTGGAAGTCGTTGCCCCCAATCTCTATGGTGTAAATGGTCGTTTTGAAGGTATCCACGCTAGGAAGATAGTAGGAAGATAGTTCAAAGACCCTGCAAAGCAGTTATAAATAGCATTTCATATTTGTCATTTTTCAGAAAAGACATCAATTTGGTGTATGAGACCTTTTGTTTGTGGGACAAAGGACCCCTTTACACAGTCATTTAAATGCTAAAGTCTACAGAAGTGTACATACATTATTCTCTCTAGATTTTAACATCTGACCTCTTAAGAGAAAACACATGCTCTTAAGAGAAAACACATGCTCTTAACTATTAAAGGCACTTTCATCTTTTTAATTTCTAACAAAAACAACAAATCAACAATTTTAAACTAACATAAATCTATTTAAAATATCTATGTAATGTTTTTATAAAAGAATTCCAAACTAAGCTTCTTTCTAGCAACAGATCAAATTTCCTAAAATTTCCAAACTAAGAATTCCAAATTACCCTCTAGATATTGAACAAATTACCTTCACTTTGAGCATTGTATCGCTTCCAAACCATTTGCTTGAAGAATCTTAAAAGGGGAGGAGATGTGCGGTTAATAGTTTAATAGACAGTAAATTATTAATAGTTTCATCACAATATGTTTCAGGCTTTCAACATACTAACACCAAGAACTTTATGTTTCCGGCTTTCAACATACTAATACCAAGATCTTTATGTTTCCGGCTTTCAACATACTAATATACCAAGATCTTTATGTTAATAGACATGTAAATCATTTCTTATTAATATAATAATATACCAAAATCTTTATGTTAATAAATATGTAAATCATTTCTTATATACCAAGATCTTTATGTTAATAGACATGTAAATCATTTCTTATTAATATAATAATATACCAAAATCTTTATGTTAATAAATATGTAAATCATTTCTTATTAATATAATAGTTGATTGGTTACCACTTACAAAATGAGTATATTTGACAGGCTTTCGCCTCCTTTCTCTTTGAGATTTGTTATGTGAATGCCTATATAAAAATAACTCCATCTTGTAACTTATTAGTAAAAGCTTTTACAACTTCTCTCAACCTTTTACAACTTTTCTATCCCTTCAGCTCTGAATATACATCTGACCTCAAGAAACTTGAAACCCACTTGATCAATCAAAATCTCCCTTGTCATCTGAATATACATATGAGCTCAAAATACTTGAAACACACCTGATTAATCAAAACCACCCTTCCTTTGAATAGACATATAGTTTAAAAAAACTTAAAATTCTCCTGATCAATCAGTACCCTATAGACCCATCTTGCCAGCAAAGCTTGCCAAAAATATGCATTTTGTTTCCTTTAATAAAAACCCTCAATATACACCATCCTCACTGGTATACCTCTTAGCATTACATTTACAAGGGATTTCATCTGTTACTCATTTTCATAACCTCTTAGCGCTGCGTTTCTAAGGGATTTCTTCTCTTACTAGTTACTAGTTAAACAAGAATTATAGAGTATAGCTTAAAGCCATCTTAAACGTTGATGCTAAAGAAAAGGTGGCATATCATACCATGTGTGCTGTATGTGTCGAGAACCTGTTGCTTGAAGACCTTGAACTGATTAAGCTGATCAGTAAGAGATATGGGAGACTTAAAATCGACCGAGGTTGTTCGAGCAGCAGCATTGCAAGAAGCAAAGTTGGCTCCAGCATTGAATCGTGACCCACTGACTGCAAAAATGGACTAAAAAATGGCAATCCCAACGCCTGTGCTGTAAAATTTACACACAATCAAGCAACGAATTACTCACTCTCTTCATTACATTAACTCTAATGCATGTTATTTATTAAATAAATTTACTTTAATGCATGCTACATGATATAACAAACCATAAATCAATAAATTGCTTGGTAATAAATCGCTTGAATCCTGATCACTGTCGAGAGGTATAAATCTTTTGAATTCTGCTCGACGTCTAGAGCTTTCAAATCCTTTTCAATCAGCGTCTAGAGGCATTAAAGTTCCTTTAAACTTTAATCAGCATGAGAGGTGTTAAAACCCTTAAATTCGCACAATTTAGTCTCTCGGATTTAAGACCTCCGCGGACTAAGATTGTGCCCTCTGGAATTTAAGACCTAAACGCTACATTGATCAGGGATTTGGCGAAGAACATGAATATGGAGAATTCTTTCCCTCTAGCTTTTAAGACCTAGACGCTACACAGATCAGGGATTTGGGGAAGAACTTACCAAAGAAATCTACTGAAAGTCTTCCGTCACTGTATCGATACGAATTTCCCTTGCCAAAGTATGTACTGCCATAGGGAGCATTGTCCGGAAGCATTTCATGGGGGAACGCAAAGTGCCATGCACCCGTGTCGGAGTTGAAATCCCCAAAATTAAATATGGCAGGGAAATCACATTTGCCATAAGCAATTACAGCCTACAGGCAGCAGGTCCATAAGCACAAGAGCCTGCAAAAACAAACGAGAACCCATCCTATCTATATTTACTGGAAAGTTAAAACTGTGATCAACCAACAATGGGTTCTCGAGAACTATAAAATGGGTATAAAGCTCATAAAGGTTTAGGACTATATATAACAGAGATTGTCCATTATAAATTGGATCTGCAGTGGCGTCTAATCCAGAATGTACATAGCGAAGGCGACGACCGAAAGGTAACATGGTGGGGTAACCGTTGGCTATATTTGTTGGAAAAATGTAATTACCTGCAGATCTGTACTTGACTTCCAGCAGACTCTCTCAGAGTAGTCAAGATCTTGTCTGTCAATCTGACAAAAGGGAAGAGTCCACGATTCAGCATGTATACCATGTCGAATTTATTTCTGAAGCTAAGTTGTTAGGTAGATAGTTATTACAGTCTTTAATGGTGAGTCACTCAGCCCATGCAGAAGCAATCTTCATGTTACCTATAAATAGAAGAAGCAAATTGTAAATCAGTTTAAAAAAAAACACAGACATTAGACAGCAGAGGAACTCAGGGTGAGAAAGAAAAGTTGAAGCTCAAGCTTCTGTGCATGTGATTTAGTTGAAGAGCTGAAGCTCTGTAGACCGATGAGTGTGGACCAACAAGTTTGGACCAAATAGTTTGTAACCCACAAGTTTGTAATACTTTGTTATTTCCGCATAGTTAAATATATGAAATAGTCTATGGTTGAATGCATGATTATATATTTCCAGATTTACTTCTATAAATGTCTTTTATAATTACTGTCAAGTGAAAGAACAAGAACTCATAAAAATCTCACAGCTTAAGAGTTCCAGGTTTTACGACACATTGGCAGACTCAAGTCTTCCTACATATTTGGGCATATGTTTTTATAAGTTCTTTGGATTTGTTAATGTGTCCATTTTTACTTCATCTTACTCACAGGTGAAAAGCATTTGTAATTTATTAAGTCTTTAGACTAGGAAACTGACTCTGTAGATTTCGACCAAAGTGAACTAACTTGAGTGGTGGGTTGAGTCAACCGACTTGGTCGAAGACAAGAAGTGAACCGACTTGGTCGAAGTAGCTGACTTGGTAGAAGAGGCTCGAAGAGGCATTTGTAATTTCTTAAGTCTTTAGACTAAGAAACTTACTCTGTAGATTTCGACCAAAGTGAACCGACTTGAGTGGTCGGTTGAGTCAGCCGACTGAAGTGAGACGACTTGGTCCAAGACAAGAAGTGAACCGACTTGGTCGAAGAGAAGAAGTCAGTCAACTTGGTCGAAGTGACAAGTGGTCGAGTGAAAAACCGGTCGATAGAACCGACAAGTAAGCCGAAGTAAATTTAGTCGAGTGAAAGACCGACTAAAATTTATAAACTTGTCTAGTCGGAAGATAGACAAGTTTCACCGACAAGTAAAAAGGAAAAGTGGTTGGCCTGAAAAGTGAAAATTAAAATTTAATATCGACTCAGCCCTAAACCCAAGTTTAGTCGGCTTGGTTTTGGCTATCTGTTATCAGAGCAAGGTTCATATCAGAGTAAGGTTATATCAGAGCAAGGTTTATATCAACCCAAGATTTAGGAAAGAAATCTTGTCTTAAAAGGTGGAAATTAATTTTCTAAGGAAAGTTAATTAAAAATTAAAATGGCTTTCACTTCTGGTTCATTGCAAACTCCAATCTTTACATGAAAGAATTATGAATATTGGTCTTTAACAATGAAGGCTTTATTCAGAGGTCAAGATGTCTGGGAGATAGTCCAGTTTGGTTATGCAGAACTAGCAGACATGACAGCATATAACAATCTCACACAGGCTGAGAAAGATGTCTTGAGAGAACATAGGAAGAAAGATGGAAAAGCTCTGTTTTTCATACATCAAGCTATGCATGAGAGCATACTCCCAAGAATAGCAGCAAAGACCAATGCTAAGGAAACATGGGATACATTGGAGACTGCCTATCAAGGTTTGCATAAGGTAAAGACATCCAAACTGCGGATTCTGAGAAGAGATTTTGAATCTCTGTCCATGAAAGATTCAGAGAATGTAGACATACTCTATACCAGAGTTGTTGGGTTGATAAACCAACTAAAATCTCATGGAGAACCCATAGTAGATCAAAGCGTTGTTGAAAAAATTCTCAAAAGTCTTCCCCCAAGATTTGAAAACTTGGTTGTGACCTTAGAGGAACACACCATAACATGTCGACATTTACCATTGATGAGCTGCAAGCTTCAATCATCAATCATGAGCACAGACTCAGCAGAACATAGACATCATTGGAAGGTGCATTTGCAACACAGTCATCCATAAGCCGTGGTAGAGGCAGGGGGAGAAACAACTTTAGAGGCAAAGGAATAAGTTCTTCAAGAGGAGGACGAGGCAGAAGTCCTACAAATGTCGGTGGCAGAGGAGATAACCAGAACCCAAGTCAGCCAAGTGGCTAGAGGTTTGATAAATAAAAAATTCAATGTCATTACTGTAAGAAGTTTGGTCATTATGCATATGAATGCAGGAAGAAGCAATATGACCAAGGAAGGCAAAGCCCAAATTAGTCGACCAGCACCAACACTTCGACAGGTGCAATATTAATGGCATCGACATCTCCACTTGAATGCAATGCTGTTCAAGAAAGTCCACATGACATATGGTACTTAGATTCAGGCTGCAGCAACCACATGACTAGTAATTTAAATCTGTTTTCCAATCTAGACACTTTAGTTAAAATTGATGTTACACATGGAAACAATGTCCAAGTTACTGTCTTAGGAAAAAGCACTGTTGATATTCTAACCAAACAGGGGGAGAGTAAGTATATCCCTGATATCTATCATGTCGAAGGTCTAAAACATAATCTGTTACGCATTGAACATGGAAGATGAACAATGTGTGATCAAAGACAAGCGTCCAAGTGACCAGCTGATAGCAAAAGTGCCAATGATAAGCAACCGCTTGTTTCCATTGAGGATAGTTCCCAACATAAAATGGAAGACAAAGACAGGAGCTGCATTCAAGGCAGAAAGTGAATAAACAGTTGAGATCCTTGACAAGAGAGAAAATTGCAGCGCTAATTTGTAAGCTGCATTTCAGACAGAAGTTCAGGATGAATCCTGGTTGTGGCATTTCATATTTGGACATCTGAATTTTGGTGGGCTAAAGCTATTGCATACAAAGAATATGGTAAAAGGATTACCATTGATCGACAGACGAGAGAGGGTTTGTGAAAGCTGCATTTTTAACAAGCAGCATAGAGAGACTTTTCCAATCGGAAATTCCTATAGAGCATGCACACCACTTGAAATTGTGCACTCTGACATCTGTGGTCCAATGCAGACATCATCCATTGGTGGCTGCAACTATTTTCTAACTTTTATAGATGATTACTCAAGAAAAACATGGGTATATTTTTTGAAACATAAATCTGATGCATTTGGTTATTTTCAGCAGTTCAAGGCACTCGTGGAGAACCAGAGTGGTCACTGCATCAAGATCTTAAGGATCGACATAGGAGGTGAATATGTTTCAAATGAATTTCTGAATTTTTGCAAGACCCATGGCATACAGAAACAATTCATTGCATGGTATACACCTCAGCAGAATGGTATTGCTGAAAGAAAGAACTGAACCATCATGGAGATGGCACGTAGCATGTTGGCAGCCAAGCATTTGCCAAATGAGTATTGGGGTGAAGTAGTTGCAACTTCCGTTTACATTATGAACTGATGTCCGACAAAGAGTGTGAAGAACAAAGTTCCCCAAGAAGCATGGACAGGTATGAATCATAGTGTTTCACATTTAAAAGTTTTTGGTTGTGTTGCATATGCTCATGTTCCAGATGAGCTGAGAAGGAAGCTAGACAAGAAGGGACATAAATGTATTTTTGTCGGTTATTCAGAAGACACAAAACATACAAGCTGTATGATCCCATCATAAGGAAATTGATTATTAGTTGGGATGTTCAATTTGTTGAGAATAAATTATGGGATGGAACCGTCGACATAAATGTCAAGATTGTGTCGAACATCGACAATGATGATATGGAAGAGGAAGTGGTTCAAATACCACAAGTAAGTCAACCGGTCGGAGCACCGTCGACTCCCATGACACCAAGACATGGTTCAGCACAAGGACCATCGACACAAGTAGCAGCTCAAGCTACACCGACAAGTACACCAAGAGGACAGCAGACTCCATTAAGCATTTCGTCGAGGTCGACATCGACAGAACTGATGAAGATAAGAAGTCTGCGAGAGATATATGAAGCTGGTACACCTAATTCATTCTCTCTGTTTGCATTATTTTCCCCTATATATGATCCACTAACATTTGAAGACACTGTTGAAGAAGAAGTATGGGCACAAGCCATGGATGAAGAAATAGAATGCATTGAGAAAAAACAGACATGGGAACTGGTCGATGTACCAAAAGACAAATATGCAATCAGTGTCAAATAGATTTACAAGACAAAGCAAGATGCCGATGGGAATGTACAAAAGCACAAGGCAATAATGGTAGCAAGAGGGTTCACACAGCAACCCGGCATCGACTTCAATGAAACGTTTGCACCTGTTGCACGCATGGATACAGTCAGAACAGTTTTGGCCATTGTTGCACAAAACAAATGGCATGTTCATCAAATGGATGTCAAGTCGTCATTCTTAAATGGCTATCTAGAAGAGGAAGTATATGTGGAACAACCACAAGGGTATGAAGTTCCGGGTCAAGAGCACAAAGTGTACAGGCTGAAAAAGGCATTATATGGTTTGAAGCAAGCTCCTAGAGCTTGGTACGGTCGTATTGATTCCTATCTCATTGAAAATGGATTTCACAGAAGTGAAAGTGAACCGATTTTGTACACCAAAGTCGATGAGCAAGGTAAAATGTTAATTGTCTGCCTGTATGTAGACTATTTAATATTTACTAGTGCTTATGGCATAACAGATTTTAAAACAGTCATGGAAAGTGAATTTGAAATAACTAATCCGGGGCTTATGAAGTTTTTTCTGGGCATTGAAGTTTAGCAGTCTGAAAGTGGTATCCTTATATCACTGTCTAAGTATGCAAGTGAAGTTTTAAAAAGGTTTAACATGTCTAACTGCAAGACAGCCCCAACATCAGTAATAACAGGTTTAAAATTGAGCAAGGATGATGAAGAATCCATTGTCGATCCTACACTGTTCAAAAGGATTGTTGGCAGCCTTATGTGTTTCACAACAACAAGATCAGACATTATGTATGGTGTAAGTCTGATCTCAAGGTTCATGGAGTCACCAAAAGACTCACATTGGCAAGCAGGTAAAAGAATTCTGAGGTATGTAAGTGGCACAAAAGACCTTGGTATTATGTATTCAACCTCAGAAAATTTTAAACTCATTGGTTACACTGACAGTGACAATGGAGGCAGCATAGATGACAGGAAAAGCACATATGGGTACACATTTCATTTTGGTACAGGTGTTGTTTCATGGGCTTCAAAGAAACAGTCCATAGTAACTCTATCCTCAGTTGAAGCAGAGTATGTTGCAGCGACAAGTGCTGCATGTCACACTGTTTGGATGAGGAGAGTCTTAAAAGACGTGTCATAGAACCATCAAGAACTGACAACAATCTTCTGTGACAACAATTCAGCCATAGCATTATCCAAGAATCATGTATTTCACAATAGAACCAAGCACATCGACACAAGGATTCATTTTATAAGAGAGTTGGTAAACAACAAGGAAATTTGTTTGGAATTTTGCAGGTCTGAAGACCAACTTGTCAACATCTTCACAAAGCCATTGGCATAGGACACATTCCTATATCTGCGTAGTTATGTTGGAATGACAAGTTCTCCACAGTGAACTTTGTCATAAACAGAGCATGTCTAAGCTCTGAAACGTTTTGTAAAGTTTGTTTTAAAAATCCCCATCTACTTATAATTAAGAGGGAGTGTTGGAAAAATGTAATTACTCGCAGATATGTACTTGACTTCCAACCGACTCTGTCAAAGTCTGTACAAGTCAAGATTTTGTCTGTCAGTCTAACAAGAGGGAAGAGTCCACGATTCGGCAATGTATACCATGTCGAATTTATTTATGAAGCTAAGTTGTTAGGTAGATAGTTATCACAGTCTTTAATGGTGAGTCAGTCGGCCCATGCAAAAGCAATCTTTAGGTTTCCTATAAATAGAAGAAGCAAGTTGTAAATTAGTTTTAAAAAAAACATAGACATTAGATAGCAGAGGAACTCAGGGTGAGAAAGAGAAGTTGAAGCTTAAGCTTCTGTGTATGTGATTTAGTCGAAGAGCTGAAGCTCTGTAGACCAACGTGTGTGGACCAACAAGTCTGGACCGACCAGTTTGTAACCAACAAGTTTGTAATAGTTTGTTATTTCCGCATAGGTAAATATATCACTAGTACAAGTGATCAATTTTGCCACGGCAAAACATGGCAATATCCACGGAAAAGCATGGATATTGCCATGTCTAAGTGTTTTTTGTTCCGTGGAAACTATTCCGTCGCAATAGAGACGACCCCTAATTTGCGTCGCAACAGTGACAATATTCTATATTTCATTACATGTCTAAGCCGTCGCTATATCCACGCCTGGCCGTCTCTGTATCCACGCCTTGCCGTCGCTATAGCCATGCCTTTCCGTCACTATAGCCATGCTCTGTATAAGGTTTTTTAAAAAATGCAAATCCAAGACATCGTTATAGGCACGCCTTTCCGTCGCTATAGCCACGCTCGGTATAAGGTTTTTTTAAAAATGCAAATCCAAGACGTCGCTATAGCCATGCCTTTCCATCGCTATAGGCACGCCTTTCCGTCGCTATAGCCACGCCTTGCCGTCGCTGTATCCACGGTTGGTAAAAAAAAATTAAACAAAATACTTGCAGCCGTCGCTTAAGCGACGGTATTTGAAATTAAAAAAAAAAATTACCTGGATTATCTACAAAGACATATTTGAAGGTCAAATCTACAGTGAGATGCTCTTAGATTTGAAAACATAACAATGCTAGAAATCTGAGAAATCTTAAGAACATATGCTAGCTTTAAGCTTATAGAGTCTGTACTTGGAACTCTGACAAAGTTTAGAGGAATTGTGAGCAAAGAAAACACAGGGGACCTGATTCTTTCAA
>LPNX011062320.1:119824-138767 GCA_001517045.1 Pseudotsuga menziesii | reverse complement strand
CTTTTTACATGTATGTTGTCTTAAATCGATTCCAGTAGAAGGCATTAAACCTTGAAAGAGGACACATAAGCTACAAAAGAAGCAAAATCTTTCAAGCGAATTTATCCAATACTACCAAAAAAAGGTTAGTAAAAGAAGAACATTGTGAAGATAAGAGGATGAAGGCCTAAACATAGATGTCTATCCATGTTGGGAAGATTGGAAATCATTTAGTATGCATCATTTGAAAACACAAACTAACCTTGCACGTTTAAAATCCGAACTATGTAGATCTAGAAATGGATTGTTCACCAGCAGGAGACGGAAATAATAAATAGCTCCAACAATCACCCGAAAACAGTGCTGCAACAATGGCAAGTGTGAAGAAAATCTCGTTAAGGTCTTCGTTTTTATAGAACTCTTAGACGTCGCTATAGCGACGGCAAACATTGACTTTTGTGCCCTAGGTCAAGTTGACCGTTGTAAAAAGCCAACAAAATCTCAATGCCCTAGGTCAACTTGACGGTGTCGTCGCTATAGCGACGAATAGCCGTGGATACAGCGACGTCCAAGGCTTTAGGCGTGGATAGAACGACGGATAGGAGTGCCTACATGGATACAGGGACGGCTAGGTATGGATACAGCGACGCCTCATTCCTGTTGCTTCCGATTTTACACCAAAAAGTAAGAAAAGTGGAAAACCTCCGTGGAAAAATCCATGCTTTTGTACTAGTGTATGAAATAGTCTATGGTTGAATGCATGATTATTTGGCTGCACATATTTCCACATTTACTTCTGTAAATGTCTTTTACAATTACTGTCAAGTGAAAGAACAAGAACCCATAAAAATCTCACCGCCTAAAAGTTCCAGGTTTTATAGCACATTGGTCAACTCAAGTCTTCCTACATATTTGGGCATATGTTTTTATAAGTTCTTTGGATTTGTTAATGTGTCCATTTTTACTTCATCTTACTCATAGGTGAAAAGCATTTGTAATTCCTTAAGTTTTTAGACTAAGAAACTTACTCTGTAGATTTCGACCAAAGTGAACCGACTTGAGTGGTCGGTTGAGTTAGCCAACTCAAGTGATCGGACTTGGTCGAAGACAAGAAGTGAAGACTTGGTCAAAGTGACAAGTGGTCGAAGTAAAAACAGGTTGGTAAAACCGACAAGTAAGCCGAAGTAAATTTAGTCGAGTGAAAGACCGACTAAAATTTATAAACTTGTCTAGTCCGGAGATAGACAAGTTTCACCGACAAGTAAAAAAGAAAAGTGGTCAGTTGAAAATTAAAATTTAATATCCACTGAGCCTTAAACCCAAGTTTAATCTACTTGGTTTTGGCTATATATTTTAATCCAACATTATTGATCTGGATTCTCTAATCCAATGGTAAAAAGACAGATTTGAAACAATGCAAGGAAGCTCCGGGCAGCTAAATATCAGAATACCTACCATCAGCCGTGCATGAAATGTCTGATAGAAAATTGGTGATTGAAAATTGTGTGCACATGCTCGCCATCAGACACCATTTAATCCTGAACATTAACGTTTATTAATTTGCCCTGCTTGTTGTCGCTTAGACTCATGGTGGCACCAACTATGAAACTCCTCTAAAATATCGTGAACTTGTTTCTGTTTTTACTTCCCAACGTCCAAATTTAGGGTAATCAATATGGCTGATAACCAATCAATCAATCAGTCAATGCCAACACCGTCTGGTCCTGGGTGATCTTGGTTGCATATTCATTCAGGAGCAGTCTAGAAGAGGGAAATTGTTGGATTTTGATGCATATTGAAAGTGAAGTCATGTCATATAAAGAAATCATTGGATTTTGATGTTCCTGGAAACTGAAATTATATCCCATCTAAATAAAACAGTCTTTTAAAACTAGTCTAGACAGTAAGGAAAAGCCACCTTTTCTAAATCCAGGGCAATGATTATGGATCGAAGACAAGGCTGTAAGCTAAAATTGGTTGAAGTTGAACTTGATACTAAACAATTCATAGTGGGTTTGTTAGTGAACTGTTTGGTAGAGTGGCTGGCAGATAGCATAGAAGTGAAAAAGATTAGATTTAAGATACCCCAGTGTATGTCACCTCCTTTGATTACATGTCCCATAGGCCCATAAGAGATATGACTCAGCCAGTCAGATTGTGGTTTTCGCAATACTGATCTAGATAGCTGCATTAGACCATAATGGACACAAATGTGCCCCTGAAGCTTTTTATTGATGTTCATTTCTGCTTGAATTTTTTTTAGAGTTTGATTAAAGTCACTATTATATTACAGAATATCATGCACAGCCTTTTGAAGAGTAGAAATGTCCTTGATGAGGACATGAGGTGAAGGGTTTCCAACTTTGGGCATTCAAGACTAGTAGTAGAAGGAGCCATTCATGTATCGACTTAGTTCGTGGAACTGTTGGCTACTTAAATTCTGAACAATTCGTCTCTCAGCAGTTCAGTGAGAGGAGTGATGTTTATGGTTTTGGAGTTGCTTTTTTGGAAATGTTTTCTGGTCAGTAGTGCTATATCTAATGAGAATTTTTTGGCATTCACTTTCAGAAACTAGAGCACCAAGCAACATTCCGCATTGAGATACAGTTCTGGGAACAAATTTCAAATTCCAGTCTATAAAGAAGGTTGCAGAGATAACTATGGGAGACTAGTAGCAATAAAAAAGGAGAAAATCTTAGGCTGCGCATCACTGTATTATCTTTTGCTTACAAATAAAAAAGGCATACAATGAAGGACTCTGCGATGCTCAAAAGCACACAAACAGAAGTTTAAGGTTGATCAGAGATCACCAGTTTCCTTCCTTGGCGGCTGATTGCACAGTGTGTAGATTCCTATGAACTATGAAGTGATCTAAGCTAGTCAAAGTATAAATAAAAATCGTGCAATTGAAGATCACCAGTGCTAACCAGCCCATGTTTGCAGCCCATTCCTTACTTTTTTTTTCAATTTGTGCCATCGAAGAAGCAGAGAAAGAAGCTCTGCAGGTTCAAATTTATGTAGCTCACATGTGAATAGGAAAACCAGGTCAACCAAGAGAAAAGTGTACAGTGTATCAAAGGAAGAACTGGGGTTATTTTTATCTTTTTGAAATTAATGATACACGTTGAAGAAAAAGAAAGGAAAACCAAGTCAACCAATAGAAAAGTGTGCAATGTATCAAAGGAAGAACTGGGGTTATTTTTATCTTTTTGAAATTAATGATATACGTTGAAGAAAAAGAAATTTCTTGCAAATAATTTGAAGATTTCTCAAATGTAGTAAGGTTGCATATACTATCCACAATTATATTTAGTATGAAGCTCAATGTGGGCCTTGAAATGAAGAACCTGAGCATATGATGCATCTCAAGTTTGATGAGAGAAAATTTAGGGTTTTGTTTTAAGAGCTGCAGGTTCAAATGTTATAATGAGAATCTCAAGGAGTCCAAGGATGATTTAGGCCATGGAGTTTTAGTTGGAGAATGATGTGTAGTCTACATGAGTTTCATAGCACATAAGAATGTATTTCATAATGATGAGATCGTTGATCAATGTTGCGTCAGAGCAATGTTTAAGGTAGCACATAGGCAACTGATTAAGTATTGACTGTAGACATACTCCTCTACACAAAGATTCGGAAAACTCAGGTGCTTTCCAATCCTAGAAACTTAACACTCTGCCTTTCAAGGTACAAAAAAATTATATTCTATTTTAGAAGGTATTGGGAAGGAAATTGTATTGTTCCTGAACTTATTATTGCATGTGAAACCTTAATAATGAAATATCAGATGTGTTTAAGTTAGAGTTGTTTGAATGGTTCCATAACGCATAGATGAAAAGGTATGTAAATGGTTTCATGTGATATGCTGAAAATCTTCGAAATCCTTTGATTTCTACAACTGAATCTGGATCCACGAAACGCCTGTAAACACAGTTCAATATTGCAGATCCCTATAACAAACAAACAAAATACACCACGCAAGGCAGCGTTCAAGCTGACTCCTGAGATAATCTCTGGTACCAGACGGCATGATTGGAAGCTACGACCTGCCCACCAAGTAGAAATTCTGAGACACGCCACAAAATAGAAATATTTCCAGTGAGTGCCACGGGATTCGATCCGGACACATAAAGGTACAGATACCAACCACAGAAGCGTTTAGGGCGACGCGGAGACAACCGGGGTTGATCCAATAAACGACTCCCTCCAACTCTCCAGAGTAGAGAAGTGAACCTCCAGAAAAATACCAGGTTTCATAGACTCTGTTTCGTCGCAGATTGTGGTAGCGCGGCAGCAAAATCCAGTTCAAAATGAGTTTGGGCATTTGTTGCGGGAGGGAGTTTGGGGCAATAAACTACTCCACCAAAGTACATTAACTACGCCAGAACGTCGAACGTATGGCGGGAGTTGATGGACTGATTGACGGCGTGGACTGTCACATGATTCAGAATTTCAGAGTTTGGATGGATGGGTAAACCGTGCCGGGGCCCATTTGGGGGCCCAAAGATTTCGCTTGGAATCTCATCGAATCAGGGCCTCGAATCTCATCAAATCAGAGCAGATTATTAGTCAATCAATGCCAATTGCCAACATCCTCTGATCACGGTCAAAGTCAGTGGGAAGTTCTTGGATGACCCAACATCCTAAAAAAAGGGGAGTTGTCTAACTAGGGAAGGTTTTCTTTTTATTTTTGGCTGGTTTTTGGTTATGAATTTTATTGAATTTTCAAAACCTACAAAAATATTACTAAATCTTACAAAGTGTAGGTGTTTGGCCATTTTTGTGTCAAGTGATTTCATTTTTGCATTGAAATCACCCAAAAAAACAAAAATTACACAATGTTGTGAGTTAAATTCACCGGATTCGAGCTGAAAATAAACCAGAAAGTCACCATCATCCCCTAGTTAGACAACTCCCTTAAAAAGTTGAGAAAGTTTCTCATAAGCTTAGCACATGGAATAACGAAACGTCTCGGTAGCCCAAAAAATTCACCGGATTCGAGCTGAAAATAAACCAGAAAGTCACCATCATCCCCTAGTTAGACAACTCCCTTAAAAAGTCGAGAAAGTTTCTCATAAGCTTAGCACATGGAATAACGAAGCATCTCGGTAGCCCAAATAGGTTGACGTATTAGAAGCTAAATCCTCAATCTGGGCACATGGAAGGACGAGGTTGGAGTTGTGCGCAATGGGGGACAGTAAACTTAATAAAATATAAGTTTTAAAACATTTCTCATTATTTTATTGGATAGGAGGGACGATTGTTAGCTCTGCATAATCTACGAAAAAAACTAATTAGTACACCATAATAATAAGCTTTATCAAAACGTTGAGGTTAAGCCCATAGTTGTCTAGGGGACTTGCATCAGGAGTAAGCTATCTACTTTACTATTTACATCGGGGCCTACTCGACGTCGTAGAATGATAGCTTACTCGGTTACCTTTCCATGAAACCTAGACCCATCGAAGATAGCTTCGTGTTTTAATGGCTCTTTCTCAAAACTTTGACCAAACACATTAAATGTTGGTACCTGCGAAAGAAGTATAGGAAGCCCCAGCTACTATTGTTTGAAGATTGGAATCATCTTATGGAGTAAAACATTGCCGCTTTTACCTAGCCTGTAAAAACGCATGAAATATCCTGGTCACTGGTGAACTGTATTTTTTTACCATAGATCTATAATTTCTAAACAGAAGTGACCAAAAAAAGTGTAGTGTATTTTTTTTAATACAGTATTATATAATTATATAATTTTATTACCAATTTTAATAAATATTAAAGAATTTATATTGTATTTCAATTTAAGCAATTATATTACTTTTGTAATCCATTTTAATAAATGTTAAAGAGAAGTTATAGCCTTATTTGATAGCCAAATTCTGTCTTCGTAGTACGTACTTTATGGATAATCCATCTACTTAAAAATTTGAAATTATATATAATAGTGGTAATCCATCTATTTGAAATGGGATCTATTAATGGGCAATCCATCTATATAATAGTGGTAATCCATCTATTTGAAATGGGATATATTAATGGGCAATCCATCTGTTTGTAAACATTTGAAATGAGATATATAAATGCATTGCAAGAGTGATACCACAAAAACTCTATCAAAAATATTTTGTTGAATCTGAAATACTATACATTTAGTAGATCATTTATTTTGGTATGGTAAATAAAGGTATATTATTTACTCTTACAAACCAAGTTACTTTCCTCTATAATATAATATACGTTATAATTGATGGATGAATGATGTGGATATAACCCTCAAACGGATCTTTATTAAAATTTATACACATCCATCTAAATCATAAAAATCGAATTATCCTCTCAAATTAACTTTTCATAAATACAAAACCTTGCAAAATAAATTATCCTATGTAAAAAATACAACATACCTTTATTTCATCACTTATGTCTATAAAATGATAGACATGGGAAAAGAAATACAATACACTTTTATTTGGTCACTTATTTCTATAAAATAGTAGCCTTAAGGTTAAAACATACAGTACACTGAAAAAAATACAATACACTTTTGTTTGGTCACTTATGTGTAGAAAATTGTATATTTATGGCAAAAAATATAGTTCACCAGGATTCTTCATGTGTTTTCACGGGCTAGGCAGAAGCAGCAATGTTCTGCTCACAAGAGTGGCTGCGGCTTCCTGTACTTGTCTCGCAGGTACCAACATTAAATCAATTCTGTCAAAGTTCTGAGAGATTACGATGGGTCTAGGTTTTACAGAAAACAGGGAGTAAGTTATCTTCGGTGGATCTAGGGCTCACTGAAGGGTAACGTAGTAAGCTATCACTCGACGATGTCAGGTGGTCCCAGTGCAAATCGTCCTATAGAAAGCTTACTCTGGAAAACCATCCTTGATCTTTTTACATCTTGATGATAATTGAGGATTATATATAAATAAGGCTTTATTAGTGGTATTGGTGATGAACGAGTCTCATTTTTTTTTCAGCAAGAAAAAGCTATTTTTTTATTATAAAAGTAATGTCCCCAAGTACAAAATTCCACATACCAACTTAGTTTCTTCCCTGAACAAAAAGGGAACAAACTACAACCCATCAACAAAAGAGAAGAGAAGAGACAACCCACGAGATCATAAACAAAATAACATCAACCAATCCTAAGATCATCAACAAGATAATCCCTTCAAAACAAGCATAATTAGAAGAAGCTCAGCCCCCCATCCCTGTAAAGCTTCCCTTAAAAGAAAAGTATGAAATAAATTTTACCATCCATGAGCCCCAACTCCTTTATCCACTAAAAGAAAAACATTAAATAAATTTTACCATCCATGGGCCTCAACTCCTTTTTTGGAGAGACTATTAGCTTCAATATTATGAATTTTTGAGATGTGATGAAAATAAAGGAAAGAAAATTCTTTCATCAACGGATTGATGCTTTCCATTCAATGGTGCAAAACTAGAGACTGCACATGTGTCTGCCCCATAGCCCAACGAACAATGACTTGAGAATCCTCCAGAACTTGCATAGTAGAGAGACCCCACCATTTAGCAAAAAAAAGTAAACCCCATAACGCCACAAACTTAGCTTTGTTACTAATCTGGTATTAGTATCGATTTTGGCTTTCATCCATCCCTTAATAATAGTGCCCCTTTCAAGCTTTATAAACAGCTCCACACCACAAACCCCATTTGAAGAAACCCATCGAATTCTCAATAATTTAAACCATTCTAATTTACTAATCTCAATAATTTAAACCATTCAATTAACCTGCAACACGAGGAATATCTAAAAAAAATCTAGAAATATGTCCCAAAATAAAATAAAAATTAGTCGTTCAGACTAGGACAAGAAATATCTCAAAAATAGTCGTGGATCACTTGGCACTAAATTTGATATCTCGAAAAAATTAGTCATACATCACTCGATACTAGACTTAATATCTCGAAAACTTAGCCATGCAGCACTCTCTGTTGTAGTAATACTCAAAAGATTTATAGTGTGTCACAAAGTCAAAACATTTCTCAATCATCAATTGTATAATAAAAAAGTAATGTATAGAAAAATGGTCTTCTAGCTAAATTTAAAAATGAATTCATATATTCCTGTGTAAGGTATGCTCCAATCTTTCATTATTTTTTTGAAATATTTTTGTTTTTTTAATTGTATTTAGTTTTTTTCTATATTTTATTGAATTATATAAAAAAGTAGTACATAAATATTAAAAGGCCCACAACAAACACGTCTCATAGAATCCTTTAAAAGACAAATACCATAGGTAAAGAAGATATACAAAAGACCCAAAAATGAGGAGCAAATAAGGAGCTAGTCTATAGTCCAAAACAACACCATAGTCAACCAACAAACACAACACTAGGTCACACGAACTCAAGACATAACAATATGAAAACGTCCTT
This sequence comes from Pseudotsuga menziesii, assembly GCA_001517045.1. Classification (NCBI taxonomy): domain Eukaryota; kingdom Viridiplantae; phylum Streptophyta; class Pinopsida; order Pinales; family Pinaceae; genus Pseudotsuga; species Pseudotsuga menziesii. The sequence goes on along the minus strand of LPNX011062320.1, from coordinate 130,382 downwards.
TGGAAGAAAGAAAACCACTAGACCAAAACTTAAAGAGATAGAAACCTTCAATCTTCAAAAAGGCTTTTTTAGACAACAAATCAACCAATTAATTAGGAAATATTTTTGAAACAGTTCGTCATCATGCTTAACCCAAGTAGAGAGAGTAGAATTAAGGAGTCAATGATAACCTTCTAGTGACCAAAATATTTGATATTGTCTAAGCTAAAAAAAGGAGCCAGAAAAAGAAGCTCACCCTTGAGTGTTGGAGCCAAAACAAAATAGCATCTAAAGTTTATAATATCTATCTTTATCCCAAAAAAATACCAACCCCGCATAAAGTCCTATTGACAAGATACATAATAATAATAATAATTTAAAAAAAAACCCATCAAACCATCGATTGGGAAATAAACCTCATAAACTCTAGCCTTTTTAATAGAGGGTCCAATATCTTCTTAAGCATAGAATTCCTTAAAAACAACCACTCCCCTCTATTTCGTTTTTTCTAAACTCATATAAATAGGTTTTGAGATTTAAAATAAATCAATAAGTACTTTCAAAACTTATAAATAGAATGATTTTCAAAACTTAAAATTGTAATGATTTTTAATTACACCGAAGGCATTTTCCCTATGGAGATGCAGTCTCGCAAGATTCCTTGTCTCCCTGGCCACTAAAATTCCTACACGTGTTTTGACATGTGTTTTGTCTATTGCCGAATGACAATGGAACAAGTGTCTCGCAATTGTGTGCTTGGTCTTCCTTCTTCTAGACGTGTTCACCAAGTTTCCTTCAAGCACTTAATAATTCTCAGAGGAAGGCTACCAAATCTTCTACTACCATTGTTGGCCTTAATGTCATTGCAATCATTAATGAACCCACCGCTGCAGTTATAGCTTATGGGTTTCATCAAAGCTCACAATCCTAGTTTCGATGCTCCGGTGTTTTGAGCTTGGTATTGATTGTTATTCAGCTATGTATTTTTTGGCAATACAGTTTATGTGTGGTTTTGGTTTATGGCTTCGTGTCGTTGAGAGATTGCTTATTTGACTGTCGGTCTTGATTTTTTTGCGATAATTATCGCCTTTTTCTCTTATTTAAGGCTCGGTCTTGCTCAATCTTCCATCTTCGTCTTGCTCAATCCATCTGCTTGATAATTATCAGTCTTTTCCTCTGATTGGAATCCCAATCTCGACAGTATCATGGAAACTACTTGTTTTGTGTGCTTTCTGCAGAAAATTCCATTCTAGGAGAACATGTTATCCAAGTTTTCTACGGTCAAGTTAAGCGGTGATCCATCTGAATCTGATTTGACTACCTTTCTGAACGACAAGGAGGCCTCTATGTCCTTTTTGTATCTTTGGCGTCGATAGATGGAGCCGCCAATTCAGCTTTCTCTATATTTTCTTCGTCTTTCTTTAAAACAAAATCATGGGGATGAATCTAACAACTTCAGTGACTTGCCTGTAGGGTACCTTCTTTTGTGAAGATACATATAAATGATGCAACTCTCATATAAAGTCATTGATAATGCAAAGTAATTTGAAAATTCTAAAAACAATATGAAAAATTAAACACAAATCACTCATTGATGATGCAAAGTAAGTTGAAAATTCTAAAAACAATATGAAAAAGAAAACACAAATCATTGTATTCACTAGTACACAGGTGTGAATTCAGTTGCGAATTAGTAATATATTTGTTGAATTTCAGGTAGCAAAGTGTTCCAATAGCACTGTTTTTCCACACGTTGTGATTCTTGGTTGTAGCGCTGAAGATCAATGGATTTATTTCAAATGTTGTTGAAGATCTACGGAGGGGAGAATCATCGATGCATTGATTTCCCTTGCGAATAATTTTTCGAAAGGACCCCTCCAAGGACAAGGAATTACGAATTAAAATTAATCATATCCCCCTCATCCCTTGCCCCAATATTAATTCCCACACACATTAAGAATTTCCTGTCAACAAGCCTTGGTTGCCCAAAAAACTACCCACAATTTATTTAGATCTGTACCCAAACCCTCCAAATGGCCAAAAGCAACCGAATTAGACTTCCTCTTTCCGCAGTGCGGAACACGTAATGTGGAATGCGAAATCCGTGTAAATTACGATATCTGTGTTCCGCACTGCAGAAAATCGGAAATACGGAAAGTTTTATTACTAATTTGTAACTTTCGATTTTCGTGTTCCTCTGCGGAATGCGAAACATGGAAAATTATTTTTCTCATATTTTTTTATCTTATTTTCGGATTTCTGCTTTTACATTTTTTGTTTTCATCCACTTTCTGTTTTCCGCATTGCAGAAAGCAAGATGCGGAACTTCGATTTGCTTTTGGGTCAGCTCCTCGACTTAGTTTTTCGGAACTACTAATTTTAGTTTTCTTTTTTCACCTTTAGAAATCCCATGCTTCAAGATTTTAAATGTTCGACCGGACTTGTTTTCTGGATTTGTCCTGGTTCCTCTAATAATATTATTTAATTTATAATTAACCAAATTTAATTAGTTATTATTTTAAAACTCCTTTCATATATCATTTTTTTAAACTTTTACTTCAATTTAAAACAAACCTGAATGTTCTGTACAAATTCTGAGGGTAACAAAATGTTTTGTATTTCTGATTTCCGCATTCTGCAGTGCAGAGCAAGGATATCAGAATTTACAAGTTAGTAATAAAACTTTCTGTATTTCTGATTTCCGCATTCTGCAGTGCAGAGCATGGATATCAGAATTTACAAGTTAGTAATAAAACTTTCTGTATTTCCTATTTCCGCACTGTGGAAAGAGGAAACTAATATTTGAATAAAAGAAAACAAGAAAATATATATAGTTTTGGATCTGGGTCTTAAGCATATTGATATACACCTTTCACAGCCAAGGTTTAAGTCATAAGCGAGTTTATTTGGCCATAGGTATTCATACATTCAGTCTACTCCCGGATTAAAACCTGAATGTTCTGTACAAATTATGAGGGTTTGCTCATCCTAAATCATTATTCAGAGGGATCGCTCATTCTTGTTACCGATGAATATAGTTTTGGGGGATCCGATTTGAACCCAAATAAAAAATACATGAGCAAGGATGCCCATATGAAATGAAAGAACAAAAAACTGCCCACAATTTTTGATTTGCGCATTTCGCATTCAGTGTTCTGCACTGCAGAATGTAGAAATCAGAAATACAAATAGTTTTATTACTAGCTTGTAACTTCCGATTTCCGTGTTCCTCTGCGGAACGCGGAACACGAAAAAGTATTTGTCTATGAATATTTTTTTTATCTTATTTCCGCATTTCCGCATTCTGAATTGGGGAATGTGGAAATCTGAACTTTCTTTCTTTTCCGCAATTTTGTTTTCATCCACTTTCCATTTTCCACATTGCGGAAAGTGGGATGCGGAACTTCGATCTGTTTTTGGGCCGGCTCCTCAACTTAGTTTTTCAGAACTACTAATTTTAGTTTGCTCTTTTCATCTTTAGAAAACCCATGCTTCAAGATTTTAAATGTCCAGTCGAAGTTGTTTTCTGGGTTAATCTAGGTTCCTCTAATAATATTATTTAAATATAATTAACCAAATTTAATCAGTTATTATTTTAGAACTCCTCTCATATATCATTTTTTTTAACTTTTACTTCAATTTATTTAGCTTTTATTCAACAAAATTTATTCCTTTTAAATTTAATTATAACACAATTCAATCCTTATCCATACCCATTAAATCTTTGACTTAATTCTAATGCTAATTATTTATACTAGTTAAATCTCTTAATTCTCATGTTAATTATTTATATTAGTTTTTTATTTTCTTTTTTCTTTTTATAGCTTGTTGAAGCCTCAGTTGTGTAGGTGGATGAAAAGGTGTCTAAGACTTACAACAAAGGGTGAAAACCCAAACTGTAAGGCATTGAAATGTCCTATGCAAGAATCAAATGCAAATTGATTGAAAAATCAACATGTTTATCTTTCTAAATTTCATTGTTGAATCATTTGCAAAAATAGATAAAGACAATTAACAGAATAAATTCTTTTAAAGCTTCATCAATGCACGAATCAGTAACAGAGAGAAATGAAAGTTATTCATAAATGCGTCTATTAATTGCAAGACACTAGCAGCGATATTGATCTATCCGAAACAAAAAAAACCATGATATGTTAAAGAAAATTAATCAAATCAATAACAAGAGATGTGAAATGATATCAATATTGTTTCTAAATTAAGTTATGTAAGAAATTACATAAACCTCAAGTACACAGAGGTATGTTCAATCTCTTGTCCAAATATTTCCCCTTCCAAAAGTTCCTAATACATCTGAAGATTACCCCTTAAATAACTATTACAAAAGAATCAATTCCCTTCAAAATGGGATCAAGAAAACCAAATAAAGCTAATATCCAAGAAAATATCTTCATATTTTCCAAATCTCCAACAATTCTCCTATGTTGGGATAGTCAGCGGATTCAAGTCCAAGTTGAACATTACATTTATGATCTTCTAGTTCATTCTTTGCCAATTTATGCCAAATACGAATGTAGATATGGATCTTCCATTCAATAGCAAGTGGTTGTTTTATTGACTGATCCACATCAGCAATGCTGATATGACTGAGTCCCTGGATTTTCTCTTTTGTCTCACCTTTGCGTTGTTCAACTTGTTCAATCACAAGTTTCGCTGGGCATGCTTTCTCAATGAGACCCATTACAGGAAAAAGCAGAGTGTCCATTAAATTATCAACAGCATACCACCTTCTCCCACAAATAGCTTGCACCATCTTGATAGCTTCACCAATTGTTTCATTCAGATATTCCCAAGCATGCAAAATGATTCTGACCTTCTTCAGCTAGAAATTCCTAAGAATAGGGATGTTCTCAGGCTTATCTTTCGTGTATCTTTGCCAATCTACAACATAATCATATGCTTTAGATTCCTTCTCCCTTCTTTCTATCTGATCTTCCAGAGTAGCAGACATCTTATCAAAAGCAAGATGAGTCTCAAAAATACTATCCAAAGTTTTGAACAACTCAGTAATTAATTCATAATTCTCTTGATTAGTGTTTAGAGCCATTTCCTTAAATTGTTCCTGTGAGAACTTAGAGAACGAAGATGAAGCTGTACTTGCAGTTGTATCTTCACATTGCTTCTCAAGCAAGGCTATTCTCTTTACGAAGTCAGCATTGGTAGTCTTTTCACCTAGCAAATCCCCTAAAGAGAGGCATTCTTCACCTCTAGCTCATTTTGCTTGTCTTCGGATATCTTCATTAAACCAGTAATATAAACCTCATGTTCCTTTTTAACATGTTCAAGTTCTTCTTTTAGTCTAGCGATTTCTTCTTTTTTATTGTCAAACTCGCTATTCAAATTATTAATAGCATGGAAGTTTGCACCTATGAAAGCTCCCAAGGCAGAAGCAATATCTGTATCATCCACCTACGGGTCACCAAACTATTGAGTCCACACTACCTGGTTAGAGAGAGATGTTGTTGGAGACATTTACCCACCATGCACACTTAATTTGGTCATTTTGACCTTGTTAAACCACTATCCTAAGTTTTATTGACTTAATCGGCATTAGATGAGCACAATATGACATCAACATGATCACACCCACGCCTACCTTTAGTCAAGGAGGCTAACTGAGCCTTCTCCTTCATTCGGGGAGGCTAACTGGAGCACTCCCAGGGTGATCTGAGTGTCATAAATGCACCTAATTGCTAACTGATGGTTACAATCAGTTAAGCTGAGTGGTAAAGGAACCTCCATTCATTATATTGATTATTTTATTAATATTTAATGAACTGGAGTCATCAGGGACGCCTCCAACCACCTCTGATGGCCAGTTTGAGTTCAGTTAAGCTCATCGGGGTTCATTGGAGTTATTTATGCGCTGCCACTTGTTGGTTGGCATGCAGTGACATGTGTCTGAGCTACTTTCAGTTAGACTCAGTCATTTATTGCACTCCAACTTCAGTTAGGACTCAGTTGAGTTAATCAAGACCTGATCAATTGGTTAACTAGTGTGTTTACTGTGGCTTACAGTTAGTTAAGCTACACCCATTCATTCAATACAAATGACCTCCTTGGGAATTCGAATTGTCTTGGAATTCATGCATCTTGCATGATCATTGTATTGTATTATTCATTGATTATACAAAGCTGCTACTTCCATTGCAGCACCATTTCGCCAATTTTATGCTTAATTGTCTGAATTCTTTGTGAGACTATGTTTTCAGTGCCTAGACCACTATGACAAATTAATATGGTATCAGAGCTCAAGGCGAGACAAATCTCAAATCTCTCAAAAACATGGTTTTTCACAAATCTTGCATGAAAATTTGAGCAAAGCTCAAAATTCTAGCACTACACCAAAAGCAAAGGCTTACCACTTAATACCCCAAGTTAAGGAATTGTTGATCAAGCTTTCTTGATCAATTATGTTGGGTGTAATGAAAGCCTAAAATGTGTAGGTTGTTCAACCTTACGGTGCCCTTTTTGTTGTGATTTGCAGGTTTTAACAGGTGAAAAGCATTCCCTCCAGCAGCTTGAGATGGCTTCTTTCGTCGAACTCTTAACTCCGTTCAATTTCCATTCATGGAAAGGAGATATGGAGATCCAGATACGTGCCAAAGGACTCTATCAAGCCACTATCGACACTGAAGAAGAGCCTACTCATGTGACAGACAAAGCTAGATTCTTGAACAAGATAGATGAAGCATTTGGATTCTTGTGCCTCTCTATTTCCTGGGATCTTCTTTTCCATCTCTCAGGATTGAAGACTCCAAAGGAAATTTGGGACAAATTCAAAACCCTGTATGGAAAACAGGATGATTTGAGAGTATACCAGCTTGAAAACAAGTTGATGTCTCTCCAACCTTATAATTTCGAGACCTTAAATTATTTTTTCACAAAGTTCAAGCACATTGTCTTACTATTGAAGCAGTGTAAGGTGGAGAAGGACGATGATCAGCTCATCCTCGCCATTCTCTCCAAACTTGGAGCTGATTATTTAGTGTTTGTCTCTACATTCTGTGCGGGGAATATTACAACCCTTGGATGGAAGATGCCTTCACTCAATGCCTTCATTGAGTCCCTAACAAGTGAACATGATAACCTTGTCCAGATGGGGATCATCACATCCTCCCGTGATCAAGCCTTCTATGTCTCGGGGCCCGAAGATATAAAGGGTAAATGAAACTAGCTGAAGAACCCAAAAACCAAATTCAAAGCTCCTAAGCCTAAAGTTGAAAACCAACAGCATGAAGAGCCTTTCGGCTCGAAGAAGAACAAAAGCAAAGGGCATCATGAAAAGGAAAAAGTCAAGTGTTCATACTGCGGGAAGGGCTTCCAACCTGAACATGCCTGCATGAAAAAGAAACTAGATTAAGCTACTTCTCTTCTTGAGAAAAATCACATCAATCTTCTGGAAAGCTTTCGGAGGAGAGATCAACGAGATTGGGAACCACAGTATGAAAGAGATCATGCTCTCATGGCAAGCACTTCGAAGTCCAAAGCTCTTTTGATAGATTTTGGAGCTTCGAATCACATGATAGCTGAAAGAGACTCTTTCTCATTTTTTGGAGACCGACAAATCCATTCACATCCACATGGGAGATGACTCCACAATCATATCCAAAGGACAAGGTACTGTAGATCTTGAGCATGGTTATTTTTCCACTGTTATGTATTTACCATCTCTTGCATCAAACCTCCCAAGTGTTTATCAAATGACACATACGAGAGTGCCCAAGTGAGTCTCCTTTAGCCCATATGATGTAGAGATCACAGAACTTGCATCTGGAAAACTTGTAGCAAAAGGCCTTGCAAACCATCATGCAAAAGCCTACAAGTTCTCCCATTTTGTGGTGGATGCAAAGCCCACCGCATTGATGACTCATGGAAATGAAGTTAGTATACTGTGGCATGAGAGTTTCAGCCACATGAACTTTAAATACTTGCAGAAATTATAGAAGAGTTCTATGGTTGAAGGCCTCTCGGTCATCAAAGCTACCACTTGAATTTGCAAGGGCCGTGTTGTTGGAAAGCACCCTGAGCGTAAGTTTGATCGGGGGAAGGCAAGCCGAGCATCATGCATATTGGGACTAATACATTCTGATCTCAGTGGTCCCATGCCTATCACATCCATAAATGGATCAAAGTACATTTTGACATTCATTGATGAATTTTGAAGATACACATGGGTCTTTTTTATCAAAATGAAGTTGAAAGTCTTGGAAAAATTCACTAAATTGAAGGCCTTGATTGAGAATGCATCTGGCAAAAAGATCAAGATTTTGAGATATAATAATGGAGGGTAGTATGTCATTAATGAGTTACTGCATATATGTTCCCAAAGTGGTATTCATATCCAACATTCAGTCGCCTACACTCCCCAGCAGAACGGTGTAGTGGAGAGGAAGAATCGGTCTCTCAAGGACATGACCACATGTATGTTGGAATCAAAGAAGTTGGCTACAAATTTGTGGGAGGAATCCATGCATGCTACAACATATATTCAAAATAGAGTACCACACTCATCCGTGAAAGTGAAGACCCCTTTCGAAGCATATTTCAGACACAAGTCGGATGTGTCGAACCTAAGAGTGTTTGGGTCCACTGCATGGGCCCAATTTCCGCTTGATAAAAGGAGGGATTTGCAACCGCAAAGCATCGAATGCCTGTTTATCAGATATCCTAATGAATTTAAAGGTTTTTTAAGGGTATTGATATCAAAACAAAATATATCATCATTGAAAGGATTTTCATGTTCGATGAGCCCCTTTAGGAGGTAGAACTAGTGAAGGAGAAAACTGTTAAATTTCCTTCCTATTCTACTGAATATTTGGATGATGTAATTGGGGGTGATGACCCTGATTTGGGTCCTATAATTTTTGATATCATTTTAAAACAAACATCAGATGTTGAATCAGAACCTAAAGTACAAAATCATCTCCCAACTTGGGCCGACAGACACTCTCCTCCGCAGGAGATAACATTGGAAATTCAGATGATCCAAGGAGAACCCGGTTTGATTTCCAAAGAGTAGGTATTGCACTCTCTTGTCATGATTATTTGCTATCTGAATCTTGTTATTTGATGATAATTTCAGACCCTAATTCTTAATACCATGCTCAGAAGGATCCAAGATGGCAAGTTTCCATGGATGAAGAGATGAATTCTCTTCAGAAAAACACTACTTGGGAGCTAGTTTCTCTTCCTCCGGGGAGGAAATTGGTTCAATACAAGTGGGTGTTTCAGACTAAGGTTGTTTCTAATGGAAGCACTTGCAAATATAATGCAAGTCTAGTAGAAAAATTTTTCTCCCAGGTACAAGGTGTGGACTACCATGAGACTCCATCCGCCTAGTTTTGGCAATTTCAGCATCTAAGCACTGGAAGTGCATCATATGGATGTTAAGTCTATCTTTCTGCATGGAGATCTTCATGAGGAGATATACATGAAGCAGCCCGAGGGATACATTGATGATCCATATTTGGTTTGCAAGCTAAAGAGGTCACTATACGGGTTAAAATAGGCCCCAAGAGAGTGGTATTCCAAGATGGATGCCTTCCTTCTCTCGCAAAACTTGCAAAGGTGTAAATCAGATCCAAATGTGTATATACAGTCGTTTGATGGTCATTTGATTATTATTGTTTTATATGTTGATGAATTACTGATTATAGGTAGCATAGTTACTTCTATTTCAGTCATCAAAACTGCTCTCCACAATGCATTTGAAATGAGCGATTTGGGGCTCTTGAAGCAATTTATGGGGCTTGAAATTGAGCAAAATTTTGATGGAATAATGGTCACTCAGTCCAAATACATATCAGACCTGTTAGTCAATTTTAAAGTAGCTGAATGTAAGGCTTCTCCATTCCTTTTCCTTTCAGGGATCATCCTTGAAGAAGGAAAAAGCACACCTCCCATGGACTGCACTATTTATCGACATCTGATAGGTAGCTTGCTCTAATTGACTCATTCTCGGCTTGATATCTGTTATGCCATGAATGCTATGTCAAGATACATGCAGCAGCCTCATGCTCTTCATTAGAATTCAGCCAAGAGGATCCTCTAGTATATTCAGGGAACCAGGACCTACGACATTCACTATGCTGCAGACTCCAAGCTAGAGTTGGTTGGTTACACAGATTCCGATTGGTCAGGTGATTCTATTGATCAGAAGTCTACTTTTGGATTTGTCTTCATGTTTGGTGGTGGCCCCATTTGTTGGTCTAGAAAAAATTAGGCCACCATATCATTGTCTTCAGCAGAGGCTGAGTACCGAGGAGCGGTGAATGCTTGCATCCAAGTTGTTTGGTTGCAAGGAATTCTTTCAGAGTTTGAACTTGGTAGTACTTTGTCCACTGTCCTATTTTGTGACAATCAAAGTGCTATTAAGATATCCACAAATCTAGTTACCAAGCAGAGTACAAAGCATGTAGAGATACACATGCACTACATCAGAGAGTTAGTGCATGAGAGGACCATCATTCTGCAATACTGCCCTACTTATGAGCAAATTACAGACATCTTCACCAAGATATTTTCAGAAAAGAAGTTCACTTACCTCCGTTCACTATTG
>LPNX011062320.1:58070-119647 GCA_001517045.1 Pseudotsuga menziesii | reverse complement strand
CATTTACCCACCATGCACACTTAATTTGGTCAATTTGACCTTGTTAAACCACTATCCTAAGTTTTATTGACTTAATCGGCATCAAATGAGCACACTATGACATCAGCATGAGCACACCCATGCTTACCTTCAGTCAAGGAGGCCAACTAAGCCTTCTCCTTCATTCGAGGAGGCTAACTAGAGCACTCCAGGGGTGATCTGAGTGTCATGAATGCACCTAATTGCTAATTGATGGTTACAATCAGTTAAGCCTAGTGGTAAAGGTGCCTCCATTCATTATATTGATTATTTTATTAATATTTAATGAACTAGAGTCAATATGGGTGCCTCCAACCACCTCTGACAGCCAGTTTGACTTCAGTTAACCCCATCGGGGTTCATTGGAGTTATTGATGCGCTACCACTTGTTGGTTGGCATGCAGTGACATGTGTCTAAGCTACTTTCAGTTAGACTCAATCGTTTATTGCACTCTGACTTCAGTTAGGACTCAGTTGAGTCAATCAAGACTTAATCAGTTGGTTAACTAGTGTGTTTACTGTGGCTTACAGTCAGTTAAGCTACACCCATTCATCCAATTCGAATGAGCTCCTTGGGAATTCGAATTGTCTTGGCATTCATGCATATTGCATTATCATTGTATTGTATTATTCATTATTCATTGACTATACAGAGCTGCTACTTCCATCGCAGCACCATTTTTCCAATTTTATGCTTAATTGTCTGAATTCTTTATGAGACTGTGTTTTCAGTCCCTAGACCACTATGAAAAATTAATAGATGTATCTACATCACCTTGATATCTACTTCTCTTCTTACCTCTTCCAACCACTGCTTTGTTAGACTTGTCATAACGATAATCTCCAAGAGATATTACAATGTCTTCATTAAACTCATCTCTTACCTCATCAGTATAAGAAATTTCAATCCCTACGGAGACCAAGGGAGAATTCTGAGTGATGGTAACAAAAGGCATAGGCATAGTGATGTGAGCAGAAAGTAAAGGAGAAGAACCACTTTGGACTACAGTTGCTTCAGAAGTTGAAGTAGTGATTGGAATAGAGGTTTCAGGGGATGAAACATGAATGGTATCAGCTGAAAGTGATGATTAGGTAGGAATTAAAACTTTCTCAGAAACAGAGGATGATGATGAAGTAAATGAAGGAATGTGTAGTGGAATCTTAAAAATTTGAGGTGTAGTGGATGACGACATCGGTGGTTGTACAAAGATAGGTGTAATAGAAGCAGATACACATGTCGAAACATGATATAACTGGGATAATGGAAGTGAAAAAGCTGATCCAACAGGAAAAGCAGATAGGGGTTGAATCACTGAAAGAAGTAGTGCCGATGAAACAATAAGACCATCGAGCGGCACGTGTGCTCTCAGGAATAGAGGATGATTTTCTGTTACTCCCACTAAATAAATTCATAAATGCTTGTAAATTGTTACCATCATCAACCTCTTCAGTAACAGGAACAGGGGAAGTTCCTCCTTCTTCAGCATCATAATTGGTTAATTATATGGTGGAATCTGGGATAGAAGAGACCTGAATCTTCAATATTTTGTATGGTTTCTCCTCAACCATGGTATGATCAGAGTGTGTTTGAAGAACTGTAGCAGTTACCTGGGCATTATCATCAAGTTGAGTAGTTCCAACTTCTTCAATGTCTAACACAGAGGCCATCTTTGTTAACTATTGTTTATACTGCTGAGAAGTATGAATCAAGGTTTTTACCTACTGAGCAACAGATGCCTATTGGACATCCTCCATAGAATCTTTACCTTTATTCATGGCTGACTTAGTTGTCACTGAAGGATATTTAGTTGCTTGAGCCTCCTTTTCTTCTTGACCTTTTCTCATCTTCTCCAGAATATCCAATTCCATTTCTCTGTAAGCTCGAACAGTGTCTTTGATTTCGTTCTGGTAGCATAAGATCCAAATTTCTTCCTCTTTGCTTTTGGCTCTGAATAAAACTTCAGAAAAAGTATCGAATCCTTGGTAAATAGAATCATCTAGTACTTCTTCATGACTATAACCTGCTTTGAAATGGTTCTACTTGAGATGAGCATCAACAAACTGGTTGGGATCATGTTGTCTTTTACTGGAAAAACCCAGCTTTAGAGAAACTATGTGGTTACTAAGTTCTGTAGCCCAGGTAGAAGTTGGTATGCTCAATGGTCCAAGGTTTTGAGGAAACTTAGGACAAACTCTTCTCTTGTGTCCAATTTTTGTTTTGTAAATTCCTTCAGTCACTATCTGGAAATATATTTCCTCAATAACCAACCTGTCAGGTACAAATTTGGGTAACATATGGGTGGTATTGCTAACCCAAACTACGATATATGCAAATTATTCTCCAATGTACCAATCACCCATGGTAGCAATAAGTTTCCTAGCTTCAGGAGAGAAGGCTAGAGCTTCCCTTTTGAAGATTAGAAAATAAATACGGCCAAGGAAGTTTTCACAAATTTCGTAGAACCTGGACACATAGTTGTTATCCCATAATTCTGCAACGGTAAATGTGTATAGGTGGGGCTGATAACATCCAGTTCCATCCCAGATTGGGAAAGTGGAAATCAGTGCAAAATGCATCGATAATGAAGGCTAAAAAGAAGAAATGAAGGACAAAATGGAAGCCCAAGGAAAGGATTCTCCCGTCATTAGAACATGATGAGCAATTGGGGCCCATTCAGCTTTGAAAAAAGAAGAATTGGGGAGACTGCAAATCCTGCACAACATAGATGCTAGTAGGGAGTAGGGTTCCCTAAACCACTTGAAGGGGTAAAGGTTATCCTTCCTCCGAGAAAACCTGCCGGGATCACTCATCCAAGACTTCAACATTTCATCGAAATTATATCTGGACTTGGACGCTTTGACAAAATCAGCGTCAAGGATCTGTTTGGCTGGCTTGAGACGATAAGCTATGGTGAAGATCTTAGGATGGAAGTTAGTAAGTTGCAACCCTGTGATACTATTGAAGGAGTGGTATTTTGTGTTGGCGTGTTCAATAATCCATTTAACCGTGTCATTGTAAGGGAGAATGGTAGGTATAGCAGCAATGGAATGGATACCGAATCCCTAACTCTTTGGTAGGTGGACTGGTCATTCTGAATGTCTGAAATGTCATCGTTGTCTAAAATGGAGTATATCCTAGACCAATATACTTGGTGGGTTTCACTGACTTTGCCACTAGTATCAGAAAAAATTCCAAAGTTTGGGTCCTTAATGAGCATATCCCTCTGCAGGTTCTTGCATCAGGAAATTCAAGACATCTTGGGGTTGTTTATTCTGTTAAATGCATAAACCAAGAATTAAAACTAATTTAACCCAGAACAATAGTAAGCAATTTGATTTATGAAAACGACTAAAATACTAACCTGTAACCAGACCGGACAATGACAATTCCGACTGGTAAAAAACGCAAGGAAATTTAACACGGAATAGCAATTTACAGCAGTAAAACTGGTAAAGAAATCGCAAAAGATGAAAATATATATATATTTTCCCAACTTCGTTAGGACCGTAGGATTAGGATAAATGAACGATCAATATTAGGCATGTGGGATGCGGGATCTTATTATGATTTCAAACTTTATTTAATCGTTCTGCACCTTGTATTCCGCACATGCAGGATGTGGGATCACAAAACCATTAACAATTTATTCAATTATTCTTGTAACCCGAGATTAGGCCTACGAGATGTAGGATTTTATTATGATTTTAAACTTTATTTAACCGTTCCACACCTTGCATTCTGCACATGCCGGATGCAGGATGCGGGATCACAAAACTGTTAACAATTTATTCAATTATTCCCATAACTTGCATTCCGCATATGCGAGATGCGGGATGACCAACTCACACACAATAAAAATTTTAATTAGCTGAGTGCGGAACCCAAGAAAGTGAAGAATTGCAAGTTTGAAAATTTCGGAAGGCAACTTCCGGATCCCGAACCGGAAATCAGAAACTAGAAAAGCTTAAAAGTGCAAGAACCATGTTTCATAAGTGGATGAGTTGACTTCCGCATCCCGAATAGGAAAAGCTTGAAAGTGCGAGAACCCTGTTTTGTTAGTGGAGGAACCGACTTCCGCAATCTGCACCTAAAATTGGAAATTGGGGAGGAAACCTGTTTCTCATTGAGATATATTGATTTTTATTTTAATTAATAGTATTTTGTTAATTAATTAATAGTATTTTTTCAAGTGAAAACAAGTTAAATTAAATTTAAAATCTCAATCTTTAAAGCTCTGAATCTGTACACATGAATCAAACGGCTTGAATCCATAATCTTCAAAAATTCAATCCATTTTTATTATAATTATAAATTTAATCCATTTTTTATTATAATTATATCGATAATAAATTTGGAAATACATATTCTTTATTTGTTTTACAATATTAATGTTTTGGGACAATGACTTGGAAACCTCTTAAATTGGAGTTGAGAGTTAATGAAATTATAAATAATTTAAATTTATATAAAAATAAATAAAAATTAACAGTTTAAGCAGAAATAATGTTGGAAATAATGAAAACAATGGAAACACAAAATAATGGAAACAATGGAAACGGAAAATAATTAAAATAAACATTCATTAAAAAAACCCTTACGAAGGACCTCCCATTACATATTGGCACATGAGTAGCCATACTGAGTATGGATGGATGAAAATGTCCCACTCTGGCCGGAATCTTAATTAAAATGTTTATTCAAATGTATTTAAGGAAAGTGGATGAAAAAAAAATCAAAGTTCCAATTTTCACATTCCGCAATGCAGAAAGCAGAACTCGGGAAATAAGATAAAACAAAAAATGAGATAGATTTTTTCGATTTCTGCATTTTGCACTGCAGAATGCGGAAATCAAATTTTCTTTTTTAATCCACTTTTCGTAAATACATTTGAAATTTATTTAGAAATATATTTTAGTTCAAATGTTATTTATTCAAATGTATTTACAGAAAGTGGATGAAACAAAAAATCAACTTTTCGATTTCCGCAAAGTGGAATAAGATAAAAATAATGTAACTGTTCCATTTTATTCCATTCCATTTCAAAGCATTGTTCAGATTATTCAGTTTTAACTTAATGTAATTAGTGTGTTAGCACTGTGTTTAAATTTGTGAATTATGGGATTAAAGCATTCGAAATTGACCCTATTCAATGAAGAATGGTGGAAGCGCCTATCAAGTTATCGGGTTAGCAGGTTCTGTCATCAAGAGTTGTCAGAGGGAGGGTGAATTCTGATCTACGGTGATAGATCCTTCTATGGTCAAAACATGCAGTAGGGGAAACAAGGCAACGAGTGTTGTGGATCGATGGTCCAGATCCATGACTAGGAAGATTAATGATAGAGCGAGATTCGGTGGGCCGGAGGTGCAAGGAAAGATTTAGTGTTGAAAATCAGCAGAGTTCCTTAAGTGGGTTCGAGGTTGAAAGGTCAAGATCAACACAAGACGAGATCAACAACTCTACGTTATTTCATGCACGTGAGGGTAGAAAATTTTCCAAATCGCACAATGGATTAAAGGGCAAATACGTTTGACGACGGAGATAAGAGCAGGAGCAGATCTACCGTTGTGGATGATTCCACGATCCGAAATAGTGCGGACGGAGTCATATTTTCGAATTGAGAAAAGTAGTAGGGTCCATGGAGATCGACGGTATATATGTCATTCGATCTTTGATCGACGGATTGAAAGTATTTCACGGATGACAGCTGTGCAATGGATCGAATGGGACCAGCTTGGCGAAATATCAAACGTACCCATGATTGGCCGGTCCAGATGAAGGTAGGTTGCAGATCGAGGGTCTGTGATGATTCCGCTGAATTAAATTGTGCAGGTTTTAGCCTTGGGTCTTGATATTGAAATCGTGCGCATAAAAAGCTTGGATCTTGAAAAGAAGCCGATCCACGATGCATATAACGGGATAAGCTCAACAGTTAAGGGTCGTAAGGGATTATAAATGAAATCTACGTGGAACTAGAGGATTCGTTGTTCTGAGATTCAAGATTGGTGGATAGCCCGACTGCATGCAAAACACTAGCATGGAAAAAATATCCTGATGAACCTGGTACAGAAAGGACATTCCCACATATGATCTATGTTTTCTAACCAGTAATCGAGTCCTCAGTGGCCATTCGCAACACCCCATAGGTGAAGACCATGTCCCCAACATCGCCTGCTGTCCCAACTCTGAGGATCCATCATGAAATTTAGATATTTGAAACAACAAATCTGGCATCTACATGAAGCAAAGAAATGCGGCCAGTCGAATCCGCTCTTATCCCACCTCCAGTATAGGCTAAAGGGCAAGGAAGGTCAGGTCCAAATGCCTTGACCCACCTAGGCAGCAACGAGGGAGAACACCTAAGGTATTATCCATGGCCAATATGATAATTGAATATCAGAGGAGATGGCTTGACTGGATTCTCCGCAAGCAATGAAGATCCTCACCCACTTATCACTCGTACTATTGTTATGATGACCAGTTGTCAAGTGTGCAGCCATGCTGGTAAGTTATTTCCAGGTCTGTCTGGCTCACCCCATATAGGGCCACCCTTCAGATTTGTTGAATAATGGGGATGAATGAACACTAAAAGAAAGGCCAGAAGTGCTCAATTACGTGAGGTCTTGAGTTTTCTTGCAGACAACAATGCCTATGTGGTTCGAGAAGCTAGTTTGTGAGGAGGTACTGATGGTTGGCAAACATGAAATTATGTTCCTTTATCATCCTAGTTGTCTGCACCAGGAAATCACCAACCATTAGGGCCTGGATGTGATGCACTTTGAATGTTTCTGGATAGTCATACCTCCAACTGCACAATACCGGGGTGTTGCAACTGCAACTTTTTCCCAAATTTCTGGAAATTTTGGACCCTCCTTTTTTTATTTTGTTTGTCCCACTCTGCTATGTGTTTGGATTATGTGAGGCCTGTTTCTTGCTATTCGAGATTTCGTTTGGATCTGTGCATGGTTTTTAGACTATAAGGCTTAGCAGTTTTACTATGTTTATCGTTAAGGTATGAGACATAATTGTTATTTGTCGTTTTTCGAAGGTCAGCCTACGTTTCATTATTGGAAAATAGACCTCATTTTTATCTTTCCAGAAAGAGTTACGATTTTGATCAGAGGCCGCAGGCTGATTGAGTTCCACCGTTGCGACCCATGAATAGACTAATCGCCCATCAGAATGTTTGTCCCATCGCCGATATCCTGTTCATTGTTTCTACGATGTTGATTAGCCTATAGATTTTCTTGACTGTAAGACTTCCACCGGTGTAGCTGTACAACGCTCTAACTATCTGATGCGTCAGTAAGTCCCACCCCGATGTTTTATCGCGATGAGTTTTGATGTGTACTTCGGAACCTCTAGACTGTTAGACTTCTACTGTTGCGGTTTTACAGCGCACTAATTGTTCGATGTCTAGTGTGCCGATCCGCCGATGGGGGTTTTTATATGCACGTTTCTAAATGATTTTCCCGCTGGTTGTCATGAGCTCGTCACTTTTTTTTTCATAGAGGACCTTCGTGCTTCGTCTTTTTAGGGTGATGTTTACACGAGAAGGCCCGCTCCGTTTTCCTTTTCTTTCAGTTTTCATTTGATTGGTATTATGTTTATATTTATTGAAGATAGTCAGAATAAATGATGAATTTTTGTTTGATTGTAGACAAACATGGGAGTTTTTTCTCAGATCCCTTTGAAGTTTATTGCGGCGAAGAAGATGCAGCGGGAGGACAAAGCAAGATAAAAAAGCATAAGGCAGCTGAGTTGTTGCTTGAGAAAAATAAAATAATAAGGGTATGATGAGGGACTGATGAATGGTAGAATGTAATCATTAAAGAGCAAGGGCCCTGGCTTGGGCATTTCATCGGTTACCTAGTGGTATCCATTTTTATTAAAGTCTTTATTTAAAACGTAACTTGGAATCATGAGCATTGGCAAAACGACAAGGCTAGAGATTGAAACGTTGGTGGGGCAACTAAAAGGTTGAGTTGGTTCTTGTAAAAATGGGAAAAGAGAGAAAGAAAGGGGGCTTTTTCCTGGAGAAACTTGTGAACCACTTGTTGTAAGAGGAACTACTTCGTTTTACAATAATAAATTACAAATTTTTGCTTGTTGGAGAAAGTGTTGTGTGGAATGTTCAAATGTGATAAAATGAACAATGTTGAAGGGGAACTATTTCATTTTCAGTTGTGTTTCATTAACTGTGAGAGCGTTCTAACTTTCTGAACCTATGTTCTTATTTGAATGTTCTCTGGTTTATTCTGTGATAATTTCCACTATGAGTAATGGATGTTTTAACGGTTGATGAGCTATCTTGTTGTGTATATCTTTATTCATGTTTATTTGTTTTGATTCTAAGAACAACTATCTGTGATTTATCTTAACATGTGAATAGTATTACATTACTCATGAATTAATAATCTCGCTCCCTAGGGATAGCTTAGTTATCTTTTTTTTACCAGTTGTGTGTGATTTAGATGTGAGAGAGTCTAAGATGAGAGGTAAGAACCTGCGCATCACATTGTGACCACTCCTCGCATTCTTCATCAATCTGCATCTTAGATAGGCACTTGCACATCATACTTAAAGTTGAAATACAAAAATATACATGGTGGACCGGGCCGCGACCAGTAAAACCCTATGTTTTTGTTACTTGACCTACGGTAGCCAGACCGCAAATCGGACGGATTCCCTACACCAAACCGTCACGGGCTAGTTGGGAACGTTGACTGGGGAGAATCCCATGCTGTTGTTGCTTGCGAATTTCTAAGCCTCAACAATTTCTGGCATTAGAAGGAGGGCCACTAGTGCATGGCTGGCTGGGGAAATCCATTTCCTCGAAATAACTCCACCAGTGATAGTTTTGAAAGCAGTTTATTTCCTAATCCAAATACTGAAGAGAATAGAGAACATTTTTTTGCTATGGAAAACCAAGTAGTAAATGATCTGAGAAGATACACACGGGATTATATAAAAAATATTGGGGGATTACCCATTATACCTAATTTACCCCGAAGAGAATACAAGAAGAAAGATCGTCCTATCTTGGAAGGTTCAGTGTTGGTTGGAGATTTGGAAGAGTTAGTAGAAGTGGCATTACAGGAGGTTGTTCAAAATTTGGATCAAGTAGGCCCAAACACACCTTACTGTTCTCCTGTGTAGACTCCTGTTCCTTCACCTCCTCACTCTCCATCCAGACTCATGGCAGGTATAAATGCAAACCAGCTGCCTAACCCACCAAATCCACCACCAGCTTAGAAAGCCAGATCACCCATGAACCTAACACCTTCGTTGCACGACTTACCTCAGGCTTTCGAGAAGATGCTACCTAAGTTTGATCCGAATGAGAAAATGGTAGTAGATGACCATTTACAAAGTTTTCATTTGGCAATAGAAGGATTGAGGGCTGGGGAATATGAGGATGTCATTTGTAGACTTTTTTCGTATACCCTTAAAGGAGCAGTAGCATCATGGTATTTTGGTTTGCCTACAAATTCTATCCCAGACTGGGATACCTTTGAAAGGATTTTCAGAAGCAAATATATAGCCCAAAAAACTCATGCGGCTCTCATGAAAGGGATGTGTGCCTTAAAGAAAGAAAGAAAAGAGAAGGTGCATAGTTTTACCCAAAGATTTGTAGCTTATCTTAAGAATTTTTCTGAAGCCGAAAAACCCTCGGATAAAGTTCTGATTGAGTATTATACTTCAGCTCTAGGACCCAAGTTGGCTATGTTTTCCAAAATGAAAGCTAAACCTATGCTAGCAGAAAGTTATGAAGAAGCCGAAAGAGTGGAGGCTGAAAAGGAAAGCATCGAAGACTATCCTGAACAGTCGGGAGAAAAATTTGTTGGGAGGAAAGCTTTGTTATTTACTAAGCCTAAAGAGAAGCAATCACCATATTTCGAAGGAATGGCAAAGATGATGCAGAAGATCTCTAACAGAATAATAGATTTGGAAAAGGAAAAGGGAGCCCATAATTTTTATAAGCCTTATTACAAAAAAAGGGAAGATAACAATCAATCCCAACCCCCTTCGCACAGCCTTGCATCTATGAACTTAACGGAGGTAGGGATGGATAATTTTTGCACTTTTCACCAACAACCCCATTATGAAAATATTTGTCCTCAATGGATAAATTCAATGACGTTGGTAATGAATCAGGTTTTGGATTCCAAGTTAACCGAGGATAATGATGAAGAAGGAAAAGACAACAATCAATTAACAGAAAAACAAGAGGAGGAGGCCATGGTTTTATGGGATTGTGCATCATTGTTTGATGCCGAGGAAGAAAAGGATCCGAGATATGAAGATATCTTGGAAACAAATATAACGACAAGAAGTCAGGGGTTGATTAAGGAAAACAGTCTTGTGCTCCCAAAGATCAAGAGACTTCAAAAGAATGTTAAGAAATTTTGAAAAAACACCACAGCTAATAAAATTCTTGAATTTACCATCACCATTCAACATCCTAGACAGATCAACATGCCTACTAAGCCCATTGAAGAAAAGATAAATAATGTTAAAATGAATCTCACAGAGCATAAGATGGATTATGACATTATGGAGGATATCAAAAAGGTAAGGTAAAATATCTCATTATTTGAAATGTGCAATGTGCTGCAGCAAAAAGAAAAATTATTGAAAGCACTTGAAATATCAGAGGAGAAACTCCCACTGACAATCAATCCCCAGAAGAAGAAATTGGTGAAGCAAGTGTGGGAGGTAAGCCTAAATGCAAGAATCCACCTTTTCTCCTCACTTTTGAAATTTTCAACCACAATGTCCCCAATTGTCTAGCAGACTCGTGGGCATCAGTCAACGTTATACCGTTGTCGGTCTGCAAAAAGATAAATAGGCAATCTAAACCATCCAACTGGAGGGTTATTCAATTGGATAGAACGAATGTGAAGGTAATTGGGGAAATGAAGGATGTTCTCATTCGCTTGTCTTTAAATGATAAGGTCTATCAATTCATTGACATTGTGGTAGCTGACATACCTGAGGCTTATGGAATTGTCTTGAGCAGAGATTGGTCGACAAAGTTGAGTGGATATTTTGCCTCGAAATGGTCACATCTATGGCTACCTTATAAAGGAAGCCCAAACCAAATTAAAGTTTTAAGGGAGCCGCACATGAAACACAATGTTACTCAGTTCGAAGAAAAAAATGAACCAGTGAATTATGTTCTAGGAAATTACTTTATTGAACTAGAACCAGGAAATTATCAAGCGGAAGAAGCCAGCAATACGTCAGATGCACAGTAGTGGTAAGCGATTTTTGGACGCTTTTCTTTGACGGTTCTAAAAATTTGGAGGGGTTAGGAGCCGGCTATGTCCTGATTGATCCTAAAAAAAAAACATTTTCTTTCATGTCGGTTAGATTTTGAGTGCACCAATAACACAGCTGAATATGAAGCACTAGTTCAAGGACTAAGAAAAGCAATTGAATTAAAGGTAGAAAATCTGAAAGTGTATGGGGATTCTGAAATAATTGTAAAACAAATTCGAAATCAAATACATTGCATTTCTCCTCATTTAAAATCTTATCAAAATGAAGTATGGGATTTGCTTAAATATTTTCATGCATTTAACATTGTATCGATTCCTAGACTTAAGAATGCGGCAGCTGACTTGTTGGCCACCTCAGCTGCGAGGCTTGTGCCCTCTAATAATTGGTGCTCTGTTGAATTGCTTTTCAAGCCTTCGGTTCCAGATATGATCACCAATATATGAGTGTTTGATGATGATCAACATATTATAGAATGCTTGACAAATGAAGAGACCTTCAAAGGGGCGATTATTGATGATGAAGAACATCAAGCCGAGCTAAAATTCGATAATCTTATTCCTAAAGGAGTCAGAACGTTAGAGAGAATGTTTGATCTAAACGAGAAATTCAGAAGGCCGGTGAATGTGAAGACTCATAGCTCATCTCTACAATTCGAGTTGATTAATTTGGGGACTGAAATTGAGCCTAAATATGTGAATTTGGGAAAGTGTTGCTCACCAGGTGAAAGGAATAGGTTCATCAGTTTGTTCAAAAAATACAAAGACGTTTTTTCCTGGACGTATGAAGATTTGAAGACATATGACACCAATATTATTCAGCATGTTATCCCCATCAGATCTGGATTCAAACCTTATCAGCATCCTTTAAGGAAAATGCATCCAAAATTAGAACCTTTGATTCAAAATGAAGTAAAGAAGCTGTTGGATGCTAGAATTATCTTCAAGGTTAGACACTCGGAATGGGTTTCAAATTTGGTACCGGTAAGGAAGAAATCCAGAGAAATCAGACTATGTGTGGATTTCAGAAACTTAAATCGTGCTTCAGATAAAGACAATTATCCTATCCCACCCATGGAACAGATATTGCAAATGTTTTCGGCTTTTGAATTATTCTCTTTATTAGATGGATTCTCAAGCTACAATCAAGTGTTAGTACCTGAAGAAGATAGACTTACAACTACATTCAGAACCAGATGGGGAACTTTTGCTTACAGAAGGATGCCCTTTGGACTCATAAACGCTGGAGCTACTTTCCAGAGGGCTATGGACATAGATTTTCGCGGTCTAATCAGCCGCAATGTTGTAGTATACCTCGATGACATTACGATATTCTCAAAGAAAAGGGAGGAACACGCGTTTCATCTAAAACAGATTTTTGAATGCTGCCGAAAATATGGTATCTCACTAAACCCCAAGAAGTGTGTGTTTGCCATTACTGAAGGTAAGTTGTTGGGTCATGTGGTTTCTAAGAAGGGGATCTCCATAGACCCAGAGTGGATCAAATCTATTGAATAGATTCCCTTACCCCATAATAAAAAGGGCATGCAATCATTTATGGGGACAATAAATTTCATGCGAAGGTTTGTGCCAGATTTCGCTCAAATTGTTAAACCTTTGCAACAAATGGTAAAACAAAGTGTACAATTCAAGGGGACTGATGTAGAGAAGAATGCATTTAGTAAAATAAAGACAGCGATTGCACACGCACCCTCCCTCAAGAGTCCGGATTTTGAGAAAGATTTTATTTTGTACACTTTCACATCTGACGATTCACTAGCAGCAATGCTTACCCAGAAGGAAGATGGTAGAGATGAGTTCCCCATATCATTTATGAGCACTAGTCTGCAAGGGGATGAATTGAATTACCCAGCTGTGGATAAACAAGCTTATGCAGTGTTCAAGGTGGTAAAACAATTCAGACCATATATACTTAAGAACCAGACAAAGGTAATTGTTCCACACCCAGCTTTGAGGTCTCTTTTCGTACAAAAAGAGTCAGGAGAAAGAAGAGGCAACTGGGAAACAACTCTACAGGAGTATGACCTTGAATTCAAGCCAGCCTCCATAGTTAAAGGGCAAGTATTGTGCAAGCTAATGACTGTAAGTAAAGATAATGAAGAAAATGATCGGAAAGATGAAGCTGAATTACATGTGATGGATGTATGTCCTCTTTTCACAGCTCCGGACTCCTGGTATCGAGACCTTCTGCATTACCTTCAGGAGGCATTGTTACCGGAACATTGGAATTCTAAGCAAAGAAGAGCATTGGGTATTAAATCAGCCTCGTATCAGATTGTTGAAGGAATATTATTCAGAAAGAATTATGATGGAGTTCTCCTTAGATGCTTAGAGAAATAAGACGCAAAAAAGGTCATGATAATTTGCATGATGGGCCAGATGGAACAGCCCATAAAATTCTCAGAGCCGGATACTATTGGCCCACACTGTTCAAAGATGCACATGCCCATGTCAGAAAGTGCGACATTTGTCAAAGGTGTGGTGGAAGACAAGTTAAAGCAGTAGGACCATTAAAGCCTGTGATGATAATAGAACCTTTTGAGCAGTGGGGGATGGATATCATTGGAGAGATAAAGCCAAACTCTTCCCTACAACACAAGTATATTCTAACGGCAACCGATTACTTCACTCATTGGGTCGAAGCCATTTCGTTGCGTAGAGTGAATGAAGATGCGGTCATGGACTTCTTGCAAGATCATATTATGACCAGGTTTGGAGTTCCAATTTCTCTAGTTTTCAATAATGCTACTTATTTTTCCTCTATTAGATTAACCGCATTTGCTCATGAAAAAGGAATTAAGTTGCATTACTCTGCAAATTATTATCCATAAGGAAATGGTTTGGCTGAATCTTCGAACAAGAATTTGATTAGAATCTTAAAAAAGACTGTGATAGAAAACCAGAGAAGTTGGCATGCAGCATTACTAAATGCTCTTTGGGATGATAGGGTCACCCCCAAGACTTCGTTAGGTGTGTCCCCATATACTCTTGTTTATGGAAAAGAGGCCATTCTACCCCCCAATATCATGCTACCCTCTTCCATAATCGCTCAAGAATCCAGAGGATCAGATAATGAAGTCTTGCAGATGAGGATACATAATCTTTTGAAGGCAGAGGAGTCTAGATCCAAGGCCAAAGAAAGTTTAAAACAACAATAGGAGGTATTAAATAGGCGGTTTGATAAGCACAAAGCTGGGACAAAAGAATTTGAGGTGGGAGATTTGGTTCTCAAGTGGGACCACCCTCATGATGAGAAAGGAAAACACACAAAATTTCAATAGTTATGGGTAGGCCCTTTCCAGATTGCACAAAGCTTGGCCCCTCAACCTATAAGTTGCAGGATTTACAGGGATGGGAAGAGAACTTACCAGTAAATAGTTTAGTTCTTAAGCCTTATTTTTTTTATTTGGTTTTATTTTGTTCCGTTTTGTATATAAATAATTGACTTGTTTTGCCACTTTGATTTGTTCTTTTCCTTTTTGTTTAGAGTGTTTTTCTCCTGATTCCAATAAAAGAAGCGAACTCTTGGTTGCATGGAGAGCATCAGAACCCTTGATAAACTTATATGCTTTGGGCATTAGACTGTTTGAATCTGTTGGAATTTCTTCTATTAAGTAGTTTTCCTAAAATGTCAATGAACACATTGAGGTCCAGCGTAATCCCTGAAATAAATCAGAATCAAAAGGTCTGGAATACTTTTTCGAGGCTCCATCCATTTCACATCTAAAACGCCCTAGGGGGTGACAGCAAAAGACCCATGGAAAGGAGAGCAAGGTAAGCAGTATATTATATCTAAATGATCCCATGCCAAGAATTGAAAGCTAAATGGCTAATAAGAGTCAGAACTCCTAATAAAGCAAATATTCATCAAAACAAAGTTCTAAATTATATGAGTACAATCTGCCTAAACCTCTTCTTCATCCGTGAGCTGAAAAGTAAATACGTCTCTCACACAAAAGGACACTATGGATAGAAGAGCTTGAATAAAATTCAGAAAGAAAGGCATATGGAGGACTCCAAAGAACAAAAATTTCAAAAGGCACAAAAGTGCAATTGGCATGGGAATGGGGAACAAACGAATATTTCTGTTCACCATACATTCCAATCCTATGGCATCTAAGCTGGAAGCTACCCAAAGATAAAGTTAAAATGAAATCCGCCTACTTAAGCCTCGAAAGAGTTATCCTAACCTTGAGGTTTTGGTTTCCATTCCCAAAAAATTGGATTATCATCAATGATTACAGGTTCATATATGTGACATTATGGGAATCCAGACATCTAGAAGAATTCAGCATGTCGGTTTCACTTCTAATCAGTCTATTGCTCAAGGAGGGGTTTATTCAAAGATCTGGATTCACCAGTGAGCCGCCAGTTGTTGCAGCTGCAACTTTTTCCCAAATTTATGGAAATTTTGGACCCTCCTTTTTTTATTTTGTTTGTCCCACTCTGCTACGTGTTTGGATTATGTGGGCCTATTTCTTGCTATTCGAGATTTCGTTTGGATCTGTGCATGGTTTTTGGACTGTAAGGCTTAGCAGTTTTACTATGTTTATCGTTAAGGTATGAGACGGAATTGTTATTTGTTAGTTTTTCATCATATAAGCTAGCATTATGATCTTAGGATATTTTAACTGAGAGAATAAAAAGCACAACAATAAAACATAAGCACATCACAAGAGACAAGAGACACAAAGAGTTTTCCTCGGGGAAACCATAAAGGATAAAACCCTGCAACTTCATCAGAGATAGAATCAGCACCAAAACTAGAAAACTAGAAAACAGTAAGATGATCTCCCAACAATAGTAGTCTCTCTCTCTCACACTGAGAGAGCTTCTCCTCTCTCACTCATGCACCCCCAATGAGTGAGTGTGAGTGTTGCAAGTGAGATAAATAGAGAGGCTCACTCTCTATTTATATTCTTTTGTTCACTTGAAGTGCACTCCAACATGTCGGCCTCACTTAACAATTACTTACTAAAGCTGACATCTCTAGGAGTGTCTGATAACCCTAGTGCCCCACCACTTGTGGGGACTTTTCCTCCTCTGACCAATAGGAGGGTAACACAATGGTGGCGACTATTGCCCCAACTTACAATGACTCACCTAGGGTCGAATTCAATAGGACATTCTAATAACCCAAGGGCCCCACAACTATGGGGACTTTATCCATTGACCAATAGGGGGGTTACCCATAATGACTTGACATGACTTTCTTATTATAGAAACTTCCCAGAATAAACATCGGGGTATGACATGACTCAAATATATTACAATACATCCCAGAATAAACATCGGGTTACAATAGATAAGAAATACAAGTGAATACATTCCGAAGTTACAATTACATCAACACTCCCTCTTAACTAGGAAGGTATTCTCTTGACATAATTTATCAGCACAATTCTTCTTCTCTGTATCATCTGGGTCATTGTCATATTTAGGTCATCTTCATCTTCAAGTCATCTTCATCTGTAAGTCATCTTCATTTGGATCTGGATCATCGCTTGATCTAGATCATCATCACTGAATCTAGATCATCACTCGATCTAGATCATCACTGGACATCATCATCGGATCTAGATCATCACTCGATCTGGATCATCACTGTTGGATCTGGATCATCACTCGATCTGGATCACCATCACTGGATTTGGATCATCTCTAGATCTAGATCATCACTTGATTTGGATCATCTCTGGATCTAGATCATCACTTGATCTGGATCATCATTGCTGGATCATCATTATTGGATCTCGATCATAACTCGATTTGGATCATCCCTGGTGCTATCTCATGATTCTTCCCGTCAAAGGAAGTTCTACAGAGCCAACCCTTTTTCATGCTGGTTGTAAACCTATCCTCCATGTAGGTCTTCTTCAGCACTTATATCTGACCCACTCGTCAGAAAGGCACATCCAACACTTACATTTGACCTACTCATCACAAAGGCACGCCCAGCACTCACATCTTATCATATAGGAACCAATCCTATAATCACATCAGAAAGGCCCAGCACTCACATTCACCAGCATGATAGGACATCACCATCATCTGTGAAAAGGCTTTAGCACTTACATCTGACCTACTCATCAGAAAGGCACATCCATCCAGGCGGGAACACATCCTACCACAGTGATGGAAGACTCTCACCCATGCTAGAACACATCCTACCACAATGATGAAATATTTCCACACATTCACCTAGGCCGGAACACATCCTACCACAATGATGAATGACTCTCACCCAAGCCGGAACACATCCTACCACAATGATGAAAGCTTTCCGCACTTACATTCACCCAGGCTGGAACATGTCCTACCACAATGATGAAAGGGCATGCACTTACATCCACCCAGGCAGGAACACATCCTGCTCACAATGATGGAACAGCTCTGCACTCACATCTGATCTTGTAGGAACCAATCCTACAGTCATATCAGAATGGCCCCCAGACCTCCTCGACTGAGCTACCTGGCAACTAACCAGGTGCCTCCATTCTCCTAGAGAATGGCAGTTGCCCTTACATCCGACCTGCTCGTCGAAATGGCCAACACTCACATCTAACATGGAAGGAACCTAATCCTTTAGCCATGACAGAATGGTTCAACCCTTACATCTGATCAAGTGGGAGCACATCCCTCCGTCACATCAGAATGGCTACTCAGTCTTAGACTGAGTGTTCCTGGTACCTCACTAGGCAGCTCCATTCAAAGAATGACAATTGCCCTTACAACTGTCCTACTTGACAGAATGGCCAGCACTCATATCTGTCATGGAAGGAAGTAACCCTATCACCATGACAGAATGGCTCAGCCCTTACATCTGACCTACTCGTCAGAATGGCTATGGATCTCAGCACTCATATCTGACATGGAAGGAACCAATTCTCCCACCATGACAGAATGGCTCAGCCCTTATATCTGACCTGCTCGTCATAATGGCTTTGAATCTCAGCACTCATATCTGACATGGAAGGAACCCATCCTCTCACCATGACAGAATGGCTCAGCCCTTATTTCTGACCTACTCGTCAGAATGGCTTTGGGACTCATCACTTTCCCTTGGAGGAAACCTCGATTTGGAGAACACCAAGTTTCTGAAGTACTCAAACTTCATTCTGGCCAATGGCTTTGTCAACACATCAGCTATTTGTTCCTCCGTCGCATCATACTAGAGCTTCACTCCTCTCTGCACCATATCCCTGATATAGTGATACTTGATCTTAATATGCTTTAACTTGTCATGGAACACTGGATTCTTTGACTACTTCACACAACTCTGGTTGTCACAATGTATACAAGTAGCATCCATTTGGAGATCAAATAAATCAGATAGTAGCGTCCTAAGCCATACTACCTCACAACTAGCTGAACAAGCTACGACATACTCTACTTCAGTTGTACTCAGTGCCACACAGGATTGCTTCATGCTAAACCAAGAGATCACACCTAATCCCATACTTAAGCAACACCCTGAAGTGTTCTTCCTATCAATGGCATTGCCTGCCCAATCTAAATCAACATAACCCTCCAGGTTAATCTTCTAATTTGCATCATACTTGAGTCGATACTCAACTGTACCCCTGCATGCTTTGCAACCATCAGGTGAACATGTCTCAATGTGTTCATAGCAAAGCAAATATCTGGTCTCGTGTTCGTCAGGTATATCAAGGAACCAATCATTTGATGACACATCGTAGCATCAACCGTCTCTGATGAAGCATCACTCAATAGCTTCAGGTTCGATGCCATAGGCATGGTCATGCAATCCATCATCCTGAAACTATTCCGGATCTCTACTGTATACTTCCCTTGTCCACACCTCCATGCCTAGAAAATAGTGCATCGACACATAATAGGAGCATCACTAGTCTTTCGCCTTCAACCTTGAAGAAAAGTTTGGAATCTACTTTACTCTTAGTAAAGCCTAGATTCATCAGTAATCTATCCATCCTGTCGGACCATGTCGAACCTCAGGATCTTCTGCAGTCACTCCCTTTGAAGTGAAGCATCATAATCCCTCTGTCTTCCATACTCTATGCACTAAAACATTCTGTACTGGAGTGACAATTAGTATTCATCTAGGATCATTTGATACCAATACCCTCTATTTTTGAACTTCTTCAAAAGTTCTTCTCACATCCATCTGTGAGCTTGTCATCCTTTATCAACCTTGTAGAAAAGGTTAAGATATTCATCAAGTTCATCATGTATGTGTTATCCCATGGGTGTCTTCTGAACTCATACGAGACCTTCTTTCATTTGCACACATGACTATTCGTGTCATGTGACTTCACTTCAAATGTCTCTTTGTATTCTATGCCTTCTTTTTGTGAGAAGCTTCATGCTACGAATCTTGCTTTGTATCCCACGATGTTTCCATCTACTGCATGATGGAACTATGAACTTCTCTTCAGGTTTCGATACTGCGCCCTGACATCATTCTTCTTGAACTGGTCTTCCCTTTCTTCTTGGTGGCTGGAAGGTTCTGCATCAATGATGTCACTGCACTCATCATATTATTCTTTGTCTTTGAACTGTCGTCACTTGTTCTTCGGAACAAGTCTTCATTCTTCTTTGCTTGTAGGCGATTATGTATGCGATCTTTCCTGCAAGTCAAATGAATTGTATGGTTAGAAACATTTCATAAAGAATATTTATACTAGCAAGTTCTTATGCATAAATATATGATCATGCAACTACTTTAGCCAATACAACATTCATCCATATCTCACTGAAACTTTCTAGATGCCTTCCATCTCTACCAGGACAACATTGCAATTGCGCACTAATCCAATATGTCAGCAAAGAGGTTTCATTCTAGATAAGTAGCAATGGAGAGTTGTATAGCACCATGAGATACTTACCCATCACATGTATATTAGTAGTATACTATCATTAATGCAAACATTCTATTATGCATAATACATTAACTGAATATAAACAAATGCATAACAAAACAATAACATGAAATGACAATTGAATACTTATCTTTATTTGTTTCATGGGTAGACTTCTTCTTGAGTCTTTAACTTCATCATCTTCTTCATTCATAATAGCATCGTTTCTTATCCAAATGCTAGGATGGATAAGAGGTTCTTCAAGAGTTGAGTCCTTCGTATTCCTCATCGCTCGAGGTATCTTCTTTTGAAGGTGAGAGCTTGATCTTCAGTTGCTTCCATCTTCTTATGAGTCGAGCTTCCTCTTCTTCTCGGAGTTTGCTGAAAGTAATCACTTCCTTCTGGCACACATTCCTCGAATGAATGAATCCCATGATCCTGGGAGGTCATTCAAGGTGGCTATCACCACTTCTGGATTCTTCACTTTTCCTTTTACCGCTTCAAGTTGTTCTTTGATTTGAGAGACCCTTGTAAAGTATGGTTGTATGGTCTCTGTATTCTGGATCTTCGATTCCTTCAACTGGTTTCTTAAGGTCATATTCTGATTTATATTCTTCCATTCAAATAGCTTGTTCAATGAATCAAACATCATCGGTGTCTTTAGGGAAGACACTTATGGTACAAGTTGATCCATGACTGAATCAACCATGATCTTCTTGTCCTTGACCAAGTTCTTCTTATGTAAGATTTCTAGCCTCATCTCCCTCTGGAACTCAAACCTCTCTACTTCATGTAGGTGTCTAATTCATTTTCTTCAGAGAGATCATATACTTCCATGCTTGGAATTTGTCAACTTCCCCAAGCTTGTCATCAAGCTGATGTGATAGATCACTTTGAAATGAGAACCTCAAATGAAAATAGCAAAAGATTATATCTTACTGATTTGAGGTGTCCGTCCTGGTTCCGGAGCTGGCTGATCTAAGGTTTGTCACAGAAACCCTAATTTTCAAAAGTTGGAATATTTCATATATGATTGGATATATAGATAGATATATTCAAATGGAGCTGTCCAATGTACTCCTTTTCTAAAAACAGTGGAGGGAAGCTCCCAGAACAGGAAGCCCTAATTTTCCAATTTCTTCTACAGAAATTCCTGTTACTGTTTCTGTAATATCTCTGAAATTGCTGCTCCTATATGTCTAAAATTTAGTACTAAGGTATCATCGCATGTCCGTGATCCAACACCATAGGTTTCATCAGCATTGGTTTCACCATTTGGGATTTATGATCCTTTTCCCAAGGTGCCCTGTTATAGGACTGTTCTGATCAGTGAAGTTGTACGGCATGTCACATGTCACTGGTTCATATTCGGAGTCTGAAATTTGGACCACAAAAATTACAATCCAGGCCCTTTCTGGAACATCTTTAGGAATTCCATTTGGACCTCTGTAGCCCAAGATATTGTAATTATCCCCAGGTGTCTTGTTTAGGGATGAATTCTGGAAGAGGCTGGAACCCTAACGTGGAGGGATCATATCTCCAAGAATATAGAGAATATAAGGATTATTTTTGGGCACAGTGTACATCAGAATTTTATCTTCGGCCCTTGCAATTTTTCGCACCTGAACCTTCACCAATATTGGGATATAGCGAATGTACCAAAACTTAGCAGTTTTAATATTTAGGGTTTTTCTAGCTCAGGGTCAAACTAGGGTTTGACTTTCTTAGAGTTTTACCCAACCAAATTTCTTGATCTAGGTCTCTAAACTTCGATTTTGATGAGGAGAACAATCCTATGCTGGGCTCACTCAAAAATTCCTCTTCTATAGAAATCCCTAATTTCCGCATCGAAAATTGAAAATGCTCGAAATCAAATTCTGCTTTGACAAAAAGATGCGCCCTTCAATGGAGAGTCAGCCTAGCATACTTTTGCTGATGGATTGTGGAGAGAGACCCAAAAAGTAAGAATCCCTAGCTTCTATAGCTGCACAATTTATTCTTCTTAGGTTAGCTCTGATACCATGTTAGTTTTTCATCATATAAGCTAGCATTATGATCTTAGGATCTTTTAACTGAGAGAATAACAAGCACAACAATAAAACATAAGCACATCACAAGAGAGAAGAGACACAAAGAGTTTTCCTTGGGGAAACCATAAAGGAAAAAACCCCGCAACTTCCTTAGAGATAGAATCAGCACCAAAATAGTAAAACTAGAAAATAGTAAGATGATCTCTCGACAGCAGCAGTCTCTCTCTCTCTCACTGAGAGAGCTTCTCCTCTCTCACTCATGCGCCCCCAATGAGTGAGTGTGAGTGTTGCAAGTGAGATAAATAGAGAGGCTCACTCTCTATTTATATTCTTTCATTCACTTGAAGTGCACTCCAACATGTCAGCCTCACTTAACAATTACTTACTAGAGCCGACATCTCTAGGTGTCTAATAACCCTAGTGCCCCACCACTTGTGGGGACTTTGCCTCCTCTGACCAATAGGAGGGTAACACAATGGTGGGGACTATTGCCCTGACTTACAATGACTCACCTAGGGTTGAATTCACTAGGACAGTCTAATAACCCAAGAGCCCCACAACTATGGGGACTTTAACCCTTGACCAATAGGAGGGTTACCCATAATGACTTGACATGACTTTCTTATTATAGAAACTTCCCGAAATAAAAATCGAGGTATGACATGACTCAAATACATTACAATACATCTCGGAACAAACATCGGGTTACAATAGATAAGAAATACAAGTGAATACATTCCGAAGTTACAATTACATCAACATTGTTTGTCATTTTTCGAAGGTCAGCCCGCGTTTCATTATTGGAAAATAGACCTTGTTTTTTATCTTTCTAGAAAGAGTTACGATTTTGATCGGAGGCCGCAGGCTTATTGAGTTCCGTCGTTGTGGCCCACGAATAGACTAATCGCCCATCGGAATGTTTGTCCTGTCACCGATATCCTGTTCATTGTTTCTCCGATGTTGATTAGCCTGCGTATTTTCTTGACTGTAAGACTTCTACCGTTGCGGCTGTACAACACTCTAACTATCCGATGCCTCAGTAAGTCCTGCCCCAATGTTTTATCGAGTCGAGTTTTGATGTGTATTCCGGAACCCCTAGATTGTTAGACTTTCATCGTTGTGATTTTACAGCGCACTAATCGTCCGATGTCTAGTGTGCCGATCTGCTAATGGGGTTTTTTATATGCGCGTTTCTAAATCGTTTTCCTGCCGGTTTTCATGAGCTTGTCACTTTTTTTTTCATAGAGGAAATTCGTGCTTCGTCTTTTTAGGTTGATGTTTACATGAGAAGGCCCGCTCCGTTTTCCTTTTCTTTCAGTTTTCATTTGATTGGTATTATGTTAATATTTATTGAAGATAGTTAGAATAAATGATGAATTTTTTGTTTGGTCGCAGATAGACATGGGAGTTTTTTCTCAGATCCCTTTGAATATTATTGTGGCAGAGAAGATGCAGTGGGAGGAACTACTTCGTTTTACAATAATAAATTACAAATTTTTGCTTATTGGAGAAAGTGCTGTGTGGAATGTTCAAATGTGATAAAATGAACAATGTTGAAGGGGAACTATTTCGTTTTCAGCTGTGTTTCATTAACTATGAGAGCATTCTAACTTTTTGAACCTATGTTCTTATTTGAATGTTCTCTGGTTTATTCTGCGATAATTTCCACTATGAGTAATGGATGTTTTAATGGTTGATGAGCTATCTTGTCGGGTATATCTTTATTCATTTTTATTTTTTTTTATTTGTTAGAAAAATAGGACCATAGAGCAATAACATATATACAGTTAAATTTATAAACAAGATGCAAAACAAATTAAAATAGTACAGAGAGACACAGATATAACGTGGTTCACCCAAACGATGGGCTACGTCCACAAAGAAATTTGCCAGTCCTTTTATTGCAGTCTAGAAAGATGAAGGGATACACCCTGCACCAAAGCCGCTGCACTTCCTCTTCACGCTCTCACGGTCTCTCTTCTAGTACAATACAATGCCCACATCCAGTACAATTACAATGGAGCCTCATCAAGCCTTATAAAGGATTAATCACATGCAATACCATGGGCTACAACAAACCATGTGCCCAAACCATGTGCTAGACCTAACCACCTTTGACTCAATCCCAAGTCAAGGTTAACACATGCAATACCATGGGACAATACCATGGGCTACAATAAACCATGTGCCCAAACCATGTGCTAGACCTAACCA
This sequence comes from Pseudotsuga menziesii, assembly GCA_001517045.1. Taxonomy (NCBI): domain Eukaryota; kingdom Viridiplantae; phylum Streptophyta; class Pinopsida; order Pinales; family Pinaceae; genus Pseudotsuga; species Pseudotsuga menziesii. The sequence continues at coordinate 95,243 of LPNX011062320.1, read as the reverse complement.
CCTTTGACTCAATCCTGAGTCAAATTTAACACATGCAATACCATGGGACAATACCATGGGCTACAACAAACCATGTTCCCAAACCATGTGCTAGACCTAACCACCTTTGACTTGATCTCAAGTCAAGGTTAACCCTAACAATCCCCCCTTTAAACTTGACTTGGAGTAATCACCAACTCCCCTCAAGTATTTACCGAGGAATCTTACATACACCCCCCTATCACCTAGGTCTATATCCCGACTTTACCCGTGAGTTACCAGGGGTATGCATGCCTTACCAGGTCTTACAGCCATATGCCCATTTACATGCAAACCGCTCCATTACATTTTTTTCATGTGCCTTCATGGTGACTAAACATAGCAACTCTACCGCTACTACACTTGCTGGACCTTGGACTTGGCAAATTTCTTCTTTTCACCTTCATGCTTTAAGGCCAACAGAAACCGAGTAGGAACTCAGTTTCTCTCTGGTTACTCCCTTTGTCAACATGTCTGCAGGATTCTGGCTAGTGTGAATCTTTACCAGTTTTAATAGTTCTTCATCTAGAACAGATCTTATGAAGTGGTATTTGAGTTCTATATGTTTAGTCCTTGAATGAAAGACTGAGTTCTTTGCAAGATGAATGGCATTCTGGCTGTCACTGTACAGCCTACTATTCTCCTGTTTCTTACCCAATTCTTCCATGAACCTCTGCAACCAAATCATCTCCTTACTAGCCTCTGTAGCAGCAACATACTCTGCTTCCGTTGTTGAAAGTGCAACAACCTGTTGCAGTTTTGAAATCCAACTTACTGTTGTTCCACCTATAGTGAACACATCCCCTATGGTGCTCCTCCTGCTGTCTTTATCACCAACCATATCTACATCAACATATCCCTGTAGAACAGTGTCTGAACCTCCAAAACATAATGCATGAGAAGTGGTACCTCTCAAATACCTGAGAATCCACTGTACTATTTTCCAATGCTCTTTACCTGGATTATTCATATACCTACTCACAACTCCCACTGCATGTGCAATATCTAGTCTTGTGCGCACCATGGAATACATCAAGCTCCCAACTGCTGATGAATAGGGAATCTTGGACATGTAATCTATCTCTTCCTGTGTCTCTGGACACATATGCTTGCTTAGTTTGAAATGGCTTGCCAAAGGTGTGCTGACTGGTTTTGCATTCTACATTCTAAACCTTTGCAACACCTTTTCTATGTACTCACCTTGAGACAATTTCAATTTGCGATTTTTCCTGTCTCTTGTTATTCTCATACCAAGGATTTGCTTTGCAGGACCCAAATCCTTCATCGCAAATGATTTAGCTAGTTTTCTTTTGAGCACATTTATATCCTGCATGTGAGACCCTGCAACAAGCATGTCATCCACATACAATAACAAGATAATATATCTTTCGTTATCTAGCCTCTTGAAATAAACACAGTGGTCAGAATGACATCTATCATAACCTTATTCTGTCATAAACTTATCAAATTTTAAATACCACTGCCTTGGAGCTTGCTTCAGGCCATACAAGCTCTTCTTCAACCTGCAAACCAAATTCTCCTTCCCTTTGACCTCATACCCTTGTGGCTGCTGCATATAAATCTCTTCCTCCAAATCCCCATGCAGAAAGGCCATTTTTACATCTAATTGTTCAAGATGCAAATCTTCTACCACCACTAGACTTAAAATAGTTCTAATTGAAGTCATTTTAACAACAAGAGAAAATATTTCATCAAAGTCTATACCTTTCTTTTGTGCAAACCCCTTTACAACAAGTCTAGCCTTGTACCGCTTCTTTCCTCCATCTTCTTCCTTCAACCTGTAAACCCATTTATTCTGCAATACCCTTTTTCCTGTAGGCAACTTAACCAGATCCCAAGTCTAGTTTCTTACCAATGAGTCCATCTCCTCATCCATGCCTTGCTCCCACTTCTTTCTAGTTTCTACCTGCATTGCTTCTTCAAAACATTCTGGCTCACCAGAATCGGTCATCAATAAATAATACAGTGAAGGAGAGAATCGTTCAGGGGTTCTACTTAACCTGGTATACCTTCTTACAGTTGTAGGAGTTTCAGGTACCTGCTGCTGCTCTTGATTTTCTGGTGCTTTTGGAACTTCATTTTCTTTGATTTCATCAAGCACTGTGTACTCTGTTTTTTCCTTTTCTTCTTTCTTTCCCTGCAACTGATCTTTGTACATGACCTTTTCATTGAATACTACATCTCTACTCCTAATGACTTTGTGATTTTTAAGATCCCATAAGCGATAACCAAAATCATCAACCCCGTATCCAATAAAGGTACATTTCTTGGATTTAGCTTCAAGATTTGTTCTATCATCTTTATCAATATGGACAAATGCTTCACAACCAAAAGTTCTCAGAAATGAGTATTTTACCTGTTTACCTGTCCATGCCTCCTCTAGAATTCCACCATCCAAAGCACTTGAAGGCCCTTTGTTTATTAAATAAACAACATTGTTTACAGCATCAGCCCAAAACTGTAAGGGCAACCCTGCATGCAATATCATACACCTTGCACACTCCATGATCGTTCTGTTCATCCTTTCTGACACGCCATTTTCTTGGGGTGTTCCAGGGACTGTCTTCTCTCTGCGACTCCCATTGTGTGAACAGTAAATGTCAAACTCCTTACTGCAGTACTCGCCTCCATTATCAGCTCTGAGACATTTCAACCTTTTTCCTGTCTCATTCTCAGCCAAAGCTTTCCACTTCTTAAAATTATCAAACACATCATATTTCTGTCTAATGCAATAAACCCAAGTTTTTCTAGTTGCATCATCAATAAAAGTAACATAATAATGAGAGCCACCAAGATATTGTACCTGAGCTGGTCCCCATACATCTGTATGGACAAGCTCTAACTTTTCACTCTTCTTTTGTTTCCCAACCCTGAGAAATCTAACTCTCTTCTATTTTCCATAAACACAGTTCTCACAAAATTCCAAACTTACCTGCTTCAGATCTAGAAGCAGTTTCCTTGAGTGGAGAATCTGCATCCCCCTCTCACTCATGTGGCCAACCCTATGATGCCACAACGCTGCACCTATTTCTGTGGAAGCTACAGAAATAGAATAATCAGTGTTATGAGGACATAAATATAACGTACCTATCCTATCTCCTTTTACAATAACCATTGATCCTTTAGTAACCTTCCACCACGTTTCTCCAAACATAGACAAACAACCGCCATCTCCCAACTGCCCTGTTGAGATCAGATTTCTTTTCATACCAGGAATGTGCCTTACATCCTTTAGCAACTAGTCATTTCCATTATTTAGTTTGATCCGTACCTTACCCTTTCCAACAATTTTACATGGTTCATCATCCCCCAATAACACATGCCCAAAATCACCTTGAACATAATCATAAAAGAATTTCCTATGGGATGTAGCATGACATGAAGCCCCTGAATCTAATACCCAGTAATCACTAGTATTATCTAATGCAAGAATCAAATCATCTTGTAACACATCACCTGCTACATTAGCTTCCTGGGTAGTCTCGTGCTGCCTCTCACCTTTCTTCTTTGGTGCTCTGCAGTCTTTCTTTAGATGTCCTTTCTTACCGCAGTTCCAGCATTCTATTTTTCCGAATCTAGACTTGGATCTTCCCTTTTTAGACTTACCATGATTTCCTGGGCTCCTTCCTCTCTCGTTTTGTCTCCCTCTGCTCTCCATGGTCAACACATTACCTGATGTCTCACCTGTGCTTTTCCTTCGCATTTCCTCACTAAGAATAACACTAACAACATCATCAAACTTAAGAGTGTTTGAACTAGGGACAGAGTTACTTACAGCCATGACCAAGCTATTCCATCTTTCTGGCAATGAGCACAAGATTAGAAGAGCCCTAACCTCATCATCAAAGTTCACTTTTACAGAACTTAACTAACTGGTAAGTGTATTAAACTCATTTAAATGGTCAGCAACAGATCTACTTTTCGACATCTTCATATTAAATAAACGCTTCATTAAAAATACCTTGTTAGAAGCCGAGGGTTTTTTGTAGAGATTACTCAATGCGCTCATCACACCCTCTGTTGTTATTTCTTTCGAAATATTGAAGGCCACTGACGAAGCCAGGCATAGCCGTATTGTTCCTAGTGCCTTTCTGTCAAGAACCTCCCATTCTTCATCCTTCATAGCTGCTGGCTGAATTGATTTTCCGCCCAATAGCAGGTACAAATCTTTCTGGTACAGATAGTCCTCCATTTGGATCTTCCATAACTGATAGTTTTGGCTGTTAAATTTATTGACCCTAAACTTTCCTTCTTCCTCCATTGCTCCCACTCGAACCAGGAACCCTTCTTTCCTGCGAGTTTACAAACCAAATAGACCTTTTGGCTTTGATACCAATTGTTAGAAAAACAGGACCGCAGAGCAATAACAGATATACAGTTAAATTTATAAACAAGATGCAAAACAAATTAAAACAGTACAGAGAGACACAGATATAACGTGGTTTACCCCAACGATGGGCTACGTCCACAAAGAAATTTTTCCGTCCTTTTATTGCAGTCTAGAAAGATGAAGGGATACACCCTGCAGCAAAACCGTTGCACTTCCTCTTCATGCTCTCACAGTCTCTCTTCCAGTACAATACAATGCCCACATCCAGTACAATTACAATGGAGCCTCCTCAAGCCTTATAAAGGCTTAATCATATGCAATACCATGGGACAATACCATGGGCTACAACACACCATGTGCCCAAACCATGTGCTAGACCTAACCACCTTTGACTCAATCCCGAGTCAAGGTTAACACATGCAATACCATGGGCTACAATAAACCATGTGCTAGACCTAACCACCTTTGACTCAATCCCGAGTCAAGGTTAACGCATGGAATACCATGGGACAATACCATGGGCTACAACAAACCATGTTCCCAAACCATGTGCTAGACCTAACCACCTTTGACTCGATCTCAAGTCAAGGTTAACCCTAACATGATTCTAAGAACAACTATCTGTGATTTATCTTAACATGTGAACAGTATTACATTACTCATGAATTAATAATCTCACTCCCTAGGGATAGCTTAGTTAGCTTTTGTTTTTACCAGTTGTGTGTAATTTAGATGCGAGAGAGTCTAAGACGAGAGGTAAGAACCAGTGCATCACATTGTGACAACTCCTCGCATTCTTCATCAATTTGCATCTTAGATAGGCACTTGCACATCATACTTAAAGTCAAAATACAAAAATATACACGGTGGACCGGGCCGCAACCGGTAAAACCCTTTGTTTTTGTTACTTGATCTATGGTAGCCGAACTACAAACTGGATAGATTCCATACACCAAATAGTCACGGGCTAGTTGGGAACATTGTCTGGGGAGAATCCCTTGCTGTTGTTGCCAGTGAATTTCCAGGCCTCAACACGGGGTTTTCTTGTCCCGAGAGTGTCTCCCCAGAAACCCCCGAAGAGGTCACAGCTTCCAAAGTCCCAGTGCATGGGGGCCATGTTAAGTAGCAACTAGTCAAAGTGAATGCTCATACTGGGGTAGCGAGTTTCCAAATTCTTCATCACCTTGTTTATAATTTCCATTTGCTAATTTTCTCTGAGGTGGCGACGAGGTTGAGGACACAGCCCACTGTATTTCCTGTAGGAGATACCACGCCATGGGAGGTGAAGAGAACAAGAATGCCCCTCTCCAAGTCCCCTCATACAACAATGTTACCAGGACATAGGGGAATTGTGGACAAGGCTGAGCACATAAAGCATATAAACTCCTTAGCCAGTCCGGAAACCATGCAGAAAGGCACCTTTGAGCATGAAACACACACCCAGGGAAAGACACATGGTTGATTAAATATATAGACGAGTGGTCAATCACAGCGTGCTTGCTGCATCCAACGCTATACCTTTCTGTAATTTTATGCTAACAAAGATGAAAATTCATTATAATTCTTACATTTCACAAGATTTTGAGCGTTCCGGGGTTTCAAACCATGGCCATATCATAATATTCGTTGGTTGAGGTTTGTTTATTTCAACAGTTGTGGTTAATTTATGGGTAATCTATTCCAAAGGAGTGCTTGCTTATAAGAGTGTTCTTAATAGTCTATGGTTAAACATGGGGTTCTCTTACACTGTTAATAATTCAATTACATTTTAGGATCATTTGGGGTCTCAACAAGAGATTCAGACTAATATTGTGTAGTCAATAATGGGCAATGGTAAAGAAAACCATAATGTACTTTATGTAACCGATTTAAATAACAAGCCAAGATATGAAAGCATTTTTAAAGCAATTCTCTGAAGCAAACCTTAGTGACTCTCAATTAATTTGTTTAAGAAGTTATTTCAAGCTCTCTTTGTTTCATTAGCGTGCTTTCTTTAGTACTTAAGAGAAGAATGCTAATTATTTCAAGATTTCTTTGTTTCATTTATGGCTCTTGAGCTTTCATTTGTTATTTTGGACATTAGGTTATGGTAGCTTTATGTTCAAGTTTTTATTTTATTTTTTTGCATAAGCCAACATTCATTTTTGAGTTTTGATGTCTTTTTATGTGATAGTTGATTCACAAATTCTGAACTTCAACAACCAGTTATCCAATGTGACAGTTTCAAATCTTTTCTCCATAAAATCATATTAAAATACAATTCCCGAACTGTTAAAAAAACACAACTTATCCAACATTTGAACAACTTAACCTGTTCGGTATAGGAGTCTCTCAGTATATACTATGGAAAGTGAAACTTTTTGCTTTCTGCATTCGAAAAGGTAAATTGATAAATTGATTATCAATTTACCTTTCCACATTGCGGAAACTCTACCTTGCGGAAAGCTCACGGTAAATGGTAAATTAATAATATAATATTAAATTAAATTGATAAATTGATAAATTGAACGATTTTATGTTTCAAAGAGCTTTGTGCAAACAGAGAATGCCTCGAATTTGTTTCTTGGTGTATCGCTTAATTGTCGAGGCACTATTTGTCTGTAGAATATGCAACAATTATGAAAGGAATTGAAATTCAATAGGAAATGAAGTAACACAAAACATAAATATTGAAATGCTAAATCAAAACAACAATTTAAACAACACAAAATTCAACAATATAGTACAGGCAAGAAATAAGACCCTTCTTCATGGAAGAAAAAAGAAAATGGAAATAAATGACAACTTCTCTCATAGCTGAAAAAAGAGAAAGGAAATAAATGACACCCTCTCTCTAAATTTTATTAACAATCCCGCTTTTATTTTGTGATTTTTGTTACGGAAACACGCAACAAAAAAATCCGGTACTTTTGTCATCCTGCATTCCGCATTTTGTAGGATGTGAAGATATTTTGTGTGTGCAAGACATACATCCCGCATCCCGCAAATTGCGAGTTGCGGGATGAAAACTGAACAAATTGTAAACTTCAAAATCCTGCAATCCACATTATAGGTTACAGGACACGCAATGCGGGATACAGAGATATTTTCTGTGCATGAGTCAGACATCCCGCAAATTGTGGGTTGTAGGAAGTGATTTATTTTGTGATTTTGTTGCAGGAAAACACAACAAAAACTTTGGTACTTTTTTCATCCCGCATCGCACATCCCGCAATCGCGGGATGCAGATTGCGGGATAGTTAATAAAATTTAGACCTCGTTATAATATCCTGTATCCTATGAGCTTTAATCTCGATGGTTCATTTATCTTAATCCTACGGTCCTAACTAGTCCCAGAAAAAATATATATAGGTTGGTCTTTTACGATTCACATTGACGAGATCTCTAAGGGTTTCTCCTTCGGTTTTGAGGTCTATAAACTAATAGTGCCAATAAAAAAATTCTATTGCATAGAATTTGTTGCGGTAAAGATTCAATATTTTTACCCTCTGGACATTCCTTTGCACCTCCTAATGCAAATGTTAATTTTAAATATTAAAGTTAAAAAAATATACAAATTTCTAATTTTTAATCATAAATTCACCCCAATAAACCACAATTCAAAAAATAATTATTATAAATTTAATATTTTTATTACAACTAAACCACAACTCAACAAACAATTATTATAAATTTAAAATTTTTATTGTAACTCATTAAGCAAACCACTATAACACAACTCAGCTAACCTCGTCATCTTATGCTTAGATGTAAAATGTCGTATAAAAAAGATAGTATTTAAATGTTAAAAAATGTTGATTTTAAACTTGTTAAAACATGTCAGTATAAGTGTAGCGAAAGAATATTATTACAATCGTAATAATTAATGTAATCTGTTGGTCCATCTTGCAGGTTGAATCCAGAATCTGAATTTCTTGTTTAAAGTGTCCACCTTTTTGTTTTTATCTTCCATTTTGGAAAGGTATACACGTAGCGAAAGAATATTATTATTTTACAATCTAAATAAATAATGTAATCTATTGGTCCATCTTGCAAGTTGAATCCAGAATCTGAATTTCTCGTCTATGGTGTCCAGTATTTTGTTTCAGAGCTGTTTAACTAGGGACGATTTTGATTTTCCTGCATATTTTTAATATGGTGAATTTAAGTTACAAAATTTTGTAATTTTTGTTGTTTGTTGGATGATATTAAGTGTATAACATAGAAGGCCTTCTTTACATGGATTTTCCAACTTTGTTTCCCACAGGTACAACAATGTTATTACAACCACGCATTCATCAAATTGATATGCATGAATATGCACCTCACCTTATTCGCTATCATGACAACAGATTTTCCCAACATCCTCGCGTCTGATGCTACATATATAATCTAATTATGCATCATCGAAGTAATAGTACTGCCTCTGTTTTTGTCAGAAAAAATCTTGAAGATACACTACCTCCCACAGTACATGAGTTTGTCAACCAATTGCAAGACATGCCGAATGATAAAATTGGTGAGCGGGTCACAAGATTTGGGTCTTCATTACGTGGAACACATTCATATTGGAACAAAAGTAGAGTTGAACTGACAAATATGATCAATCAACAAGGTACACCAACATTATTCTTCACCCTTCGTGCAACTAACACAAAATGGCCATATTTGCATGCTCTAATGCCTGTTAAACGTCCTAATGGTTCAGCTCAAGCTTATCAATGGAAGGTTCACAACATCATATCAAATCCACATATTACATCACAATACATGCACAATATATTCAAAACATTTCTTGAAGAAGTGCTTCAAAAAGGTTTTCATATAACCGATTATTGGTACAGGTATTATATACCATCTATTCCTTCTTATTTTTCTCTATATATTTTTTACTTTATACAATTGATTTCTATTATATGCTTTTTCCTCCCATGTAGATATGAATGGCAACATAGAGGATCCACACACATTCATGGTTTTATTTGGTTGGCAAATGCACCAAATATGGACACGTTAGATTGGGAAGATCATGTTGCAGTTGAAGCTGCAAAATTGTTTTTTGACACACATGTGACAGCTTGGAATCCTCGTAATTCCGAGCTATCCACATCTGAGTCACACCATTCTACTACAAATTATCCATGCAGTCTTGCATCACCATCAATATTTGCACCAAACTACTCAGCTGACTATGAAGAACTTGTCAATTTTGTTCAAAGGCACACGAAATATTCAGAAAAAAGGAAGATTTGTTCAATGTCGCTATGGTTTTCCATATGAACTGCAAGCTACTTATTCCTTATTCATTGATCCAAATGGACAGAAAACCTACAATCCTACAAGAAATGATCCTCTTCTAAATATTCACAACCCTACCATGCTTTCAATATGGAGGGCTAATGTTGATTGCCAACCTGTTCTTTGTAAACATGTTGTTCTTAAATACATTTCAAAGTATGCATAAAAAGTAGAGCCATGCAGGATGCGGGATAATTTTTTGTAAGAATTGTGTGTCATCCCTCTAATCTTTCCCGAAACCCGCATCCCGCAATTTTTGGGTTACGGGTTGTGGGTTGCGGGAGCTTGAAATTTCTTATTATTTGCAAATATTGGATATACTCATTGTATGCGTTAATTTTAAGTTGATGTCAGTTAATTTTTGTTATTTCTTGCAAAATTTATAATCGAAAATCAAAAACCCAAAACACAACAGTTATAAATGTTTTTACCTTAAATTTCAAAACTCACTATTAATATGCAGTCTCCCAAGGCAAGTCATAAAGGTTGGCTTGCGAAAAGACAGAATATTTTTACCCTTTCGACATTTTTTTTACCTATTAGTTCAAATGCTAGTATATTAATTTTTAGATCTTTAATTATTATAGTTATTAATTAAATTTGATCACATAAATAAAATATAACTAAACTTTAAGTCTATTTTGTATGTTGCTTAGTCTTTTAAATACTTTTATGGTTTTACATGTTGTTTAGTGTACTTTTCAAATATTTTTATAGCCATATCTTTAAGGTGAATGCTATCAAATCATTATGTTGAGAATTGCATTTTATAATAAAGAAATGATGTGTAATTTCTTCTTAATAAATTAATGTTTGTAAATTACAAATTTTTAATTGAAATTTAAAACAAATATATACAATTAGTTTTAATTTTTAAATATTTTTTTTATAAATGACAATTTTATATAAAACATATAAAATTAACACCAGTAATAATATTAGCTAATTATTTCAAAAAATTTAGTTATAAACTTTGAAATTTACTTTTCATTTTTCTCGATATTTAATTTAATATATAGTAATTTTTTTTAAAAATCAGAAAGTACAATTTAATTATATGAAAATTACAACTTAATTTAAGTATCAAATGTATAAATACTTAACCCATGGAAATTTAATATGTATGGAAATTTAATTACAAAATGGGTAGAACATTAGCTTGGTAGGAAAGGAAAAAAACTTGCAATATAGCTCTTACAAACATGCCCTCTTTAATACTGTCTGTACGTACATTGCATACAAACTAGCCTTAAGCTTGAGTACTCAAGTTGACACATGGCAAGTATATTGTACAACGTGTCACCTCAGACACAAAATGCTACAGCCACAATAATGCGCCCACTTTTTCGTGTGGTCTTATTGGGTGTACGGCACCACTAGGAAGCGTTCTGAGGGTAAGACCAACTCAGACTCGATCCAACAGACTACGCCTAACCTGCAAAAACCTTTCCTTAGCACTTGTATCGTTTATCACTTTTACTTATTAGTTGTTTACCCATAATTAGCCAATTTCATTGCAGAGTGCAATCAAGTAAAACACAACACAATGTAAGGTTGGGGTTTCCACAAAGGCTAACCCTGTTAACTTGTATTATATGAACATATTACAAAAGAGGAGCTCCCACAAAATGACAGAGCTACAAGTGTGCGCCCAACTAGATGCCACACCTCTATTACAAAAATACACAAAGATGAGCTAAATCCTCAGCGGGCATCTAGCTCTCAAGACTGTTGAACTTTGCTACTCCGTGTAACTGTCTTCAATCGTCTTCTGGATTGAACTTGTCTGTGAGCACTTGTTTTCCAGACCCGCGCTTCTCTCCACAACCATTGTGTTTTCTGAGTAAACCCTATGTTAGTGACATTGTTGCATCTGAGCTCGAAAACCTCCACAACTCATATGTACTAGTGACTTGTCACTTTTCCAACTTGACTTCGATGCCTCTCTTCCAAATTAGTGTCATGAATTTATAACGTTCCAAGGTGGGAGCGATAGCTTCCTTAGCATGCACATCAGTGCTTTGTAAACGTGTCTCTCTTTATCGAGGTCCACTTCATATGTGCACTTCTCTTTATCGGTGGTGTCGCCAACGGGCATCAAGCACTCCTCCATGGGCACCTTCCATCAACGCACTCCAATTATGGTCGTCGTCGTGTAGGGGCGTTCCTTCCAACGGGAGCTCGGTCCAATGGACCACTCTAACTAGGCGCTCCCATGAGCGCGTCTCTTGGGAAACCACGGTGGTAGTAGGGCGCACTCCAAGGGATTCTCCTTCGTCATGTGGCATCATTCCTCTGACTCCATCAAGGTGTTCCCTTTCCACCAACGTGCACTCCATTCAAGCATGCTTCCAACCGATGAAGTGCCAAGGTGTCGTGCACTTGGGCTTGCCAAGTGCCAAGGTGTGAGCGTGAGCTTCATTTGTGGGGAGCGTGTCCTTGTGAGGCCCATGCGCTCCTCAAGTGTTTCGTCACTTGGCCAAGAAACCACTTGAAAAGTTTGTCGACCGAACCGTCTTTCCCACATGGGTGCCCAAGCCAGCCTCTTGGGAATTAAGAAGGTGTCATCTAGCACATGGTTGTAACAACCTCCCCCATAGAAGTACTTTTCATCCTCGGTAAGGTGTATTAAATTCTCCATGTTGTCAAATGATGTTGCTGCTAACCGCACTAGACTTTTTCTACTAAGCCCCATTTTCCTGTGCGTCACTCTGCCAATACACCAATTTCAATTCCCTCCATCATCTGGATTGTTTGGGTGATCAATCCATCTGCTAAGCCTCTATGGGTTTATGTCTTCTAGTCCTCTCTGCATTATTTCCCCACTCAGTGACTTCTCTGTGGTTTGAAAAAATCTTGCATGCTTCATCCAAGGTTGGTTTTTTCACTTTTTTCGGTGCGCTTCACCAAGAAGAATTCGTAGTCCACATACCTTCACCAAGGGTAGGGACCGAGTCATGCTAGCATTTAACTGGTAGAGTTAGGAGGATGATTTTCTCGGTTATATCCCATGTGATTCTCTACTCTCTACGTTTTTCCTCTTTCGGGCTCAAGTAAATAAGAAGTGGCATGTTTCCACCAAGGGTGCCATTCCCTTCTTCAAACAGTATATGTGCTTCAGGGTCACCTAGCCATGCAACTGAAGTGTCCTCTTCTTGTGCTAGCGTTGCAGATAGCTCAACCTCCCTACCATGATGTCGTTCTTCCGCAATCTTGCAAAACTTGGTGAGTTCCTCTAAACTTGTCATGGTCATTTCAACAACCCTTACCATGGTTGTAAGTCACTGCTCCAACAAAACAATCATTTCCTTAGAAGCAAGTCACTCTTCCAACCGAGAAACTTCCTCTATGCCAACACATTCCCTGCATTGTTCTCCATCAAGCTTCCTAGCTTATGCAATGGGTGGTGATGCTGCCAACACAATCAGCTTTAGTTCTCTCGGTAACCTCTTTGTCATCCGCACATTGATGGGATTTTCTCTTGCAAGAAACGTTATGCTCTCTAAGTGAGGCATAGGTGTTGCCTTCTCCTTTTTTATGAACTCATGTCTAAGCACAACATCAAAGTCATCAAGAGAAACGACTGTGAGGTTGATCTCTCTCGACCACTCTCCAATCTTTAAAGGAAATTGGTGCACCAAGCCAACCACCCTCTCGGCCTCTAAATTGACTGCCTTGAACATGTTCACTCCGAGATCAATCTGTAAATTGAGTCGATTCACCATCTCTTCCTTGACGAAATTATGTGTAGCACCACTATCAACCAGTGCAAAGACCTACTATCCGTTTAGTTCTGCGAGAGCATAACTCAGTTTAGTGAAGGATGTTTTCGTCGAGACTCCTGACTCCTCCAAAACTGCATTCAAAACCTATAGAACACCAACCCAATGATCCTCTTATTCCACCACAACTAACTTTTGTGGTCACAAAGGACAGTTCTTTGTGTAGTGATCCTTCGCACATATGTAGTAAGAAGCCGTCTTAGCCTTGTCCTTAGCAACATCTTCCTTCTTGGGTGCCTCCTCATCCCTTTTGTTCCCCATTTTAGGCTTTCCTTTATGTTTCTTCTTACACTTTCCTTGTCCTTTCTCATTTCCATCCTTGTTTCCCTTGGCTTCATCCTTTACATATTCTCGAAAGTCAAGCAACTTATCTATGGCTGCAATGGCTTCGACAAAGGTATTCAGTGCTTGGTGTCGCAAGTGTGCTTGCACTTAATTCTACTGACCCTTCGTGAAGTAATACAAATGATCCTCATTTCCCATATCCTTTATCTCCAACATAACATTGTGTAAGATTTGATGTGGGAATGAATCCTCCCACTGTGCTTAATCGTCATAAGCGTGTTTCTTGCAATCCAGACTTGGTTCCCTGGACCAAATTGTTCCTTTAAAGATGTCTTCATTTGTTTTTGATTCTCGATTTGTTCAACCACATTTCCCGCAACCACATCTTTAGCACGTTTTCTCCACCATAACTTGGTTGTGACCATGAGAAACATGGCAGCAACGTTCACCTTAGCTTCATCTGAACTTTAGTTCATCTGATCCAAGTACTGCTCCACATCCCAACAAAAGTTTCCAAGCATCTTAGTGTTACGTGTTTCGTCAAATGGTTATGGTTCCTTCATCTGAATCTTCATCGTTGACGTTGTACTAGGCCCACTAGCCAATGCTCGCTTCAACAATGCGATGGTGTCATCTTGGTCCTTCTTGTGAAGTAGAAGTTGTTCTATTAATGCTTCAAGATTCATGACCCGAACCTCTATATATTTTTGAACGACTGCCTGCAACATGTTGATTGTCCCTTTGCATTTGTTCATGGCTTCATTAAAATCCTTCTGCATTCGATCCATCTCGCTTAGAAAAGCTGCAGACTTCTATCAGCATAGAGTGCTTCAGAAAATTGCCCCATGCTCTTCTCAATAGTTTTAAGCATGTGCTTCACTTTAGAAGCCTTCAGCTTGGGATCCTCATGAACAGACTCCTCTTTGTCAGAAGGAACTTTCGGTTCTACCTATGACTCAAAAACCATCTTTGTGACATTCTTACCCATTTCTCTCTTCACTTCTTCTAAGCTCCGGTTCACAGACTCTCTATCCTATTCGTTTTCTTTTTTCCTTCGTCTACCAATTTCCTTCCTTATGACACCCACTTAGATAGGTTGCAAATATTCCCAAGGTGACTTCTCGTTAAGAATTTGGCTCCATCTAACATACTTGCCTTGTTTTGAAGTCTCCATCCAAGCACCTTTGTTTGAAATTCAATGGAACCTCTCTGTTAAAACACACCTAAATGTCAATGTTGGCACTCCTTGCCAGAGTGAACCTACCACGGTCGTTTCCTTAGTGCACCTCTAGTGCACATTGTTGATGGTCATGCTACCTTAGTGCGCTTCAGGTGCCCTTCCTGAGTGTGCCAAGAGTTGTCATCAAGCACACTTCGTTCAAGCGTCTTCTGGGCATGCACTCTTCCTTGGCATTGTCACTTGTTCTTCTATAGTGCACCTTCCAACTGTTGCACAATGTTATGGGAGCTCCTCCAGGAGCTGCCCTAAGAGAACCTTTTGTAGGCGCTCTTCATTTCCTGTGGAGCGCGTGTCCCAGGTGACGCACTACCAAACGTCCTCTCATGTGCACTTTTTCACGGATGCTCTCACTTGTTATTAGGCAAGCTGAAACTTATCCATGTGATGGGTGCTCCTACGGGAGTCTACCCTAAGCACACCCTCAGCGGGCACTCTTTCCATAGCACTTTCCAAGCGCGTTGTGAAGGAGTGCTTTAGCGAGCGTCTCCTGAGCATTATTATTGGCGCTCTCTCTACAGCACGTGTTGTTACCATCACACCTCTACCAGGAATTCCATGCCAAGAAGTGCACTTCTGTTCCGACCTTCTTCCGACAGACCATCAACTTCTGCGCAGGTCTCACACTAATTGCTCTCCTTTTCCAAGAACCAGCTCGCTTCATGTTTTTGCCGAAAAACAACAAGTCTCACGAACTATGGTAACCCTACCGATGCTGCAACCACCTCGACAAAGCTCAAATTTTGGCTGCAAAGTTCCTGTGATACCGCCTGTCATACCCACAATAACATGCCCACTTTTTCATGTGGTCTTATTGGACGTGTGGAAGCATCTAGAAGCATTCTAAGGGTAAGACCAACTCACACACACTACAACATACTACACCTAACCTGGGAAAACCTTTCCTTAGCACTTGTATTGTTTATCACTTTTGCTTATTAATTGTTTACCCACACTTAGCCAATTTCATTACACAGTGCAATCAAGTAAAACACAACACAATGTAAGGTTGGTTTTTCCAAACCGGCTAACCTCGTTAATTTGTATTATATGAATAGATTACAACAGAGGAGTTGCCACAAACCAGTAGAGCTCCGGTGTGAGCCCAACTAGCTGCCACACGTCTGTTACAAAAATACACAAAGATGAACTAACCCCTCCATAGGCGTCTAGCTCTCAAGACTGGTGAACTTTTCTACTATGTGTAACTATCGTTAACCTTCTTTCGGACTAAACTCGTCTGGTAGCACCGGTTTTCCAGGTCGACGCTTCTCTCTGTAGCCGCTGCATTTTCTAAGTAAAGTCTGCAATAATGACTTTGCTGCATTTGAGCTCAGAAACATCCATAGCTCATCTACACTAGTGACTTGTCACATGTCCAACTTGATTTGGATGCCTCCCTTCCAAATGAGTGTCACAACTTTATAGCATTCCAAGGTGGACGCACTAGCTTCCTTAGCATGCATGCCAACTCCTTGTTGATGCGTCTCTCCTTACCGAGGTCCACTTCATCCACACACTTCTCTTTTCTAGTGGCATCGTCTTTGGGAGCTCCTCCACGTGTTCCTTCCATGATCCCATTCCAAGTATGGGTGTCGTCGTGTAAGGGAATGCCTTTCAACTGGTGCTTAGTCCAATAGACCCCTTTAACTAGGCACTCCAATGAGTGCATCTCTCTAGCGACCAAGGTGGTTGTGAAGCGCACTCTAAGGGATGCACCTTTTTCATGTGGTTGTGTTCCTTCAGCTCCATCAAGGTGTTCCATTTCCACCAACATGCGCTCCACTCAAGTGTGCTTCCAACTGACAAAGTGCCAAGGTGTCACGCACTTGGGCTTTCCAAGCACCAAAGGGTGAGCGTGGGCTTCATTTGTGGGGAGCGTGTCCTTGCTAGGCCCACGTGCTCCTTAAGTGTTATGTCACTTGGCCAAGACACCATTTCCCAAGTCTTTCGACCAAACCATCTTGCCCACATGGGCACCTAAGCCAGCCTCTTGGGCGTGAAGAAGGTTTTGTCGAGTGCATGGATGTAACACAAAAGTCATTCAATTTCACGCGGTCTTCTCAAGTTACGAACTTGTGGGATGGGATGTTTATTAATTTTTATGTTTATTTATCATCGATCGAGAATAACATAAAAATGGTCATATCAAATCATTTTACACATTTATCCAATCATATATTAAGTAATTTATTTTAAGGTATATTTAAAAAATAATATTGATCAAATACTAATGTTTAACATTAAGAAAAACATAGGTCGAGCCACCATTCACCTTCTTAGGGGCCAATCAATGGTTCCTCCTCTTAGCAAACTAGTGGATCTATAAAGTGGTTATTGGTAGGCAAGTGGTTTCACTTATCTCCCCATTCTAACAACCTCATTTACGGCTAGCAATCCACCCTGGGACAGGTATCATCCACTTTGGTTCATATCCATTAGATTACATCTCATATACTATTATTTTATTATTTTATTATTTTGAGTTGAAATTTCCTCTAATGGTTATTGCTTAATGTGTATCTTTGTTTTACGCATGATTAACTATGCCCGATGGGAATAATTTGAGATAGGATAAATAAGACCCATGTTGCGAGATGACGGATATAACCCATGATCATTGTATCCCTGCAATTAACCTTCCGCATTCTACATAGGTCTTGTTTGTGCTTCAAGTGAGACCTTCTCCTTTAAGAACTTGAAAATGACAACACACTAGACTGCAACAGTGCACTTTGTTAGCTCCCACGCAAGAACCTGGTCTCTATTTTGTGCCAATAATTTGGGTGTCTTATCACACATAAATATTGAGATGGAAATTTAAGGCTCTTAACCCCTCCCAAGTTATGATGCTTTTTCCCACCAATGTGTAATTAATAACAAGAAATATGGATCAATTGTTTTCTACATGTGGTTTCTTGGCTTTAGCGATTTCATTTATGCCTATAGAGGCTTCTTCCCTCCTCGCTCCCAACCTCTACCTCAATGGGCTTTTGGGGTACCAATAAGAAATTGATAAGGGCCCGCTTTAGGTCTTTGAAGAACATATTTATTGCAAAGTTGGGAAAAACCTCACTGGTGTAATTTTTGAGATATTACTGGTGTGATCTAGTTGATATTGAATGTAGTATTAAAAGGTGTGATCATGCGATGGAACAAGTACAACAACTCATCGTATTACCCTGATTGCAATGGAATCGTTAGAAAGAAGGAAAACTCTTAGTGAAATTCCAAGAATTGGATAGTTGCTACACTAAGATTTCTATTAGGCTGAGAGTGCTACAAGACCCAAATAAAGAAATGTGTGTCTTATGCAAATCCAGTGAAGCAATTTTCTAGAACTTGAATTAGATTAGCGGTCTCACTAGTGGCTCAAATTTATAGATTTCTCAACTTTCCAAGTGAGGAGGTAATCTGGTCTCCTCATCTATCAAACTTTTTTGCAAGTTTAGGTTTGAGGGATGAGAGTCGAAAGGACCTATGTGGTCCAAAGTTGGAACAGGTAGCAGATGGAGCAGTTTCTTGCTATGAGGATCAATTTGTCAAGTATACATGTCATGAAGAATCCAAGCAAAATATCGAGGTGTGGGAAATTGCCTTTCATGCCTTGCATTTTTATTTATGTTGTTTCATATAATGTTTTGTCAAATTAGGTTATTTTGGGTCAATTTGTTTAACACTATATCTAGCATACTTCCCATTGAAAAGTTTGATTAGGACATAGTTAAGTTCTATGGAACCAGATTGATGAGTATAACTTCTTAATTTTGTTATCCCTCAATGTGGCCAGAAATCTTTACCAAAATTATAAATTTATGTAGATTAAAATGTTGCCATAAATACAAAAATGAATTCAACAACTTTTAATACCATTATTGCAATTAGATTATGCAATATTAAAATAAACAATTAAATTTTCACATTGTTTTCGACGTTTCTTTCAAAGTCATTAAAAAATTAAACATATTTCTTTTGAGCATTAATAATAATAATAACAAAAACCCTCAAGTAATAATATCAATAAGCTATTTTTGTAAAAAGTAAATTGTCATTACACTTCATAAGTATTGAATCGGTTTTGAAAACCCTATGAGATATATAAATACATAAATAAATAAAATCATAAACGGACTGAAACTACCAATTGGCTGCGAATTGCTCGAAAGGGGGTATGATGTGTAGGCAAGCAATAAGCACGTCGCAGCAGACTAATGAAGTCTGCTGCAGGGGCTTTGTCGTACCCTCGATTTCAACCCTTCGTGCACAGGAATAACATTCCGGCCATCGACGATCTACCTGAGAACTGTGTTTATCATGCATGCTTATGTCATAAAAAAAACCTCCAGATAACCATGTTCATGCCATTGCCCCATGACCATGCTCATGATGCATGTTATGCCATCGCTCATGCTCATGTTGTAATTCAAATTTGAATTTTGAAGATTTGAAATTGTCGCGCTCCACGGACGGCCTTTTCACCACCCTCTTGGCTAAACCTACATCTCGTTTTCAATCACTTCCTCTTCACTCAACCAATGCAAAACCTACATCTCGTTTTCATTCACTCCCTCTTCACTCAACCAATGCAGAGAACACGCTTCCAAGCATGAAATTTACCGTGGTGGATGCAGAAATTTAGTATTTGAAGGAGGCAATAATCTTTCTGTGGGTATTCGCCAAAACAGAGTACATAATGTTTGATGGTATTTCTTAGAACCTGTCTTCATAAAATTCGAACTATTCAATTTTGACCGATTTTGATATGTGTTCTGCAGGACAGGTTACCCATAGTTCACTGCCCAAAGAATTAGGGTTCCAACTTTCGAGTTCCAACCAGGATTTTCTGGTAGATATTAAAACTCAACGCGGCATTATGAACCCGATGAAGTGCAAAAGGACAAAGCAGGTATTTCCAATTATTTCACATTTATAAAAACCCGCAGATTGTAGGGTAAAAGTATATTTCGAAACAATAAGCTACAATAACAATCAAAACCAGATGATTTCGCCTCCTTGAGGTTTCTTTAATCTCTCTTACCATAATCTCCATCTATCATTTCAACACTTTGATGGGATCCATATATTTGATTTGATTCCGCCTTATGCACCATTTTAACAGTTTCTTCGGCTCCATGTTTTTGATATCGTAGAGGCGATCTATTTATTTCATCATAATACATGGATGTTCAATCCATAGTAGAATAACAATGAGTGAAAAGTTAATTTGGAGAAGTATTTAGCCATATTTGTATTTGGTTGTTTTTCTATTGTGAACAGGGAATCAGAGTATCTGACAAAGGGTGTCAAGGAGACTATCCTCCACCTTCACCTTGGCAGGGCTACGGTTCCTGCTCAGACAATGCAGAAAGATTGCTGGCTGACGACCGGGAGGCCTTTGCAGAGCTAAAGATGAAGGAAATCAAGAAAGGGCGGCTGGCCATGTTCTCCACGTTCGGTTTCTTCGTGCAGGAAATCGTGACTGGAAAAAGGGCCCTTCAAAATCTCTTCGACCACTTGGCGGACCCATTACCAACAATGCTTGGGCCTACGCTACCAATGTCATTAAGAAGCAAGTGAACTTAAGTGAAAAAAATTTGAAATATCGCTGTAGTCTGTGTATCATAAATCCATGTCTCCGTGGGACTTTCGTGTCACACGATACGCTCATTTATGCAAAGAAATGTAATTCAAACGGGAATTGTAAGACATTTGTCTAATTTGGTTATATATCTTGTTTCAATAGATATTTTGTAATATCTTTGCTTCGCATTCTAATGCTTGAGGTCATTGACATTTTTACAATTAGTTTTACAAAGCAATGTGGTAAAAACCAATTTTTTTTTTAAAATACACATCAAATGTATATTAATATATGTAAATATTAATATATACATATATAGCATGAGTGGGCTTAATGGTTAAGAGCACACCTATGTAGACTTTATTAAAAATAGATTATTATTATTATTATTATTATTATTATTAATATGATTGGTAAGTTAAAAATATTAATATTTTATAAATGTATTGAAATTAGTAATATATATATAGTTGAACTTTGTTATTAATTATGAAGAATTAGTAAATATATATGTTATAATTATTTTCTATGTGGACAATATTTATTAATTATTTAACCATTATTAATTATTAATATAAATAATTAAGTGGTTTAATTATAAATCAAACCACTTAGTTTCTTGAACAAGAGAGATTAATATAAATCAAACTATTTAAATTTAGAAATATGTATCATGTTTTTTTTAGATGCATTAAATATGAATATCATAAAAACTTTCCCAAGTTTTATTATATGAGAAATTTGGAAACAATCAAATAATGTTTTTAAAAAAAATGCAAAGGTAAATGTTTCATTGGTAGTCTAAAATATTGTTGGGGGTATAAAGAGTTTCATTCCCAACCTATTAAAGGAACTCTCTAGCTCAATCTTTTTTATGAACTTCCTATTGGCCTCTTTGATGGGGCTTGAAGCATATTATGGAGTTGGAATGGTTATAATTGTAAATAGATTTTAAAAATATCCTCTTTGGATAGGTTATGGGGAGGGAAGGCACACACACAATGGTGGAATTTATGGCATTTTGGGGATTGTTATTTTTTACTTCTCACAAAAATATCCTATCTTTGCATGTGCTTGGTGCTTCTAGAGTAATTGTAGATTGGGTTGATGGGAGCTAAGGTACAGGTCTCCTTATTGGCTCAATGGAAACCCATAATTGACAGTTTGAAAGAGAAATTTTATTTTCTCTCATTCACGCATGTCTACATGCAATTCAATACTACAATAGATAGTCTTTCCAAAAAGTCTATTGGTTATGAAGAAGGCTACATATATTTTGAAGTATACATGAAGCAAAAAGTAACATAGAGAGGCTATATACCATTTTCCTAGATTGTAATTTTCAGGTTTTTTTTGGTTGTTGTATAAGCTCTGAGACAAATTGTTTAACCTTAAAATCTTTCTTTTCAACTATTAAATCTCTTTGTATATGAGTTAGGAGGACTAAACTACATGTATCTAGTTCTTTTTTGTACCAATAACAATGTAGTCTCTTATTTTATAAATGAGATATGAGGAAACTCAACATTGGTTTTTATGCTAATTTCTTATGTATTAAGGAATATGATGTGAAAGTGTAGAGAGCATAAGTCTTGATCATTTCATGTAACTTTGATTCAAAATTTTGAATAATAAGTTATAATTTATTTTTTGGTGAAAAAATATTTAACATTGTTATTAGTCCAATGCAAAAATTACAAAACAACATCAAGAATACATCAACAATATAAAAACTAATCATATATACAAAGATATTTATAAATTAAGAACAACACCAATTTTATTTTATTTTTAATTTTTAATATAAACTATGCCATGCCCATATGTCCATGTGCTCTAAAAGTGCTTTGAACTTAAATAGAAATTCAATAATTTCAATTGTTAGATGAAAGTGTCATGAATATGAACATTGTACCTAGCCCAAATATTAGTTTATATATATGTGTAGCCATTATTATTATTTTTATGTTATTTTATATAATAGGAAAAAAATAAATTACTATCACAAAATATAATATCAATATTTAATAACAATATAATAAAAAATATTAAATATAAATGATAACCAATATTAATAATTTGACTTAGTAAAATATAATTATTTACCAATTATTTATTTTAGAATTTTCTATTAATACTTATTTAAGTCTCTAGATTTGCATTTAATTAAAAAATATCACTTTAGTTAATACAAAGTGTGATGTTGAGGGATTTTAAATTTGAAGAATTAAAGATAGTTAACACATGCATTAACAACATGAATAAATGTGGGAAGTGGGTGACAAGGGTGGGTTTAATTATTTGTGATTGAATTTGATAGAAAGTCATGGAGTTTAATTGTGGGTTGTGAATTGCCACTAATAATGAAGAAGATATACTCCTTGAGGTCTATTTTCTCTCTCTTGCACCATATTCTCCCTGTGTCATTTCAACACTTTATTTTGCTCCATATATTTTATTATGCCTCAGAACCACATGAGTTATGCATGAGTCTCATGCCTCCTCAAGTTCTTCTTAGCTCTCTCTTATGCACCATTTAAATAGTTTCTTTGGCTCTATGTATTAGATATTGTAGAGACAATCTATTTATTTCATCATAGTACATGGATGTTCAATCCATAGTAGAATAACAATGAGAGGAAAAGTTGTTTTGGAGAAGTATTTAGCAATATTTGTATTTTTTTTGTTTGTTAATGTGAACATGGTATCCAAGTATCCACCAAAGGGCGTCAATTCAAGACTATCCTCCTCCTTAGTAGGACTACATTCCTAGTCAGATAATGCAGAGAGATGGAAACTCCAATAAAGAATGGGTCATATGCCTCTAAGCACTTCAATGATTTATGCAAGGAGGTGAGGATCAAGAGTGATTCGACATCAAGATAAGTATTTACTGCTTTGTGCATTAATGAGTTTTATTTACTTAAATTGAATCAAGATATTTTGATGAATTGCATAATTGTTTAAATGTTATTGGTTAACTCTTGTGGACAATTATGTCATGTATTACAAGACATGTTCATTATGAAGGCTACCAAAGAAATGATCCATGATCAGGATTTACCCATGTTCTTATGGGAAAAGGAATCTATACTACAGTTTATTGTTAGAAGAGGATTCATCACTATATATTGGGGACAAGACTTACAAGGAATCATTCATAGGAGTGAAGCTAGAGGTGACTCACTTGAGGATATTTTGTTGTCGAGTATACACCCATGTGCCAAAGAAGAAGAGGAAGAGGTTAGATCCTTTAGATCCAACAGAGCCGTTGGTTCTTCCTAGAGATGTTGCAATGATTAGAAAGAGGCCAGTGTTGCTTCTTGATAGTTTGCAGGATGCAGAGAAGTATGCATCTCCTAATTATACTTTGAGGGAGAGAAAATGACCTCAAATATTCTTGACTTATTTGGAATTAATGAGTCGCATCATTGATTCCTAGCCTTTTAGTTATGAGGAGGCAATATGGGGTGAAAACGTGAAGTTAGGTAACACTTCCATGAGAATCGGGTGCCCAAACAACATAGTGGACGTTATTCGACCGAATAACTATATTTATTCGGCCGAATAATGAATTTATTTGGCTGAATAATTATAATTATTTGACTGAATAACGAATCCCTTATTTGGCTGAATAATCTTTAATGATGAACCATTTAATTTGACAGAACGCATAGCAGACCGGTAATTTTTACAGTCGTTTCAATACTTACTCGACGAACAATTGTTGGGCTGAATAATTATTCGGCCGAACAATAATTATTTGGCCGAATAATTGTTTGGCCAAATAATTGTTCGGCTGAGTAATTATTTCGCATAAAAGGTCATCTCCAGCCCCATTTTCATTGATTTCACCTGTAGTCATTTGTCTTCATCCTGTCGTGTTTCTCCCACCACCCGATTTGTTGGTTGTTTCCCGTCATCCCCGTCCACGTCACCGTTCCACCTGACGTGTACATACACCATCCTGACACCCCGCTACCTATCTAGTTTCCTCTCGGCGTCGAGGTCGTGATGGTCTGTTTGATGTGGAGGCCAAACACTATCTAATTTCCTCTCGGTGTTGAGGTCTGTTTGTGTTGGTTGCTTCGTGATGGTCTGTTCTACGTGGAGGTCTGTTCAGCATGGAGTTCTATTCGTGGAGGTCACTTCGTGATGGTGTTTGTGGTCTTTTCTTAGAGGGTCTGTTCGTGGTCTGGTCTTGCTGTGCTACCCCTTGTCAAGTAATTTTTTATGAAATCCCTGCCCTTAATGTTGTTGTCCTCTTTATTAAATTTTTAAAAATGTATTTTATATGGTAATATGCCAAATTAACAAGATGAAAATGGAATTACCTATCTTCGATGCAATATTATGGAATCTCTCTAGGCCTCTTGCCGTGATTATTTAATTCATAACAAAGAAGGTACTATAAAGTGGTTGATTGTGGATAGATGCTTTAAACCTAGTTGACAATGGGGAGATAGGTGTACAGAGTTGAACTCTATCCAAATTGACAAGGTAGATGAACTCTGTCCAAATGTGGACAGAGTTGATCAACTCTGTCCATTTGGACAGAATTGATGAACTCTATCCATTTGGACAGAGTTGATCAACTAAAAGTCTCGAGGTAGGACTCCATTTGTTTTTTATCACCCAACGCTGTGAGTCGAATTGATTCCTTTTTAAATTGTAATCTAAAGGTTTTTTTTTTATTCATGACCATCGATAAATTTTTGTTAATTTTAATTATAAATTATATGTTTTTAGAATTTGATATAATCTATTTTAATTAGAATGAAATATTTTTAACTTAAATTATATTTAATAATTTAAATAAAATGGACAGAGTTGATGAACTCTGTCCATTTGGACAGAGTTCATCAACTCTGTCCACATGCGGACATAGTTCATCAACTCTTTCCATGATAACTTTATTTAGCAAAACTTATTTTAGTAGGTTTAATATAAATCATAAACAAAAAAAAACATGATTACACATAAAACATCAAATTTTTTTATTACCGATTTGTTTGATCTTATGTATTTTTAATCTAAATGATAAAAGAAACATATAACTTGTATAATGCTTATTAGTTATAGTTTATACTTACTATTATATTAAGATATTGTACATTTTTTTTTAAATTTTAATCTAAGTTCATAGGTATAATAAGGAAGATATTTGTATTATATCTGTCCATATACAAAGTTGATGAATGAATACTCTATCCATGGACAGAGTTGATGAACTCTGTTCACATGGAATGATGAACTTAATTCTATCCATGTGGACAGAGTTGATGAACTCTGTTCATGCAGAGTTCATCAACTTTGTCACTGCAGAGTTCATTAACTCCGAATTTGATCAGTTTACTTAGCATAAGGGATATTTTTATGATTTTATGGAATAACGAAAATATTTGTAGTTGACATAAAGAAATGTAGCTTTAATTTCATATTTGATGATATTGGTTCCATTAATTTTAAAAATCTAAAATACATCAAAAATGCAGAGATTGCTACATTAATTTCTCATACATCCAACAATAGTGTAGCTATTTTCATTTTAAGAACTATTAGATAATATTAGGGACATTTAGGTTTTTATTAAAAATGCAGTTTTAAAAATCTAAAACACATAGAAAACACAGAGATTGCTACATTAATTTCTCATACATCCAACAATAGTGTAGCCATTTTCATTTAAGAACTATTAGATAATATGAGGGACATCTAGGTAATAAAAACTTAGTTTTTATAGTAGCTAGTTCTATGAAGTTGAGGCATTAACATGCAGAAATTGAATATATTATGAGTTGATATATTAGATAATATTAAGGTCATATAGGTCTTTATTAAAAACTTAGTTTTTTAGTGGCTAGGTCTTTGAAGATGAGGAATTAACATGTAGAATTTGAACATGATATGAGTTGATTTGTGTATTCTTGTAGATATCATATCAAATGGAAATAGATAATAAATTAGCTATAATCATGTAAAGAACTATTAGATAATATTAGGGATATATAGGTCCTTATTGAAATCTTAGTTTTTATAGTAGCTAGGTCTTTGAAGTTGATTAATTAACATGTAGAAATTGATATTTCTGTATACTTGTAGATATCATATCCAATGGAAAGAGAGCAACATTTGAGACAAAAGCGTAGGAGGTCATCACATTTTTTGGGAGTTGGTGTCCGAAATGAAAATAAAAGATTATCAACTTCACCTCTAGATTCAAGCTTATTGTATAGTTCACATTCATCTGATCATCGACGTGGCAATAGTGGTAGAGATGATTCCCCCTTATCATCTATGGTTGCAATGTCATTGATATAAAGAAGGGTCATTTATCTTTATTTGTAGGTATGGGTCGTAGAGTATTTGGAGTTATAGATATGATTGATCAAATCTATGACTCCAATTACTCCTCAACTAATATCTACACATCTACACATAAAATTTAGAGGAAGCAAAAGTAGTAATGCTTTTACTCATTTATTCTTCAA
The DNA here is from genome assembly GCA_001517045.1 of Pseudotsuga menziesii. Taxonomy (NCBI): domain Eukaryota; kingdom Viridiplantae; phylum Streptophyta; class Pinopsida; order Pinales; family Pinaceae; genus Pseudotsuga; species Pseudotsuga menziesii. The sequence goes on along the minus strand of LPNX011062320.1, from coordinate 68,221 downwards.
GGTATGTACTATTACCCAAATTGTTCTCTAATATATAAGTTTAATTAGTTTAAATAATTTTTGACATTTGTAAATTGTTTGTATATATGTTGAAGCTTAGGTCTCTTCAATCTTTCAAGGCAAAGGGAAGACTCCATTGGAGGACAGTGGTGGAATTGTAAGTTTAACATTTTATTTTATTTTTATTTTAGTTTAAAATAGTTTAAATAGTTTGTAAGATTTATAAACTATTTTTATACATGTTGCAGCTTGGGTCTCCTCCACCCTTTAGAGGCAAAGGGAAGACTCCATTGACTGATAGAGAATTTGAGGTAATTTTGTTAATAATTGTATTGTTCTTCTATATATTAGTTTAATGTTTTAATTTTTTTTATTTTAATTTAAAATTGTTTAAATAATTTATGATATTCATAATCTATTTTTATGTACATGTTTCAGATTGTTATGAGTCCAAGGAAAGACATCGTGGAGCTTAATTTTAGGATTATAGACACGTTCATGATTGTTTTTTTTATTATATACATGTGCACTAAACTCACATGTTCATGACTGTTTTTTTTATTATATACATGTACATTGAACTCACATGTTCATGATTGTTTTTTTGGATTATATACATACATACATTGATCTTAGATATTGTTTTTTGGATTATATACATATATATGTAAAGATTAGGAATGTTAGGAATGTTAAGAACGAATATGGGGAATGTTAATGTTAAGAACGAACATGGGGAATGTTAACGTTAAGAATGAAAGCAATCCAATTTGTTAAGAATGAATATATGAGGAATGCTAATGTTAAGAATGAACATGGAGAATGTTAGGAGTGAATGTGGGAATGGGGAATGTTAATGTTAGAAATGAATGTTAGGAAATGTTAGTAATGTTAGGAAGTTTTGATAGGTGCAAATATATGAATGTTGAGAATTTTAGGAATGTTAGGAAGTTTTGATAGGTGCAAATATATGAATGTTGAGAATTTTAGGAATGTTACGAAGTTTTGATAGGTGCAATCTAATGTTAAGAATCAATGTGGGGAATGTTAGGAATCAATTTCCAGGGAATGTTAGAAATGAATGTTAGGAAAATGTTTGGAATGTTAAGAAGTTTTGATGGGTGCAAACATACATGAATATTATGAATGAATGCTCAGAAAGGAACTAGGAAGTTTTGATAGGTGCAAATATACATGAATGTTAGGAATAAATGTTAGGAAAGGAATTAGGAATTTTTGATAGGTATAAATATATGAATGTTAAAAATGAATGTTAGGGAATGTTAGGAAAATTGTTGGAATGTTAGGAAGTTTTGATGGGTGCAAACATACATGAATGTTAGGAATGAATGTTCAGAAAGGAACTAAGAAGTTTTGATAGGTGCAAATATACATGAATGTTAGGAATAAATGTTAGGAAAGGAACTAGGAAGTTTTGATAGGTGTAAATATATGGATGTTAAGAGTGAATGTTAGGAAATGTTAGGAAGTTTATATATGTGCAATTATATGAATGTATGTATTAGTAAATTTATGTATGTTTGTACATGTAACATATTTTTAGTGTTGAAAAGCTGATAATTTTAGGAATGTTATGAAGTTTTTATATATGCAATTTAATGTTAAGAATCAATGTGGGGAATGTTAGAAATGAATGTTAGGAAATGTTAGTAATGTTAGGAAGTTTTGATAGGCGTAAATATATGAATGTATGATCGATGTTAGGAAAGGTTAGGAATGTTAGGAAGTTTTGATAGGAATATTTTTTATAAGTACAATTAGCAACTTGATTCTGAATTCTAATAAATTATAGCTCAATCCATAAATTTTCTAAGGTAACATTAGCAACTTGATTTTGAATTCTAATAATTTTTTATTACTAAGGTAATATTAGCAACTTGATTCTAAATTTTAATAAATTAAAGTTCAACGACTTCATGATAGCCAATCTTAACATAAAACAAGAAATGATATAGTTAAAAACATTGCAATGGAATGCCGTCCCCAATTATCCGTTCATGGTCATATTTGGACAGTTTCCATTTTTATTTTTTAAGTTTTTTTTTATGCAACTTGTACCAATTTTATTCGAGATGCACATACTAAATGACTATACTGACAACATATAACATCAGGTTCATAATCCTGAAAGTAGACATAATTTTCAATCATACGGGTCTGCTGCAAAAAATAGCCTTTTAAAATGATGGATCCTCTCTCGTATGTAAATCTGTTGTCATTGTAGTCCTCCAATAACTTCATTTTTCCTTCAGTGCATCGCATCAAATAATATTTTACATTTTCATTGTTGTCTAAAGGTGCAATCACATCGAAAATATCTCCTGTGCAAATTACAATTGGCGTTGGAGTTAAGTGAATTAAATTGACTATATAAACATAAGGTGATGGACAATATTGAACAATCAAAAACATCATTACCTTCTCTAACAAGATCTGAAATTCTACCGCCATTAGATGGTATTTTTATTTCTTCCAATTCTAATTCTTCTATGCTTGCTAGTGGCATTTTCTCTTTTCGATTAATATCTGTGTGTTTCCAATGTTTTATGTAGTTGTTCGTTATGTTTTCACAAACTTTTGTAGATTCAACATTGTCATTGCAAATATGACAAAAACATGTTTGCTTTCTACTGTCAAATGCAAACACGTTTTCGAAGGATTTTGTTTGAATAGAGTGAAGTTCTCTAGTCCCATGTATGGTGCTAGCCTCGTATGGTATTGATCTATCTATATCTTGGACCCCAACAAGCAAAAAAAACCTACACAATAAATGATAAATCACAAATGACAACTTTTAATGTTAGTACATACATTTTTTAAAATTGACAATTACTATAAATTAAAAAAATAATGTACATACCTGAGCACATCTTTTGATTGTTGACTACAATCATGGCTTAGATTTGATTTAAACCATTGGACAACCTTTGAAACTGAATGGAATCATCTAGAAGAATGGTTCATTTTCCATCTTCAAAGTGCTCTTTTTACGCATGCTCCTGCACCATCATGTTCACATTTTCCATGTCTAGTTTCAAAGAAATTCCAGCAATGTTTAATGTTCATTGCTTTATGAAGTCGACATAACAAAAAAAATGATCGTGAAGATTTAAATTGTCCCGCACATCCATTTGACCATATCCAATGTTCATTGAATTTAACTTTACGACTTTTTAGTGAATCATAGAATTTTTTTCAATACAATGTTGAACAAAATGTGTATCACGTGTACGATCATCGCTGATATAAAAGTGACATTCTTTAATCACATCTTGATTGTCACACGTGCTTTGAATGCCATCAACATCTTGTTGAGAATGTCTATATAGAACATGGACAAGTATCGAAACTTAGTCAGAATGATAGTATTCACTTTGAATCTCTTTTTGTGCAGCAAATGAGTAGTTTTCTGCAAAATCAACCACAGACAAAATTGTTCCAGCTGAAAAAATTTCACGGGAATGTTTGAATTGAAGGTCTTGCCATCGCGCTCTATGTGAATGCTTGGTGTATTTATAAATTTCACTTTCAAATTTCTTGAGAAAATTTGTCACACATATTTTATCTTCTTGCAATTCAATTCTTTGAAATGTGCATCACTAGAACTTGTAGAATAAATGTTGTATTCATATCTTCTCCAATCAATGGTTACATTTGAAAGCGACTGATCACTATCGATAGGGTATTTATTGTCGAATAAAACAATATTTCCACAACCATGACCATGTTTTCCATTGACACATTTATTATTATAAAATAATTCATCGTGATTTCTCTCACATAGGGTTTGAGATATGAATTCACGTACTATGGGTGGAGGTGGTGAATTTGTCCAAAACGTTTTACCAAATTGAAGAAACATGTCGTAATATAATTGAAATTTCACATGATAACGACAACAACGCGTGTCACGTATAGTAATAGGTCTAACATACCATGGTTTTTGTTGCACGAATGTAGTGATTGACATATTAATTCCACGATGATCTTCCTTGAATTTATTGAACAAATTTTCTTGTGTCATTTCCATTATATGTTTTGGGAGGCTTTCATATGCATTTCGTGATACTCTTTGTCGCATCACATCCCTTGAATTTGGTGAAACTCGAGCATGTTCCTACCAATATTTCTGTACAATATCTTTAACACCTTCTCCCATTCTATCTTTGTAAGGTTGTCTACAAATAATTTCCCAAAAAGCAAGTTCATCATTTTCATCTATTTGCATTCTAAATTTCTATGTTTGTATAATGTATTTCTTGAGGTTCCAATTGCTTATGCTAGTTGTGTTGTCAAACGTTTTTGTCTAGTACTAGCTGAAACAATTGCTGTTTGAATTGCTCTACGTGCAGCACTGGTATCTTTCTTTCTGGATTTTCCAAATTTTTTTATTGCATCACCTATATTTTCTATCACATTATGTTTCAGTTTCGACTCTTTTGTCTCCTTTTGAATACCCAATAATGACGTAGAACCTTCTAACTTCTTCAACACCAATAAACATCTCAAAATTTGTGCTTGTCCTGCTATTGAACAATCCTTAAGAATATCATTATAAAATTTTGTAGCACGATATCGTGCAACATGTATGGGTAATTTTTCTCCATATTTGTCACAATCAACGTATTTTAACATTTCATCATCAATGGTGAAAGTAACTATACATCAAATTAAATTTAATTTAACATATGTCCAAAAATACAATTCATTATAAAAAATGAATTTCGAAAATACATGATATATACATACCAGGTCCAATTTATGGATCTTGGTTTTGATCTTCAATATTGACTTCATCAACATTAACATGTAAATCACTATTTACATCTTCAACAATGGTCTCTTCAACTTCCATTTGTTCTTCTTGTACCATATTTTCAATTTCCATTTCATCAATAGTGTCACGTAAATCTGTTCTTATATATTCAATTATTTCTTTCCTTTCTGCAACCCTTGCTCTTTTGGTTGTATTTCTGAGTTTTTTTTCCTCCTTATTAGCATCGTCATCGCGTTCACAATAAAAAATTTTTACGGTTTATTTTATTTCCCATGATTGCGTAATATCCTTTTGAAAAACCCTTGGAAAAAAATAAGAACACCTTGTAAAGAAATCTTCTTTGTAAAACAATTGGAAAAAAAAATTCTTTGAAAAAACAACTTATATAAATATTTTGGAAAAAATAACTCATTTGCAAAAATACTTTGCAAAAAAACTCCTTGCAAAAACCCATTGCAAAGAACCTACTTTTCTTTGGAAAAAAACTCTATGAAGAAACTTCTTGCAAAGAAATAACTTCTTTTCAAAAATACTTTAGAACACAAAATATTTGACAAAAGTGCCTTGGGAAAAAACTCTTTGAAGGTACCCCTTGAAAATAAATAAGAGGAATCTCCTCTGAAAACCCCTTCAAAAATATTTTTACTTATACGAAATGAAGAGGTGAGAAAATAATGAGGCTCTTTCGTTTTACTTATACGAAATGAAGAGGTGCGAAAATAATGAGTCTCTTTCATTTTACTTATACGAAATGAAGAGGTGCGAAAATAATGAGGCTCTTTCGTTTTACTTATACGAATTTTTTTTTCCAGTCGACGAATTTTTTTTTGCGCTTAGTTTTTTGGTCAAACAACCTTGCTTGTAACGCTCCGTTATGGAAAAACATTGTTCGGCCGAATAACCTCTGAAACCTGTAGCCTGCACAGTTTTCAAGTTTCTCCATTTTCAGAAGGTAAAATGGATGCCTTACACTACAAATCGACTGTCGGACTTGATACCTTTAGTTTTGTCATTAAATCTACTTTCCGTAGGTATAGATTTTGTTGTGTATAGGTGAGATCCGATATTTTTATTTTTTTGTTTCTTAACATGTGTTGAGTTTAGTTTCATCTCTTTTAAAATGTAGGGAAATGAAAAATATATAACTTTAAAAATACACCACCAAAAAAATTGAAACAAATATGGTGCGCTTAATTGGAGTGTCTACTTCAAAAGGGTATTTGTAAATTTTTAAGTTTTATAGTCAATTGAGATAAAAGTGGCACAACCAAAAACATGTTTAAAACCGACAATGTTTTCCCATTGATCAAATTCAAAAAAATATTATAATTAGTATATAGATCCGTTGGTTACAAAGTTATAGTCATCGCAATAGTATATTGTGTGTAGATTATCGTAGCATATTTGTCTTTTACAAAACACAACTTTACAATGATTTTACGGCTGCAACCAAACATGACTATTTTTTAGTCCTTTCATTTCATAAGGACACACTGTCAAACATTTTCCGAAACGACATATCAAATCTCAATAAAAAAAATTCAAAAAATTATGAATAGAAAGCTAACATAATTCTCTAAAAGTTTTTTTTTTACTTGAAAGTGAAATTCTAAACGAAAATATCACTTTTGTTCACCTGAAGTTCAAAAACATGAAAAAATCAAATTTATTTTCTCATAAGACCCCCCAAAATAGACACCCATCTTCATGGATTCACCCTATGGAAACATATTTGGAAGGATATAATATCAAGACCTGAGGGGAAGTTAGTGGCAACTTCCAAGTGGATTTATAAGATAAAGTATGCAATTCAAATTAGCATAAAGTCATATAGTTTGTGGGATCAGAGGGAGTCATGGATGGTATTCAGTGTTCTTGAGGGAGTAGGAGGTTCATCTTAGAAAACCCACTTGATGGGAGATGACATAGATAGAGTGGTGTGTCTAAGTAGCAACTTGACTTGGAATCCTAGTAGAGGTGCACCTAAGGGACAACTCAATTTGGAAGCTCAACAAAGGTGCACCCACCAAGTGAGCACCTGAAAATAAGGCAAGGGAGTGATAGATAGGGGGGGGGGGGATTCCATCACGACTCAATGTTTTCAGCTTGACTTGGAAGCTTGAAAGAGGAGCTCCCAAAGCGAGCTCGACTTGGAAGCCCCACAGAGGAGATCCCAAAGCAAGCTTGACTTATACAATGGATAACACTGCTACCTTTTTTCTAATGAAGATAATGCCATGGTCCTCACTAGCTCTTGTAGAAAAATTATGATTTTAAAAGATACAGGTTGTGGTTTTGGGTCTTCATATGAATTGCACTTTTTTTTGTAAGTACACACGGGGGATTTGAACTCGTGACTTTCCATTTACAACTTCTCAACTCAATTACTCATTACCAATTGTTGTAACCCTATGGCCTGATATGTATTGCACTCATCTATGATATGTTTACCTAACGTGATCATGAAATTAGTTGTCTTAGATGTTCCTACAACAAATTCCTCCTATGAATAATTGTTAAAATTTGAAGGTGAGAACTTCAATATTTTTTTGTTTACTTTGCCCAAACATGTGAATTAACATTGAAACATTTTGATGCTATTTTAAATATACATGCCATTCAAAATTCCCTTTTTACATCTAAATGTAGTCCTCAAGGTCCCCTAAGGCATGCAAAATAATGTTGAAAATGTTGCATATAGTAATATACATATTATATACCAAAAATATATTGGTATATACACTAGTGTATATACCAGTATTATATACACTAGTGTATATATAGGTATATACACTCGGTATTTAGAATAGTATATATACCAATATATGCATATGTATATACACTAGTGTATATAGTGGTATATACACTAGCGTATAGCCATATACACTATGGTGTATATATACTACTGTATATACCCATATATACTCTAGTGTATACACTATATTTTCTTTGTGTAGGGTGTTAACAAGGCTCTATGTGAATGAGTCTATATGTATAGTATATACACTCGTATACATTCATATCCATCTCCCATTCTGCGCAGCTTTTCATGGCACCTCAACACTAAAATGTACCAACCATCGGTCTCTGAAAATAGTCAACCATTGGTCTCTGTGTAGAGTCTAAATTTGAGGCTTTCAACTTGGTTAGCAATTAATGAGCTACAATCATCTCCCCAAATGGACCAAGTGGTTTTTGGAGGATGGGTTTGCTACTCATTTTTTCACATTCGGGTTAAATCACAAATAGGAACATTTATTGAACAAGGAGGAAATGTTGCATAATATGAAAGAAAGGAAAAGTATAATATACTCTGGTAATCTAATAATAGACTAGTGTATATACCGGTATATACACTAGTGTATTACTAGTGTATATACCTGTAATATACACTAGTGCATATACTGATATATATGCTAATGTATATTACTCTAGTATATACATTAGTGCATATTACCAGTATATGCACTAGTGTACATTACTAGTATATACACTATACATTACTGTATATTAGTGTATATACACTAATATACACTAATGTATAGTGTATATACTGGTAATATACACTAGTAATATACTCTAATGTATATTATATCGGTATATTCACTAGTGTATATACTGGTACATACAAATGTGAAAGGGTGTGAAGTCTTGAAGGAAAAGATGCAGAAGCTGACCAATATCTACTATGAATATTTGGATTCCCCGAAGACAGGAAGAAAGAGAAAGGGAGACAGAGAGATTGGATGGGGAGTATCTACACAAAATAACTAGTATATATACTGGTGTATATACCTAGTATACACCAATGTGTATACCTGGTATATACACCAATGTATATACCTAGTATATACTAGCTGGTATATACATTGGTGTATATATTGGTATATACACCAGTGTATATACCAGGTCTATACACTGGTGTATACACATTGGTGTAAGGTAGGTATATACACTGGTGTATATACCAGGTACAATACGAGGTATATACACTGGTGTATATATCTGGTATATATACTAGTGTATATACCAGGTATATACACTAGTGTATATACCTAGTATTAAAGATGTGTATATACACATCTTTATACTATATTCATTCATCATCACCTCTAGTTCGAAAATCCAAAATCAAACATTAATATTATCCAGCTCAAACATAACCTCCAATATTACTATTGGAATGCTATAATACCATAATGTGACTACATTGTATTGTAACTAGGTATATCTAGTATATACACTAGTGTGTATTATAGTATATACACTAGTGTATATATTGTATATATGCTAGAGTATAAACACTAGTATATATACCAGTGCATATGACTCATTTTAGCCACCCTCTTGATATGTTGATGTATATACACTAGTATATGTACACTAGCATATACCAGTGTATACTAATCATATACACTTATACCTTGCATATACATAGGTGTATATACCTAGTATATATACCAGGTATATACACTAGTATGTGTATATACCTAGTATATACACTCATGTCCAGGTATATACACCAGTGTTATATACTAGGTTATATACCTTGGTGTATATGCCTGGTGTATATATAGTGGTATCTAGGTATATATATGGGTGTATATACTAGGTATGTATACATTGGTGTATATACTAGGAATATATACACAGTAATGTATATACTAGTATATATACCAATGTATATACACTAATGTATATACCTAGTATATACAATAGTGTATATACCTAGTATATATACTAGTGTATATACCTAAACATCAGTGTGTATACACTAGTATATACTAGTATAATATACACCAGTGTATATACTGGTATATACACTAGTAATATTACTAGTGTATATACCAATATACACACTAGTGTATATACCAGTATACACACCAGTGTATATACTAGTATATACATAGTTTACAGATGTTTTATAGGTTCAGGCACTCTTCCGTATATGCACATATACGAAGGCACTTCCATAAACACATGCATATACAGAAGAGTGCTTCCGTATGTATGGAAGGAGGATCGTATATGCATGTGCATATACAAAAGCTCTTACGTATATGCACGTGCATATATCGAAGCGCCTTCCGTATATGCATACACATATACATAAGCGCCTTCCATACATATGAAAGTGTCTTACATACATACATAATCACTCTTCTGTATATGCCACTCATACACAGAAGCAAATTTCATATATGCACATGCATATACAGAAGGCAGAAGTGCCTTCTGTATATGCATGTNTACATAAGCGCCTTCCATACATATGAAAGTGTCTTACATACATACATAATCACTCTTCTGTATATGCCACTCATACACAGAAGCAAATTTCATATATGCACAT